>VZTN01024635.1:426866-470712 GCA_013400515.1 Erpornis zantholeuca | reverse complement strand
CAAACCCTGATCCCATCAAACCCCANTCAAACCCTGATCCCATCAAACCTGATCCCATCAACCTCATATCCCATCAAACCTGATCCTATAAAACTCTGATCCCATCAAACCCTGATCCTATCAACCCCATATCCCATCAAACCTATTCCTATAAAACCCTGATCCCATCAACCTCATATCCCATCAAACATGATCACATCGAACCCATATCCCATCAAACCCTGATTCTGTCAAACCCTGATCCCACCAAACCCTGATCCCACCAAACCCCGATCCCCTCTCCCCTCAGACCAACCCCCACCCCCTCTACTGCTCACACTGATTTATTTCCTTTCCTCACTCCCTTTTCCCCCCAAACCCCTTCCCCACCCAGGACAGAGGCACCACGAGTGACCCAACTCCTTCCTGCTGTCCCCAAAGAGCCACATTCCCTTTCTCCCTGCAGCTCAGACCCCAAAACGCTGCCCAGCCAGGATTTATCAGGTCATTATTAAGTATTTATCAGCTGGTTCCCTTCTGTGGGCTCAGAACTGAGGTGGCAACTCAGCTCTGCATCTTCAAAACATCCCAGGTAAAGGAAAAGCTGGGAAAAGTGCTTAAAAAGGGAAAATGTTGCCTGTGGAATGCCTTTGATGTAATATTTAGCTGAAATATTCCACAAAAACCATGTGGGAAAAAATATCCTGGTCCTGGAAATGTTCTCTGCTGCTGTGGTGGAGCCTCGAAATTAATTTATTTTCAAAATTTATTCATTTATTTAGATTTATAATTTAATTTAGGAGATGGACTTGCACATGTGGAGCCTACAGGGTTTTTTTTTCCTGTCAAAGGTGGAAAAATCATCTCCTGGCTGCACAGGGAACATTGGGAATGGTTGGGAAGCAGCTCAGGAAGGAGCTGAGGTCACTTATCCAGGATCCTAAACCACTCCTGCCTCATCCTGGGGCTCCCACAGCATTAAAAAAAAAGGGTAAATCCCATTATTCCCATTTTTCAAATGGGATTAAGTGACTCTCCCAGGATCCAGAAGGAATCTGCTGCACATGGGGAAGCTGCAGAACTTTCCCCCAAAGTTTGCTCAATGGGATCCAGAAATTATTGCAGCCCAAAGAGTCAAAATTGGGGACTGACTCTGGAATTTGAGAGAAACCCCCCAAAAAAATGGAACAAACCAGGGGAAAAAAAAAAAAAAGTGGCAAAAATGCTGAAATAAAAATCAAACTTTTTAAAAAGAAGAAAAAAACCTCCAAAACATGAAAGTCAGCAGCTAAAAAAATGAAGTTGATTCACAGAAACAGAATAATGGAAGCAAATCCTTTCTTATCTCTTGCAGGAGGACACCATAAATTTCCTTTATAGTGTCACATATTTATGCCAAATATCCTCTTACACTGATTCCATTTATCCCTGGCTTGTTTCAAGAATTAGATGGGATTCCAAAGCCCTGAAAAAAATCTACAGATGAAATTAAAGAATAAAAGAATTGGGGGAAAAAAAAAACCAACACCTATTTATGATTTTAAGAGCTTTAAAGGGATTCAATTAAAAATATTACAAGTTGTTCTTTATTAGCATTACAAATATCACAATGGGACATTTCAGAGAGAGGATGAAAACAAAATGGCCAAGGGCAAAATGGGCATTAACATTTATTCCATGGAAAAAAAAAACTCCAATCCCTGATGGCTCATGGCACAGGATGAGGCTCCTGGGGAAGCACAGCCCAAAATTCCCACATTTCCACTTAAAAATCTCTCTCCACCTCAACTTTTCCAGGTTTTATTCCAGTGTTTCCTCTTAGAGGGTAAGGAGGAGAGGGGAGAAAACACCTGGAATAGGGAGAGGGAAGATCTTGCTCTGATTTTATATCCCTGAACAAAATGAATGCTCAGGAGAGAGGGAAGGAGAGGGATTTAGGGAGGAATTCGTGGAGGAGTCTGTGAGGGAGAAGGAGGTGCAGAAACAGGGACTGAGGGGCTGAAAAAGGCCTCAGTGGGAGGCTGGGGAGGCCCTGGAAAAGGTTTCCCAACAAAATCATGGATGCCCCATCCCTGGAAGTGCCCAAGGCCAACCTGGGATTGTGGAAGGAACAGGATTTTCCTCAAGGCTCCTCCCATCCCAACCACTCTGGAATTCTCTGACCTTGCCAAGAGATGATCTGAGGGCAGGATGGCTGAGAAAAAGGAGCTGGGAATTCCCACAAATTCCAAAAATTCGGCCAAGCTGAGCCCCCTCAGGCTGCCCCAAATCCCTGGGAGTGTCTGAGCCCAGCTTGGAGCAACCTGGGATAGCAGAAGGGACAAGATTTTCCTTAAGGTCCCTCCCAAGCCAAACCTCTCTGGAATTCTGTGACCCAAGGGCTGCTGTGATGATGTAGCCCTAGTTCTCTAGGGCCTTTTTACAAACTATATGTTCAGAGATTTTTTTAGAAGGTTTATTTATTAATATCAAGAAAACAGAACAAATCTTTCTCCCTCCAGGTACGTTAGGTTGGAGAGATCATCTGTGTTTGTCTGTGTCTTAGGAATTTACAACAAGACAGAGAGGAAGGTGTCACCCTGGATTTCAGCTTCTGATTGTTTTGAAACTTGTTCTGATTGCTTTGAAACTTGTTCTGATTGTTCTGAAAAGTTGCTCTGGAGTTCTCACAAAATTCTTCTGTAAATAAGATGTGTTTCTGTAACTGTCTCTCTTTTCATTCCATTCATGATAAAAGAAGTTTTTGATGGACTTCTGTCCAAACCAATGGAGTTGGGTAGGAGAACATCTCCCTATCCAATCCATGGGGGTTCAAGGTTTTCTATAAAAGCTGTGAAATATTAAATTTTGTGCTTTTTTTCTCTGCCACCTCCACCTGTGTGTGTGTGTGCTCATTTCATGCTCCCCAGTGACAGAAAGACATTTCACTGCTCAAGGAAAGCACATTCACATTCCATCATCCAAGCTTTCTCCTGGGGAACCTACAGAACTCCCCTTAGCAATGGATTTCAGGACAAGTTAAAAACAACTTGCATTTCTCCAGCCTTTCTCTGAAATTTCTCCAGCAAGTCACCAGCACAGAGGGCAGGATGGGGGATGGCAAAGGGACAGGAAGGAGCTGGGGATGCCCAGAGAGGCCCAGAGCCAGGCTCACCTCTGCACACAGGCCGGTGGTCGCTCCAGGCCACGATGATGTCGCTGACTCTCTTGCAGGTGATGCTCTTGGAGCCCTGCAGGTCGTAGCCCTCGTTGCAGGAGAATTGGATGCTGGAGCCCAGCCTGGAGAGGGGACAGAGGGGACATGAGCCTTGTCCTGCCTCGTGCAGCTCAGCATTTGGGGCCAGAGCCATCCCCTGGCCCCACAGGTAGCAGAAGGAAGGGAGGGGGGGGCCAGCTCTGCCTCCCCCTGGGCTGCTGTCCAAATTCCAGTTTTTAGTGACTTTTCAGTGGGAATTTCATCCCCAGCCCCCTGGGAGAGGACACGCTCAGCATTCTCAGAAAGTGAAAAAAAAAATCTTCATCAACTGCTGCGAGTTCTGTTCTTTATTCTGCAGTTTGGGCCCAGAGCTTTTGCTGCTGCAGCTCTTGGTTCACTGAGGCAGCACAACTCAATGTGCAGGGGCTGGGAATTCATCCCCAGGCACTTGGGGATTGTTGGGAATTCCCTTCCCTCTGCCCCCAGTCTGTCAAACCCTCCTTTGCTGGATTTGAGGAGGATTTCACAGACTGGGCTTTGATTGGGGGACACTTTCCATGAGCAGAACAGCCCTGGACAGCAAAATGATGAAATATCAATTCCCCACAGCCACCAGCAGCTGGGACACCCCAGCACTCTGCAGAGGAAAACTGGAAAGGGATTACAGCACTGATTTAATCTTTATAAACCCCAACTTTCTGGCCCCACACAGGCTCAGTGACAAGGAACCTCAGTCACCTCAAATCCTCTGAGGGCAGAGCTGTGCTGGGGCTTGAGATAATTTGAAAAGTGATTTCTTTCTCTTTTTTTTTTTTTTTAGCTGTTTCAATTTTCCTGCACTTAAGCAGGGGAAGGACAAGAGCACACAGGGATTCTACAGCCTGGGTTGGGAAAGGATAAAATGGATTGGGGAAGGATAAAAACACTGAGAGAGATCTTTAGAGATCCTCACGTGGGACAACACACACGGGGCTGGGTTCTCCACAGGTGTTCCCCAGGTCTGGGCAGGATTTTGGGAGGTGCCAGACCCGAGGGGGGCAGAGAGTGACTGCAAACAGAGCCCCCCAAGCCAGGAGCACAGCAGGGACACAGTGCAGCAGCTCCACAGCATGCACAGAACACACACAGAAAAGGTTCTTACCTGAAATCGTTGCCTATCCTTTTGCCTCTCTCGGGAATCCCAGGGTCTGGACACAAATTATGTCCCTGGGACACACCAACCTGAGTTACTACAAAGCAAAAAAACAGCACAAACAGAGACAGAATAGCAAATAGTTCTCTCAGAAGCTGTCTTGGTGGATGTGGCGAGGAAAATGGCAACTGGTAGCTCAAGAAACCTCAACGTGTTCCATTCCATTCCAGAAAAACAAAAGCTTTGGAAAGAAATATCCTGCTCAGCTTCTGCACCGAGTGTTTTCTAGGAAATGCCAGCTAGGGACACAGTTTTCCCTCTGTTCCACTACAGAAATACCTCTGGAAAGAGTCATTTTTTTTGGTTTTTTCCTTCTGCTAAATGACACCGATTACAGAGCTCATTTCCTGTGATTAAAACACCACCTGCCACCCTCCAGGGTGACCTCAGAGCCCTCAGAGCCCAGCCCAGCGAGCCAGGGAAAGAAAACAACTCCATGAAAAGGCAGGTGGGTGATCCCAGGGGGAAAAACCAAGCACAGAACGAGAGGGAGAAAGGAGAGGGGAATGCAAGTCGAGGGTTTGGAAGCGAAGTCATTTAGTTGGAACATGGAAAATTTTATGGAGCAACCTCGATGCCAACAAACATGAAATCCATGGAGTGGTGACCAGCACTGCACAAACCTCCCAAGCTCCATCCTCCCCATCCCCAGCCCTCCCCAGCCCATCCAAGGTGCAAAGGAGACTTCAGGAGCCCGGGGGGGCTCCTCAGCCCTGGCACAGCCCTGATTTCCAGTCACAATTCCAGCCCAGCAATATGGGACAAAGGGGTGATTTTACCACGGGAATTCCACTTTTCTCTGCACCCAAAACGCCACCACCACGAGGCTGAAGCACTGAGACGATCCCATCCCCATTCCACCTCTGCCTGCTGCTGCATTGCAAGGGAAAAACATCCCAATCCTCATTCCAAACAGTGTCCCCAAGGCCACTGCCAGAGCAGGGTGGCACCGAGGTGACACCAGCACTGTGGGAGGTGTGCAGGAGGGAGCACGGAAGCGCTGGTGTGGGAAAGGGAGAACTTGCCCCAGACTGGACACACACAAAGCCAAGAACATCCAAAATATGGGAATTATCCACTGGGGAAATCCCTGGTGCATCCCAGACTACAACTGGGAGATGAGGGTGTTCCCACAAGGAGGGAAGGATTGATCATTCCCAACTTTTGCTGATCCCAAAAACATTCCAGCTTCTCCTCAGCACTTACACCTCTCTGGTGCCCTTTAAGTCCTTTGCAGGAATTTCCTTTTTAAGGCCCTTTTTTCCTCCCTTCCCACTGTGCTGGAGCAGGGATGGGGCTGGGACTGTCCCCACATGTGGTTCTGTTTTCCCACACGATGCTTTGGTGCTCCGAGCTCTCCTCCGTGTGTGTGAGGGCCCAGAGGTGACAAAGACATGGATTCACGGAAAACAGGGATTGTATTCCCACTTTTTCCATGTCCATAAGCCCTTATCAAACTCAGCCAGGTGGGGAGGCAGCAGCACCAAAGCAGCACCCAGCACCCCTCGAGTTTTTGTAGCTCCAAAGCTTTGCTGCCACCTCCCACAGGCCCAGAGAATTCCAAATATATCCCAAAGCATGAAGGACGGAGCCCATGGATTCAACTCCCAGCTTCTGACAGGAAAAGCTCAGCTGAACCAAGTCCCCTGTGCACAGGCAGCTCCAAACAAAGGAAAATTCACCCCAGGATCAGGGACCCAACGAGGGTTTCATGGCACATGGGAGTGAAGGAAAAGTGCTCCAATTCCTCATCTTGAGCCCTAAAACTCACCCAGAGCGAAATGTCCCTGACCAGACACACCCACAGCTGTAATGTGCACAGCCACAGCTTCCAGGGCTGCATCCCAACACTTGAGAGCTCTTCCTTGGATAAAAAAAATCACATTCCCACAGCAAATTCCTCCTCCCCGTGGTCAAACCCCCCAGAGCACCCTTTGGTGCCCCCCAGAGTGGGTGGCTGCTGTCACACCCAGGGATTATTTCCCATATCGGATAAAAACAAAGCCTGGGATTCGAAACTTTGGGAAGAAACAAAGCCCCAGATTCCCAGGAAAACACAGGCCCTGGAGGAGACTTGTGAGTCCCATTACTGACCCCAGTTCATCCCTCGTTAGCTGGAGATTCATTAACACCTAAAACCACGTGTAGATAAAGCAGAGAACAGGCAAGGTAAAGCTGAGCCAAGGGGAGAGGGAAGATATCTCCATATCCTGGGAGTTGGGGAATTTCCCTTTGAAGGAGGGAAAGAAAAGGAGGAGATGGATGAGATGCTCGTTCACAGCAACTTTTGTTCTCTGCCTTTTGTTCTGAGCACACCCACACCCAAACAGAACCAGCCCAAAGGTTCTAAACTGCGTTTGTCACGCTAAGAACTCGCTGTCAGTGCCGTGTTCACCTTCCCAAAGCTGCACCTCGGCTGTGCCACTCCCAAATGAACCCTTCAAGGCGACTGGGAGAACAGCAGATCCCAAAAATGGTGATGAACTGCTCAGTTTCTGTGTTAGAGCCCAGGAATTCCCTCCCCAAACCACAGGATTGGTTTTCCATGCCCTCATTCTCCTGATTTTTTTCCATTTCTTTCCCCTCATGAAGTCAGTGACAGCCCCTTCCAACTGGCCACTGGAATTCACTAAAATCTCCTTTAGTTCTATCTCTCTTAATAAAAAGTGTTCACTGAGGGATTCCCAAGGGATAAATTCTCACTGCATTTTGGAACTACAAAACAAAGCAGCACTTAAAAAGCTTTGACAAAACCCCAACATTTCTCAGCATGAGAAATCCAGTGAAAGGAGGGGATCCTTTCTCCTGCCAGGAGGGGTGGAAGGCCAGGAATGAGTTGGTTTAAAGGGTTAATCTGGGTGCTCACACCAGGGCTCGGTGTTAAAGGTTACAAAAATCAGGCCTGAGAGCAGCGAGCTGATTTTGGGGTGCAGGGCACACCCCAGCTAAGTCTTGCAGCATTTCCAGTCCCCAAAGATCCTTCAGCACCCAAAACCCAGGGATTAAGTGATTCCAGAACCTCAGTGATGCTGACCTGGACACGAAACACTCCCAAGTTTAGCAGCACCAAACGTGAAAAGCTCCTGGCACTGGGAAAGCCAATTCCAGCTGGAAATGTTCCACCTGGAGAATTCTACACCCAAATTTCCCTCCTTGTGCTATCCCAGGACAGCTCTGAAGATGCAGGTTCACAAGCACTCCCAGAACTCCAGGATTCACTGACCATGCCCAGGGTGTCCTCCCCAACCCGAGCAAAGCTTCTCCCCCAGCCCAGGGTGGCTCCTGTGTCCCTGAGCCCTCACCCTGCTCTGTCCCAGCACCTCAGACACTCCCACACCTCCCCTGAGCTGCCAGGATGAGTGTTTGCTTTTCCTTTTACACCCCTCTCACACACCCTTTTATTCAGGTTGATGTATTCTCAGTGCTTTTAGGCCACATATTTGTGATTTTCCAAGGCTGAGAACTCAGCTCAGCCCCACGGCACCGTTAAACCAGGAGAGCAAACATCCTGGGAGCCCCAGACACCAAGGGCCTCTCCAGAACACATTTGGGAACCTCAGCCAGGCCCAGCCAGGGGGAAGGTTCCTCACAACGAGGGCTTCACTCCAGCCTCTCCCTGGGGGAATCTTTGATTAATATGTTAATTTTGCAAGGCCTAGAATTGTGTGTATTTTGGTGTGACAGTGTCCATGCATTTTCAGGGCATTCCACCTGTGCTGCACCCAAGGATCCTGAAATAAACACCAAGGTAAAAACCCCTTTTCCCCACAAACTGCATTTTGCTTTCAATTTTAAGACCAGGGAAAGGCAACACCAGAAACTTCCACACACTTGGCTGAGACCTAAAAACTGCTCAACCCCCCCCAGCCAAAAATGACTTTACAAAGCAGGTTTTGACCGAGCTGGACACGCACAGAACTTCCACTCCTTCATCCAAGCCCTCCCAGTAACCCCACAGGGCCTCCCCCAAACACCACAAAAGCCACTTTGCTGCTACTTTGTAAAACCAAAACACCACAACTTTCCTGCTGTAGGATCCACATTTACACTCTGCATTCAGTGACAGAAACAGCCTCCAATATATGACCTAAAATTTAAAACTATTTTTCCTACCTGCATTATTTTTCTCTCTGTATTATTTCCCCCCTGAAAGTGATTCAAGCAAGATTTCCCAAATAATTTTACTGATGGTGAGCAAGGCACTTAATTATGAATTCAAACAAACACATTCCAGCATGACCAGCACCACCCCCCAAAATTCCAGATTTTTATGCATTTTCCCACTGCAATAACCCAAGCAGCTGTTACATCACAGAACACACAAGGTTTAACCTCACCAACCAATCCCAAACCCAAAACCTCTGCAAGACCTGCAGGATTTAAGCCTGGATTCTTCCAGGGAAGATTTTAGGCCAGGTTTTAGCAAAGAGCACTTGGAAAGAAAACACTGCTGGTAGGAATAACTGAAAATAAAACTTGAAGATCTTTTCCAGCCTTAATGATTTTAGGATTTTATGGCACAGCTTTAAGTGTTACCAAGAGATCCAAGAATTCCTGACTTTTTGGTATTTGAGCCAGAGCAACTGTAAATTGCTCTGGGATGGGAAATTCCTTCAACCAGCCTGTCCCACCTGTGGCATTATCTGGGATGCAGACTCAGCTCATGAAAGTTTGGGAGCACAAGGGGCACAAATCCAGCAGGGAACAGAGGAGATAAGGCTTTGAGCTCCTTGTGCTGCAAAAAAACCCCAATTTTCCTGGTGCCACCTCCTCAGGAATCAGCACTTCTGCAGCAGGGAACTCCCTGTGGGAGCAGAAGGGTGCCTGAGACAGGGATAAAAACGCAGACCTCACGGAGAGCAGGGCACAGGGAAGGAGCTGGAGGCTCAGGGTGGTGACAAGGACCATGCTGGGAAGGGGAAGGAATGGGGCACCATGCCCATCCCTGTTATTCCAGCTTAACCACTCCCAGCCTGAGCTGTCCTCTGCCAGCAGCATGAGATTGGAGCCCCCAAAATGCTGAACTGGGGCTGCTGCCCCTGGGGAGAGGATAAACCAGGCAGAGGGAATGATTTCCTACATTTTCCTCCTCGGAGGTGCAGCAGGACTGGGACAGGGCAGGATCTGCTGGACAGGGAAGTGCAGGTGCTGTGTCCTCCTCAGCCTCAGCGCACTAGGATTGGGTAAAACTGCTCCAAAGGCCATTCCCAGGGAGGAGAGATGGGAATTCTATACATTCTTAACACCAGAATACTTCATTAAACCAACAGCTTCAAGCCAGGCCAGCGTTCATCACTCCCTGCCCCACACTGAAATCCATGAAATCCAGGACACCACACTCCAAACACATCCCTGGGTCTCCACACCAGGCCAGGGCTGTTTTCCAGCTGAATTTCCCTCTCTGTAAAGTGCACTGGGATGTTCATTACAATTCATTTCTTCCTGGCAGGGAATGCATCACCCAGCCAGGAACAGGACTCAGAGTTTTCCTTTAAAATGGAATCAATTTTCCCTGGACACGCCTCCAATGTTTTCTGCTCTGGAGATTTTGGGCTGATTTTTACCTTGTTGGGCCTTGCTCCCCCCAAAAAAACAGAGCCTCTAAACATTCTCCTGGGAGCTGGGAGGGAGCCCCTTGTCCCAGACAGACACTGAGCCACGATCCAGATCCAGTCCATCCATTTTTATGAATTTTGTATGCAAAATCCACCAGAATGAAACGTCCAAGCTGCTCCTCTCTGCTGGGGGTAATGGGCTGTGCAGCAAAATGAGCAATTCCAGCCTCTCCCCTAAAATCCATTTGGATAAACACTACATCCTGCTCCCACTTGGATCCATAGAAAATATTAACTCCAAGTCAGATCCCTCCTGTTTCATTTCAGAGTTGCCACAAGAGCCCAAGAGCCAGGGACAAACCCCCCAGGTTTCCCTCCTGGTTTGGGAAGCTCCTGATGGGAAGATGGAAGATTTCCCACCTGCCAGAGAGAGGCACAGCAGTGACAGGGGACACTGCCCACACACCAACCACTGAACACAGCCACTAAACCCCAAAAAATCAGCATTATAAACCCAGAATCAGGATTTTTCTGCAGGAAAAATGGAATAAAACTCAAATAGAAAGAGGAAGACGCTGCTACTGCCACTAAATTTTCCAGTAGGTTTTTTTTTTTTGTGTTGTTCCTTATCCCTACTCCTTATTTACAGTGAGAACATCAATCCCATTCCCAAAATTCTTTGTTTTCCCCACTAACCCGAGCCCAAAGCCACGACCCCCAGGCTGTGATGGAGCACAGAACCAACCAAACCCACACCAAACCCAACCCCCCCATCCCCTTTCCAGGAGTTAGTAAATGCTTGTGAACAGAGCACAGGGAGGAGGAAGTGATGCAGAAATGCAGAGGGAAGAGAGGGAAAAGCACCCAAACTTTCAAGAGTGGCAGAGTTTTAGAGATTACTGGAAAGTCCAATGGGATGTTCCAGGAGATTGTTATCCAAGAGACAGAGAAGGAACAGCCAAGGAACTTACACACAGATGTCTTCTGGTTGTTGTCCTTGCTGGGCATGAGCTTCACCCCTCTGGACTTCAGCTCCATCTGCTTCTTGACTGCAGGGATTGGAAACAAAGGAGAGATGAGGGAGAGGTTGAGCTGAGCTCCAGGGATTTCAAAATGTTCGTTTTAAAGAGAAAACAAAGCTGGAGTTGTGCATCAGCCACAGTCCTGCATCCTTCCCGTTGGGATCAGCCAACTTATGCTGACCCCTCAAAGCCAGGAGGGATTTATTTCCCACGTTAGGGCTTTGGAGAGCTTCCATTTGAGGATAAAAATGTGGCCCAAGCTCTCCATCCCTCTGTAACACACTAAAAATGGGAGAGAGAAAAAAGGGAAGCGCTAAGAAGCCTCAGGGATGCTGAGAGGAAAATGCTGAGTTGGTCTCCCCCTGGTTTTCATTTATTCCATGAATCCATTCTGGACTATCCAGAGCCATTCCATGGGAGCACTCACATCCTAAAAACTGCAGGCATGCTCTGAATAAACAGCAGACTCCAAAGGGCAGGAAAATAGCAGGGAAAACAAAATTAAACCCAGATTATCAGCAAAGGGAAATACCAGTCTGGAGCCCCACATCAAAGTGTGACCATTCACTCCCAGCTCCAATCCTCCACCAGAAGAGGAGAAAAACCAGGAAGGGGAACAAGAATTCCATCCATCTCCATCTTTCCATCTCCATTCCCAACAGGCAGCTCCCCACAGGCAGCAGCAAAATGTTTTCCTGATCTGGATTTGGCTGCTGCAGCCAAGGCTCCCTCCAGCCCCGAGGGCTGGACACAAACCCCACCTGGCAGAACATCTGGGAACACCTGGAACTGGGATAACCTGGCCTTCACCAGCAGGAACTGGGATAACACAGCCTTTACCAGCAGAAATTTGGATAACCCAGCCTTCACTGGCAGGAATTGGGATAATCCAGCCTAGACTGTGGAGGAATTGGGATAACCTGGCCTTCCCTGGCAGAAATTGGGATATCTCAGCCTTTACCATCAGGAATTGGCCTTCTGTGGCAGGAATTGGGATATTCTAGCCTTCAGTGACAGGAATTGGGATAACCCAGCCTTTACCAGCAGGAATTGGGATAACACAGCCTTCCCTGGCAGGAATTGGGATATCCCAGCCTTTACCATCAGGAATTGGGATATCCCAGCCTTTACCATCAGGAATTGGGATATCCTGGCCTTCCCTGCAGGCTGGAGCTGCTGTGGTTCAAGTGCAGCTTCCCAGCAGAGCTCAGTGTCCAAATCCCTTCCCGGGAGCCTCTTCCCTCATCCATGGAGAAACCCAACCCTGCTGCCACTTCAAACCCTGCCCCTCATCTCCTCAGCCTTTCAGCCCTAAATGAGCACATTCCTAAGACAAAGCTGTCAAGGAAAATTACCCGAGTGACTAACGAGGAGGTTTTTAATTGTGCTTTTTTTGGGGGGAGATTGAAAAAAGCCTGTTTGGAGCAGCTGCTGCAGGAGCCTCGGGCAGGGAGAGGCTCCTCCAAGCTCACCTGAGCTGCTGCAGCTTTTCACTCCTCGTTTACTCCCAGCTTTTGGTTTTCTCTTTAAATAAAGCAGCAATAACTTCAATCTGACAAATATTCATGAGGAAAAGCTGCTCTTGCTCCTGTCTTCCTCACCAGATCCAATCTGTTCAGAGGAGCTGCCTTTCTTTATTAACTGAAGAAGGGAAAACTAATTAACAGCAGGCTGCTGTCAAAGCAAATCGAACTCGTGTTTCTTTTTACTCCAAATCCACCTGCGAGTGCAGGAGGAAATAAAAGCAGCAGGTTTGGGGATGCCCCAAAGACCCACGTGGATGGGAACCACAGGATATTTCCTGCCTGATCTCAAGGTTTTTAATAAATGTGTTATCAATAGATCAAGGAAAGGACATAAAAAATATACACCATTAACTCTAACTTCTCCTTGTTCCCTCTCCTTCTTCCTTCTCCTTCATCTCTATTTCCTGTAACTTTCTCATTAATAAAAAAAAAACATTTAAAAATATGTTAATTAAAATAATAATTAAACCAGAAACCAAAGTAAAATGCATAATATTTAATAATTAAATAAAAAACTTCAAAAACTACCTACATCTTACAACAACAACCATTTATTCACCTAAAACAACAACAACAACCAACCCACAAACTACACTATAAAATTAATTAAAAAAACAACAACAAAAAACTAAACAAAAAACTTAAACTCCTTTCTTTAACTAATATATATAAGAAAAAAACCCTCATATCCAAAAAGCTGAAACATTCCCAGGGAACAAGCAGCAGACTCTCACCAGTGAGTGCCAATCCCAAACTCCAGAGCTCCCCTGCATCCTGGGGAAGCATCTCCTCCCTAAGTGCATGGTGTCCCTTCCCAGGAGAGCTGATCAGGAGGGATCACTGCATCCTCTGCTCCTCATCCTTCACTCTGGAGCCCTAATGATGGAGTCAGCCTTTACAAATGACTCCATTTAGATCACAAGCAGGCACAATAAAGCACTGCTTGTTTGGGTTGGGTTTTTGGTTTTTTTTTTTTTTAATGAAATAAATAAGAACAATTCTCCCACTCCCTCGCCCTCAAAAATCCGGTACTTGAAAATCTACTTAGTTTGTAAATTGGGATGTGGAGCAGTACTACAAAGGACTGTGTCAGGATAATTGGATGAACACAAACTCCTGTTTTCTGGAGGGTTTTGCTGCTCACACACATGCAGCAGATCTAATGGAATACTCAGCCTCCTGTCAGATTTGAGAGATGACATTACAAAGCTCTGCCAGCACGGCAGGCAGGCCAGGCTGTTCCTTTTAAACCACTTCATGTTGCTCTAAACGAGAATTTAAGCAGACATTTATTTATTTTTAATTTGGAAAAGAGCATTTCGGCAACGGCAACAACAAAAAAAAATCTATTCTGTGAGGCTGTGTTCTCCTTGTTGGGGGAATTGCTGTTAAATCCAGATCCTGCCTGGATCTCTCCCTCCTGCTGGGATGGCTCAGCAGCACCCAGGGTACAGCAGGATGCTCACACAGGTTCTTGGAGGGGAAGAGAAACAGCCTTAATGCAACTATTTGGAAAAATCCCTCTTTTGGCAGCCTGAGCAATGATCTGTGGGAATCAGAGCCTGCATGAGCACCAGAATTGCCCAGAATTGGCCTGGAGACTCCACAGGTTGCATGGCAGGAGCTAAAAATCCCTTTGCAGCCCAAAGGGGTGATCCAGGATGAGGAGGGGAAGATCCAGGATGAAGAAGGGAAGATCCAAGATAAAGAGTGGAAGATCCTGGATGAAAAGGGGAATATCCTGGATAAAGAGAGGAAGATCCAGGATGAGGAAGGGAAGACCCAAGATGAGGAATGGAAGAGGCAAGATGAGAAGTGGGAGATCCAGGACGAAGAGGGGAAGATCCTGGATGAAAAGAGGAAGATCCAAGATGGAGAGGGGAGGATCCAAGATGAGGAGTGGGAGATCCAGGATGAAGAAAGGAAGATCCTGGATGAAAAGGGGAAGATCCAAGATGGAGAGGGGAGGATCCAAGGTGAGGAGTGGGAGATCCAGATGATGACAGCAATGACAGCAAGATCCAAGAGGAGGAGGGGAAGAGCCAGGATAAAGAGTGGAAGATCCAGGATCCAGGAGTAAGATCTGTCCAACCTGAAGCTGATCCATGGCCAGATCTGTAAATCCAGGCCAGCTGGATGGGGCTGGGAGCAGCCTGGGCTAGTGGAAGGAGCCCATGGCACAGGGTGGGACTGGATGGGATTTACAGTCCCTGCCAACCCAAACCATTCCAAGATCCCACGACAGCCTCACAAAGCCATTTCTGAGGCCACAGAGAGTTCCCCAGCCCCTCCCTGCCTGAGCCAGCTCTGCTGGGATCCATCCTGTGCCAGGCTGGAGCTCATCCCATTTATCTTCCTCCCAGAGGGAAGGGAAGCGGCCGGGGCGGGGAGATCGATAAGAGCTGCAATTATGTGTTGGTAACAATCAGCTCCAGAGCAATTAGGGAGCCAAGTTCTGCCATAAAACATGTGCAGAGTGGGGCAGCAGTGCCAGGGCAGCATTCCCATCTCTCCAGCACGTCTGCAATTCCAGCCCCTCTGACTGGGGTGAGAGGTGCTGCCACCTCACCTGACTAAAACACTTCTCCCTTATTTTCTTCCACCTGCAGGCACCTTTTTGAGGAGCCAGCATGGGAAGAAAATTTTAAAAAATCCCATATACAGATTTCTCAGAGCCCCTTTGATTTCTTTACACAGGGAATGGGGAAAAAGCATTTGCAAAAATCAAGATTCACCTTAATGAAAGGGAAAAGAGAAGGGTGGAAATATTGAACTCTCCCAGGAAGGGAACAAATTTGCTGTATTCAACAACAACCAAAAAAAAAACCCTTTCCACAGCCTGATTGCATCTAACCTTGCTTTTACATTCCTGAAGTGATTTCCAAATGAGGGCACGGATTAGGGAGGCAGGAGAGGGAACAGACAGCGAAGGTGTTCTGCAAAACTCGGGATCAATTCAAACAAGCTGCAAGGGAAATTGTTTTCTTATAGATTATCAGCAAAGCCAGACCCCGTCCCAGAGGACATGGGGGTTCATGAATGATGTACAGACACGTCTTTGGGAAACAGACAACAAATTAGAGCTGCCCCAAAGGCTCCCTTCCTCCTCCTCCTCCTGGCCCATCCTGATCCAGCTCTCCTGATGAAAAATGCATTTCAGCTGCTGTGCTTCCCCTGGAATTACACAGCCTGTTTTGTAGGGATTTATCTCCTGTGAAATATTTATGTCCAGGCCGGGTTGTGGGAAGGGTTACAGGGAGGTTTTTAAAGTATCAGCATCTCCTGTCCTACAGATCCTGCTGCCTGCAGACACCTCCCCTTCCTCCCTGGGAGCTTTTATTGCTGGGCTGCTTGTTCTGCTTCATTTTTTTAAGCACTGGAAGACAGAAAAAAGCTGCCAAACTCCACAAAAACCAGCAGGAAAAAACGAGGGCAGGTCCCCTCTGGCAGCTGGGCTGAGGTCCTGCCTTGATTGCAGCTCAGGAATGAGGAGTTCAGTTCAGTTTTAACCACTCCATCCCCAGCTCATTCCCTCTGCCAGCATTGCTCCTGTGGCGAGCACGGGATGAGAACTCCCTGACATTGATCTGATTGGGGAATCAGAGCATCCATCCTGACTCTGCCCTGGTCAGGGGGGAATCAGAGCATCCATCCTGAGTCTCCTCTGGGGAATCAGAGCATCCATCCTGACTCTCCTCTGATCAGGGAATCAGAGCATCCATCCTGACTCTCCTCTGATCAGGGGGGAATCAGAGCATCCATCCTGATTCTCCTTTGATTGGGGAATCAGAACATCCATCCTGACTCTGCCCTGATCAGGGAATCAGAGCATCCATCCTGACTCTCCTCTGGTCAGGGAATCTGAGCATCCATCCTGACTCTCCTCTGATTGGGGAATCAGAGCATCCATCCTGACTCTGCCCTGGTCAGGGAATCAGAGCATCCATCCTGACTCTCCTCTGATTGGGGAATCAGAGCATCCATCCTGACTCTGCCCTGGTCAGGGAATCAGAGCATCCATCCTGATTCTCCTCTGGTCAGGGGAATCAGAGAATCCATCCTGACTCTGCCCTGGTCAGGGAATCAGAGCATCCATCCTGACTCTCCCACGGAGGGACAAAGGCTGCCTCAGACAGGAGCTCTGGAGAAAGCAGCACTCCTGACAGCCAGGGAAGAGGCATCCAAAGGGAAGGTGCCTTTTCCAGTTTGTGGCTCATGGCAAAAACAAAAGAGGTTTTTCCTTCTAATAAAGTCATTTAGGGGGTCAAGGGGAGAGGGAAAGTTGAATAATGACGTGGCTCGTGTGTTGAGGCCGTGACAGCACTGCTAAGGACAATCAGGGAGCATCCAAACGAGGCAGCTTTGTGGATTTATCCAAGGAAAATCCTCTCCCTTTGCCCTGACTCCTCTCCAGAGCTGTGGAACTTTTTCCCAGCAAAAGGAAACCTGCTGAGCTCCACTGTGCCCAGCCTTGGGAAGGGACTGTGTGAGGGACTGGGTGTCATTCCTGCTCCCTCCTGCTTCACTTCCCCTCTCCTGGATCCTGCCTCCAGAGCTAGCTGCACCCAGAGCAACCTCCTTCAAAGTCCTCACAGGGAACGGTGGGAATGCCTCCAAGGAATCCACTCAATCCATCCTGAGACCCTCTGGTCCCACCAGGGGCTGCCACAGCCTTGGAGCAGCATCTTCTCTGCACTGCCAAAGGATCTCCTGTCCCTCAACAGCACCTGAACATCCCAGTCCTGAAATCTTATCCCAATCCGGAATTCTCCCCCGTGAGGCTGGGGAGGGGCTGGGATGCAATTCCCAGAGAAGCTGTGGCTGTCCCTGGATCCCTGGCACTGTCCCAGGGATGGGGCTTGGAGCAACCTGGGACAGTGCAAGGGTTGGATGGGGTGGGAATGGATGGGCTTGGAGCTCCCTTCCTACCCAAACCCTCCTGGTATTCCAGAACTTTCCAGATTCAGGTGTCACTGCTCTTCTGCAGATGGAGAAATGGACTCAGGAGGGAATATTGGGAAGGGATTGTTCCCTGGGAGGAATTCCTAGGGAAGCTGTGGCTGCCCTGGGATCCCTGGCAGTGCCCAAGGCCAGGCTGGACACTGGGGCTGGGAGCAGCCTGGGATAGGGGAAGGTGTCCCTGGATGAGTTTTAAGGTCCCTCCCAACCCCAATCACTCTGGGACAGAGTGAAATCCACGCCTTGGGGGATTTGGGCTGGAAAATGAGCAGCAGCAGGATCATGCAGGGAGGCAGCAGTGGGTTCCAGGGAAAGCTGGGATGGGCAAGGAGGGCATTCATCATTTATTGACTCCTTTACCTTGGTACTGGGCACTGAAGCCCTTCTGCCTGTGGTTGCCATCGGAGGTGAAGTGCAGCCGCAGCCAATTCTTGCTGCTGATCACGGGGGCTGGCAAGTTCATCCCAGTGAGCCTGCAGGGAGCAAGGAGCACATCAGCACCCAGCAGTGACCCCCAACCCCAGCTCTCCAGGCCATCCCCCTCCCCAGCAACTCCTCCACATGCTCAAGGAGTGTTTCCAGCCTCACACTCCTGCTGGGATCCCACTGAGAGCTCTCATCACAGAGGTCTCCATTCCCTCTTCCTAAGGCAAGGAACATTGCCAGGCTCGTTCAGTTCCTCTCTTCACATTTGGTTAACCCACGACAAAAAACTCTGTTTATTTTAACTCAGGGAGGCAAAGGATGGCAAGAACTGTGGTTTGGACTTGGCAGTGAGTTTTTAAGAAATTCCAGAGAAAAGCTGGAGAAATGTGAGTTCTTTTTAACTTACTTTGAATTAAAGAGTTCAACTCATTTTTAAGAGAAGTTCTGTAACTTCTCAAACAAAAGTTTTTAACAAAAAATATAAATATAAAAGATGTTTATAATGAAGTGTTTGCTTTGACCAATGAGAGATTTCTTCTCTGTTCTTGTTGTGCTTTCTGTTCTAGCACTGCAGCACAGACACAGACACTTAAACAGACAATGCCTCCAGCGAAGCCTAGCTAGAGGGAGAAGCTTGATTTATCAATTCCTTTTTAATAATATCTACCTAATAAATAAAAACCTTCTGATTTCTATCTATGAACATAAGTAGTTTGTAAAAAGGCCCTGGCAAACAGGGCTAAATCGTTTCTACAAAGAACCTCTTTAATTTTGATTTTATTTATGACCTATCCCAACCTGGGGAAGATTCCAGCCAGGCACCAAGGTGGGAATGCCCAGAGCCCAGGAACAGCCCTTCATGTCTCTTGATATTTTTATTTCCTTTTAAAATATTTCTATTTTAAGATGTGTTTTCATAGTTTATGTTGTACACACACTGGGACTGTCTGTTCACATGGACACAGACAATTCCTGCAGCCCAACCCAAAGGTTTTGATCTCTCTCTCTTTCCTTTTTATTAATATATATCTATATATCAATCTATAAACAAATGCCTTCTGATTTCTGATCTTCAATCCATGAGCTCTGAGTCTTTGTGGAAAGGGCCCTAGGAAAACAGAACCTCATCTCATCAACACAAAGCTCTGCTCCTGTTAATGAAAGTTAATGACTTTAATCCCCAACTATCACTTGTTTAGGAATTACTGCCATTCCAACACCCATTACTGGCATTCCAGCACCTTTTATTGGAATTCCAGCACCCATTACTGGCACTCCAACACCCCTGGTTGTTCAGGTGAAGGCACAAGGATCCTGGAAATCTGTTCCATCCACAAGATAGTTCAGATTGGACTATTTAACATCTTTTAGCAGCAGAGCTGAGAGCCCATGGAGCATCTGAAGAGTCCTTCAGTCACCCAGCACTTCCAGAGGCGACCTCAGCTCCTCCAGGTGGGATCCAGGCTGGAATTGGCAGCATTAATTAATGCAGAGGGGCTGCCCCGTGCTCCTGGCCCGTTAATGAGCTGCAGGGTGATTAGGCTGCATAACTAATGCATCTCTGCCACCTACAGTACGATCCAGAGCCTGGATTATCCCGTGCCTGGATCCTGCAGTGCTCTCAGTGTGGCTGAAGCATTTCAGGACTGGGCTCTTGGGTTGTTCCCAACCATTCCTCCATCTCCATTTCCCTAGAAGGGGAGCTGCTGCAGAAATGGATTCTCTGCAGCTTTCTGCCATCCTTGGGTGACTCAAAGGTGGCTGAACAGAGTGAATTAGAAACTTTCTCACCTAACCAAGTTCAAACTGACAGATTTGGGGGCAGGATCAAACATGGGATGGCTCCAAGCGATCCTGAGGAAGTTCCCCTGGCTGGTTGTTATGACAACATTTAATATTTCAACTTAAACTGAATACTCCCACCCCCAAGGGCCCTTTCATTGTTCATTCTGCATCAGCAGCCAAACGCCTCATAAATAATCTTTGGCTGTGAGGAGCCAAATTTCCCTTTCAGAGCTGTAATTCGATTGCCTGAGATCAAAAAGAGAGAACAATAACCCAAACCCTGAATGAGGCTCAGTCTCTCCTGTCCCCCCTCCCTGCAGGGTGGATCCAGCAGCCTGAGGGACTGGGGATCCACTGGCACTTCATCTCCACAGGCTCATGGACACTTCCAGGGGTGGGAAATCACTTAATATTGATAGAAATCTGATCAAATTTCAAGTGACTTCAACATCAGACACCCAGCACACAGAAATCAGTGCTCAGGAAATGCAGGAACTCCTGGAACTGCCTGCAGAGCACCAAAAAAACCCCTCAGTGGCAGTGAAAATTTAAAAATATGGAGTGTTTTTTTCTGGATGTCTGAGCCAAATTTATCTCCTCCTGCAATTCAAGCTGGTGGTGGATGAACAGATTTTATGTTTTGATCCCGTGGTTCTTGGTGGCACAGAGAAACAGGAGCACGCTGAGACTTCCCACCCCCAGATCCCTCGTGCTGCACCCACTCCTGGATTGATTTCCCTTTCTGACCACCTTCACTTCCATGCAAACCAGGCAGCCATGCCCCCGGGGCACCAATCCCACAGGGAAATGCTGCTGTGCCCCCCAGGCTGCCCCCAGAGCCATCCCTGCCCCAGCAGAGAGCGTGGGTCTGTCCCTCCTGCTCCCCCAAAACATCCTCGTGGCTTACTGGGCATGCTGGGGTTGGCTTGATGACCTTGGAGGTCTTTCCCAGTGATTCCACAACAAGCAGGATTTCAGGATTTTCCTCTTTATTTTCGTGTTTTCCTTTGCTGTCACCACCCTGCCCCCAAGCCCCACCTGAACTCTGTTCAGCCTGGGAGAAAACTTCACCTCAAACAACTAATTTGATCCCAAATCCTCTCCAGCAGTGTTTTAAGCCCAGGATATTCTTCCCTCGAGTGACACCAAAGCCTCCAAATTAAAGACAATTCCTTTACTGCAGAACACAGAGGGGTTAATGCCATCAAAACTCCCATTTTTTGAGAAAAAGCACTGAAGTGTGGCCTTCCCAACTCTTTTTTTATTTCTTTCCTTGCTCTCACATTTCCCACCGAATCCAGGCATTAAATATTTATCCCATTGCCTCCCCTGGCACAATTAGTATGGCTCTACATGGATGGCACTGATTACTCTGCATTCACGTCCCATTATCTATTTACAATCCCAATTCCTGCTTTAATTTGTTTCCATGAGGAGAGGAAGAAAAGGGATGGAAAAAAAATCAATAAAGTGTCAGAAAGTGAGGCAGAAGCACTGGAGGAGATGTTTGCACATGGATTTGAAGCACCCTGAAATTCACCCATTGTGGATTTGGCCATTAGTTCTTCTCAAAAGGACCCAAACACAAGGAGAATTCCTGGTGTGGATGCTGCAAACCAGTGCAGGAGTCAGAGGTTGTGGCTAAAGGCAGCAATTCCAGCTGCAATCCCATTATTTCTAGTGTAATATGTGGAGAGGATGGATTTAAACATGAACTCGTGTTGCCCAGAACTGGGGTGCAGTCAAACTCTTCAAATAAAAGCAAAGAGCAGCACTGGGGATGTTTTATCTGTTTTTCCCCTGAACTGCTTTTGTTGATTTAATTTAACCTCTCTGTTAATTTTATTTCTCTTTGGACACCTCCTTGGATCTCTGCTGATAATCCCTGACATCAGCCAGGCTCCAGGGTCCTTCTGGAGCCTCCACCACGAATTCTGGGTGAACCTCCCTGATATTTCCTCTTCCTGGAGCTCAGCTCCACCTTTTCCTGCCCTGGCTGTGTTTAACCCAAAGCGAGAGCCACTGGGAGGCTGGCTGGAAGAGGAGGGGAGATTCCAGCAGCATTCCCAGGGATGAAGGAGCGAGGCTGGCAGCCAACAGGAGCTCCAAGGAAAAGAACACACCTGGATCACCTCACCTCTGGAAACATTCCAGGCCAGGCTGGACAGGGCTTGGAGCAGCTGGGACAGTGAGAGGTGTCCCTGCCCATGGATGGGGCGGCACTGGATGGGATTGATGCCAGGATGACTTTTTTCCTTTCCTTTCACACCCCTCTCACACACCCTTTTATTCAGCTTAATGTACTCTCAGTGCTTTTAGGCCACATATTTGTGATTTTCCAAGGCTGAGAACTCAGCTCAGCCCCACGGCACCGTTAAACCAGGAGAGCAAACATCCTGGGAGCCCCAGACACCAAGGGCCTCTCCAGAACACATTTGGGAACCTCAGCCAGGCCCAGCCAGGGGGAAGGTTCCTCACAACGAGGGCTTCACTCCAGCCTCTCCCAGGGGGATCTTTGATGAAAATATTTATTTTACAAGGTCTAGAATTGTGTGTATTTCAGTGTGACAGTGTCCATGCATTTTGGGGTATTCCACTTTTGCTGTACCCAAGGATCCTGAAATCAACACTGAGGTAAAAACCACTTTTCCCCATAAACTGTGTTTTGGTTTGAATTTTAAGACCAGAGAAAGGCACCAGGATTTAAGGTCCTTTCCAACCCAAACCACTCTGGAATTCCACGATCCACAATTGCTTTAGGCACTGTGGATGCTTGGTTTAACCAGAATTGTCGAGGGCACAGAACTGAGCCCAGCCCAAACTTCACTCTGAGCTCCATCCCCAGCCCAGCCACAGCCTCCTGTTCCCTCCCAGCCTTCATCCCACTGCACCATCCTGCCAGTTCTGGGATTCATCTCTCTCTCGCTGCAACTCAGGGACACTTCTCAGCAGCTCTTTATCTCCCTGTGTGTTATTATTCACTTCACCTGTATTTTTAACTTTTCATCCAAACCTCTCCTGAAATTATCAGGAGAGCTGTACCATTAATTCTGAACATCTTATTCGAGCTTGTCTGCTCTCTTAAACAAAATATACTTAAGCACCTCTAGACCTCATTTTCTGGTCGCAGGAGACGTCTGCTCACAATGGACTTTCACAGGGAAAGTGAATAATTAGATCTAGTTATTGTTCCTCCTTTCATGCTGGAGGGATGGGAGGAGCACACCTGAATCTTAACTCTGCTCCAGAGCCTGGAAGTGGCTCAGGTGATGCCTGAAGTGGCTCCCTAGAAACAGAGAGCAGGCAGGGATAAAGGAATAAAGGAGGGATTGATTGGAAAGGCCTTCAGAGGTCACACCCTGGGGAGTCCAGAGGCTCCTGCCTCAGTGCATCCCAAGGTGGATGGCAGGGCATGAGTTCTTCACCCTTTTAGAAGTTTGGTTCATTTGCATATCAGGGCTAATTCTCCAATTAAAGCTTCAGTTAATGATGTAATTTTCCCAAGCTCGCCCCCATCTCCAAGATGTTGGTTTACACTTTTGGGGCCTAGGAGGGTCTGGGTGTCCTTGGAGAGCAAAGCCTGGGGAGGTTTGTTGTGTCTGCCTGGCAGGGGAGAGCAGGAGTTACCAGGGTACAGAAACCTAGAGTCACACTGGGCACTGCAGGATGTGAGAAACAGAGAAGTGAAAACCCAAGGCACTGCAGAACGTGCAGGGAGAGATCCCAAACCATCCCACGCCTTGGGAAGCAGCAGGTTTGTAAATCCTCTGATTACAGGGATTTCTGCACAAAACCACCCCATAAACAAGGGAAAGGAACTTCTGGGACCAGGCAAGGATTTCTCTTTAGAAGGACATGCCCCTTCTACGCTTCCCAGTCCCCTCCTTCACTGGAATGTTTTCAGGACTGGAATCCTCCACTGGAATGTTTTGAAGACCCACCTTAACCCCAAGGACAACCAAGCATAAACAAAAGCATAAACCAAATCCTTGGCTGATTTGGGGTGATGGAGCTCAACTGAAGCCAAAGCCAAACCAATTTCCACTGTCCAGGGGGCCTGATAATCTCATTTTTCTGCTGTTTTCCTTCCCCTCTGAAATGTTTTAAAATTATCTCAGGCTGAATTCTCCTGGATCTCTGTTTGGGATTAATTTCACTTTAATGAGAAGTGACTCAATGGTCCACAGGCATTTCTGGAACAGTCACAGCTGAGCATCCCAACAGGTGAAAGTGTCTCTGAGGGGTTTTTATTACATTTACAGTTATTTATGCACAAACCCGCCCACTATGGATTAGTTTTTCTTGGATTTCATGGATATTCCACATTTGTACACGCAGGCAATGGATATCCATGTTAGATATAAAAAGAGCAACGAGCTCATCTCGGAGGCAAATATTTCCCAGGCATTCATAAAATTTAGATTTTTAGTTTTAGAGTAAAAACCACTTTTTATAAAGAGCAAAGAGCTCATCCTGGAGGCAAATATTTCCCGGGCATTCCGAAAATTTAGATTTTTTAATAGAGTAAAAACCTCTTTAACCCCAAGGCACAACTTCCCACGGAGCAAAATGCAGCTGGTGCAGAAAGGTGATTGCAAAGCACTGAGCTGGCCACGAAGACAGAAATATTCCCAATTTTCACCCTTAATCAGCTAAAATCCCATCAGAGCTTTGAGTGCAGGACGTTCCTGAGGTGGCACAAAAGGTTGGGACTTCCAAGCTGCATCTGGATAATTCGGAAATATTTCAGAGGGGACACAGCCAGGGCCAAGCCTGGAGGGGAGGGGGGTCCTGCCAGGACCCAGCTTTGTTCTGCACTCCCGTTGGGCATCAGGAGGTTGGGAATTGCAGGGGGAATTTCCTCATGGAAAGGGCGATCAGGCCTTGGAGGTGCCCAGGGAGGTTTGGAGCTCCCATCCCTGGAGGTGCCCAAGGAAGGCCTGGATGTGGCACTCAGAGCTCTGGGCTGGGCACAAGAATTGGTCCCAGGTTGGATTTGGTGATCCTGAAGGGCTTTTCCAACCTCCGTTATCCCGGGAAGGAAAACTGCGTCCTGCACAACTCCTGTGCCAATGCTGCACTCACAGCGAGACCTCCAGACCCTCAGCACATGGGGACAGAAAGGGCTCCCCACCATTAAAATAACAAAATAATGACTCCCACCCTCACTGCTAATTGAGATAATAAATTCCCAATAAAAAGAAGTCGAGTGACAGAACCCAAGCGCTTCCCACGACACTCCCACCCTGAAAGCCTTGCAGTCACAGCACAAGGAGGTGACAAACGCGATTACATTGACTCCATTGAGGAGCAAACAGCTCCTCGTGCAGCACAACAGAAGGAAAGCTCATGCAATTGAGGCTCGCTAATGCTGCATCGCAAATCCCCCCCGAAACCTGCTACAGCTTTATTAGAATCTCCTCTGAAGCTCGCGGCTGCAGAGATTGTTCTCCCCGGGCGGGCAGGGGAGATGCGCTGATAAGGAGCCGGGCCGTGTTTATCAGCAGATAAATAACACCCAGCCCCAGCCTCACTCGCGGCTTTGTCACCCTAACAATGCATTTAAATTCCATTAAACCTGGAGTTTTATTGCCGAACGAGGCGGGGAGGGCAGCGAGGGGGGGATGTTCCAGGCCGCTAAAATCCGCAGAGGGAGCCCGAGAAGCTGCAGGGGACGCTCGGAGCTCCAGCCCGGGCGCGTTTCCAGCTCACCGGGCACAGGAGCTGCTCCCTTCGGGAGCCGGGGCACAACCAGGTCACCCCAGACACGCAGCAGGGACCGAGGCCGGCCCGGCTGGCTCCGCGATGTCACATTAATAATGGAAGAGGCTGGCTGGAAGTGACAGACCGGGGGCTCGGTGGCAGCTCCGCCGCGGTCACACCGCGCACGGCTCCAGCCCCGGCCCTTCCCTGCCGCGGCCCTGCTCGTGTCAGGCATTAATGTGACACCCGGGGGGAGGAAAGGGACACGGCCACGCCTGCTGCCCTCACCTCCCGGCTCCAGGAGGAAAAACGCCTTTAGGAAGGAGGGGGGAAAGGCAAATCACGTTGTAAAGGAGCTCTCGCATGCCCAAAGGTGCCACCACATCCAGGCACAAGTCACCTGTCTCACTCTACAGGTGCCACCAGCTGCCCCCAAACCAGCCCCGGTGCCGCCTCTGAACACTCCTCTCCTCAGTTTTTTTATTCGTTTCTGTAGTTTCTACAAAGCTCTTTTACAGCGCAGCAAAAACGTCACAGAAACCGAGAGAAAACAAGGTTTGGGAAGTGCAGCTCGGATTCCTGAGGGCTCCATGAGAAACCTGCTGGAATGCCAGCACCGAGGCTGCAGGAACGGCACTGGAATGCAAAGCAGCCTCGGGAAGAAGGAAAGCAGAACCTGGGAGCTGTCTGGAGCAAAAAATGATTTTTCTGGCTCATGTTTGGGATGGGAATGACATCAGAGTTCTATGATCAACCCCATGCTGATCATGAATAATGGCCCTGAGCTCTCGGATGCTGAAATCTCCCTTTGGGGGCACAGAGTTTCTGCCTCCCTTTTAGAGCTGAGGGGCTGTGAGCAGGGGAGGTGACAAAGCCCCGGGGACAGGTGTAAGCCAGGCCTAACGGCGCTGCCTGCAGGTAAAAGCCTGGACTAAATCCAGTCCCTGACCATTGCCACCAGTTCCTCCAGCACAGGCTCTGACTGGTGACAGCAACACCACGTCCTGTCCTGCCACCTCCTCCTCCAACTCAGAACAGGCTGAAGCTTTTATATTTATTTATTTTTATTTATTTATTTTTATTTCTGAAGCTGGAGTCATGGCAACACCCACAGCCCACCCGGATTCCTGACCTGGCACTGAGTTCTCATGGCTGAGGCTCTGGCTCAGACCACGAAAAACTCCTGCCTGGGGGCAGAAAGATGGGAAGGCTCCATGCCTTGTAGGTGTTTGGATGAAGAACCCACACTCCCCAGTTTCCAGCAGACAGAACAGGTTGAACTCTCAGTGTCAGGGCTGTTTTACTCAGTAACTTCCAGCTGCAGCTGGGTTTGGGAGCAGAATTCCCTTCGCAAGGAGCTTGGTGGAGCCATCTGCTTGTTTACTCCAGATCTGAATTTAGCGCCACGGCCATGGCTGAGGGAAAGCTGAGCTGTGGCTGCCAGCCAAATCCCCAGAATGCGCTCGGTCCCCATCTCCAGAGATGGAAAAACCCCCAAGAAATCCTTTAAGAAGGGATCCTGCTGTGTGCTGGCCTCTCCACAAGGAGTGTGGCAGCAGGGAATTGTGGAATGGTTGGGCTTGGAAGGATCTTAAAGCTCATCCAGTTCCACCTTCCAGGGGCACCTCCCAGGCTGCTCCAAGCCCAAGTGACCTTGGACACTTCCAGGGATCCAGGGGCAGCCACAGCTTCTCTGGGAATTCCATTCCAGCCCCTCACTGCTCTCACAGGGATGAAGTTCTTCCCAATATCCCACCCAAATCTCCCCTTTTCCACTTTGAAGCCATTCCCTGTGTCCTGTCCCTCCATCTCTTGTCCCAAGCCCCTCTCCAGCTCTCCCAGAGCCTCTTTGATGCCTTAGGTTTAACTTTTCTATGTTCCCAGCCCTGCCCTGCCCAGTGTCACTCTGCAGTTCCCTGGAGCTCGTTCAGTGCTGTTCTCTCATGCTCACACACACACAACAAAGCCTCTCCAGCTCTCCAAGGACACCCAGACCCTCCTAGGCCCAACAACAACCATGCATCAATCCTGTCCTCACAAAAATCCAATCAATCCTTTCACAGAATCCCAGCATGGTTTGGTTAGAAGGACCTTAAAGATTATCCAGGGACACCTTCCCTATGACCAACGGTGCTCAGAGCTCCTTCCCTCCCTTCAAAGGGCAGCGTTTTCCCTGATTTACACTAAAAAATAAAAGAGAGGCAACACAAAAGATTATCTGGGATCACCGAGAGGAATTTTTATGAGGGAGCAAAGCCTGGGTAATGATGATGTTGAAGGAGCAGTCATTTGCTCCGAATGGTCCCCGTGGTAATTCCTGCAGTGTCTCCAGAAGTTTAATACTCGGAATTATTGCAGGGAAGTCTCTCAGAACGAAGCAGATCCTTAACTTGCTCTGACATTGTCATTTTACACCACATTATTCCATGGGAGACCTGCACAGCAATAAATCCTTCCTCTGCCAGGGTGTGGGAGCCCACTGAGAGGTGCCAGCCAGCAGCCAGAGCAACAAATTGTTCAGCTAAATTCTCATTTCTGCCCCGAATTCCACCTTGTCCTCAATGACTCTTTAGGGAAAAAAAATGGAGTCACCTGCTTAAAGCCTCCGGGAAGCTCTGAGATTTCATTCCCTGACAAACTCACGCTGGAGCTTTGTTGTAACAGCAGCAGGGACAAGAAAGGTGCTTTTCAGCAACTTCCACTCAATGAAACGATGGGGGAAACAAAACTTGGTTTTTCTCCTTTACTCCTTCCTAAACTCATCCTTTCCAACCCAGCTTTAGCTCTTCCTGCCAAGAAAGAAAAAACTGTGAAAAGCTGTTTGCAGTGTCCTATTTACTTAGGAAGCAACTGAATAACTCGAGGAGGAGAGCATAAAACAGGCCTGGCCTTATCATTTTGGGTGAATTCTTTAGAAAAATCTGTTTTCAAGGGTGTTTGCTGCTGAGAGAATTCTCAGAATTCACCACAAGTGAATCAATTGTTCCTGAGGATCAAGTGGAACCTTCCCAGCAGCAAAGTCAGGGCTCCTGTGCCCATCCAAACATTCCAGCACCCACCCAGCAGTAACTCCTGCAGAGACTCCCTGGGGGAAAGCTCTCAGGAAAGGGAAAAAACCTCATTTTAAATTCCACCTGCCCCTGTACTCCCACCTTCAGCCAGCTGGGAATTCCCAGGTGGGTTTATCAACTATTCCCAGGTGGGTTTATCAACTATTCCCAGGTGGGATTATCAAGTTTCCACGTGGGTTTATCAAGTTCCAAGAGCTGCTGCACCTGCTCCTGGCTGAAACCTGCCTGTGGCACCTTAGGGACAACAACTGATGGCCATGATGCCTGAAATGTCTCCCTAGAAACAGAGCCCAGGCAGGAATGAAGGAATCAAGGAGGGACTGATTGGAAAGGCCTTCAGAGGTACACTCTGGGCTCCAGAGGCTCCTGCCTCAGTGCATCCCAACATGGACAAGGACAGCTCCCGAGTTCTTCCCACTTGGATCTCAGCATCAATTCCCCAAGCAGAAGCCAGGCAAGGATGGAATTTGCCCAAGCTTGCCCCCCTGTCCCCAAGATTGTGGTTTGCAGTTCTTGTTTCTGGGTGTCCTTGGAGAGCAAGTTAGAGGTTTTGTTATGTCTATCTTAGCACAGAGAACAGCACTGAACGAGCTACAGAAAACTTCAGAGTTACACTGGGCAGTACAGGATTGGAAAAATATAAAAGTTAAAACCTAAGGCATCAGCACAGCCCCCTTTGAGCATTCAACAGCACCCACAGCTCCTGGAAATATTCCTTTGGGTCAGCCAACAGGTCAGATTTCCCTGGATTGCAGCAAAACCAGCTGCCACAGAACACCATGGTGCCTGACCAGCAACGGGGGGAGATTGGAGGGAACACAGGACAAAGGAGCCAACAGGGCTGCATTTCTCCAGGAATTACCCCCAGACATCACCCCAGGAGCTGGAGCTGAGCTGGGCGAGTTTCCCCTGGGATAATGGGATCAGTTCTGTGGAGCATGGGAAGCTCCAGCTCTCCCAGTGCCTGCACTCCCGAGCCACTGCACTCCCAGCACACACTCCCAGCCTCTCCAGGCTGCGATTTTCCCATATCCCAAAGCCCTCATTGTCTATTTTCAGCCCTCCCAGACAGGTACTCGAGGCGCTCATTTCCCCAGGCAGACACAACCAGCCAGGATTGACAGGTTTGGTTTTGTTCCAAAGGATAATTTCTGTTCTTTTTCTAAAATCAACACTCCTCCGTCTCCTGCTGTACCCAAAGATTTCATCTGGAACCAGCTGATGACCACACAAAATGTTCATTTCACAGAAAATCCTGCCCTTGGAATTCCTTGGAATAAATCCCACCTGACCCAAACGTGGTCTTTCTCCTCCAGTCAGTTTTTGTTTAGCTCAAATACAAATGGTTACTTTATGGAGCCCTGGACAACTGCAGGTGAAAGTACTGCAGAGAGAGCAGTGGTAAAAAAATCCTGTTAATATCTGGAGGACAATCAACACCAAAAAATGGAAAAAAAGCCCCAATTGTGCCAGTTGTCCATCAAACTGTGAGCACCACCCCGTGGGCACAGATCACCCTTCATTATGACAACTCTATCAAAGTGCACTCGAGTCATTTCATATTTGCTGTGTCACAGTTAAACTATCAACAAGTACAAGCAGAAATGGATTTTTACAGGCAGGAGATTAAATTACACACCCTCCCCTCGCTGCCTGTCTCCTGAAAATCCCCGGAACAAACGGAGGCTGCGTTAGAACAGAGATCAAGGCGGTGTTTGGTCTGTTCTGTTGACAAATATCACCCAGATATCAACCCCAAACCCCAGCGGGTGGCAGAGGGAGGTCACCTCCCTATCAAGGAAAGGCAGGCGGCGAATTCCATCCGAACACAGCTGCTATCAGGAAATATTCCCGAGATCAGCCCTCCCTGAACCTTTCTTATCTCACCCACCGGCATCTTATCTGGGGACTCGCAGCCCTCCCACATTTCCATGCAGCATTTCCAGTCACTCCTCCCCAGTCAGCTCCTTATCAGCTCCAGTGTCCCCTGCCCTCACCCACAGGTCCCTCTGTCTGTCCTTCATGTCCCCTGCCCTCACTCACAGGTCCCTCTGCCCATCCTTCATGTCCTTCATGTCCTTCATGTCCCCTGCCCTCACTCACAGGTCCCTCTGCCCATCCTTCATGCCCATCCTTCATGTCCTTCATGTCCCCTGCCCTCACTCACAGGTGTCTCTGCCCATCCTTCATGTCCTTCATGTCCTCTGCCCTCACTCACAGGTGTCTCTGCCCATCCTTCATGTCCTTCTTGTCCCCCTGCCCTCCCTCACAGGTCCTTCATGCCCATCCTTCATGTCCTTCATGTCCCCCTGCCCTGTGGATGCCCCCAGAGCCGAGCTCCACGTGAGGGGAGGCTCAGGATAAAGCAGTGAGATGTTGGTGACAAGGCCTGAGCGCTGTGAGCCCATGGCCACCCCCTCGCTGAGGGTACAGGGAGGGATCCCTGTGCTCCCACACGCTTCAGCTCACCCAGGAGCTCCACATCTCCAGCCCAGAGAGGGAACAGGGGACAGCCATGAGCCATCCGTGACCTGGCAAGGTGATGGCCTTGGTGACAGCATCAGAGAATGCAGCAAAACAATCTCCTCATGAATGGAACACTGACAGAGCTCTGGAACACCTTCACCTGGGGATCAGCCAAATAAACTCATCTGGGGAGATGAATCCCAAAACCCCAAAGTGGGTCAGGTTTATGGCACCAGAGGATCATTTGGTGCCACCCCAGAGCACAGGGCACAGCAGTGTGCCCACAGAGCTCTGGAATATCCACAGTGAGGAGGCTCCACAGCCTCTCTAGGCTCTGTTCCAGTGCCCACAGTAAAGTTCTGCCTCGTGTCCAGGTGGAACTCCCTGAGCTCAGTCCCTGCCTGTTCCTCTGGAGCCATTGCTGGGCCCTGAACAGAGCCTGGGCCCTGCTCTGACCCTCCCTGCACCCAGGGACACCCAGGGACAGCCAGGGGCACAGAGTGACACCCAGGGACACCCAGGGGCACCCAGGGACACCCAGGGCTCAGGGCCCCTCTCAGCTGGGGCTCCTCTCGAGGCTGAGCAGCCCCAGCTCCCTCAGCCTGTCCTGGGCAGGGAGATGCTCCAGGCCCTTCCTCAGCTCCACAGAGCTCCAGGAGCTCCCTGTCCCTACTGTCCCAAGGATTCCAGGGCTGGACAAATGCTCCACATGTGCCTCCCAGGGCTGTCAATTGTATTTTTAATTCTCAATGAAGACAACAACCTACAGACCAGTTGATCCCACCTGCTCCACGGGAAGCCACTCCTGCCTTCACTCCTTTCTCAGAGGACAAAAACCCCAGCAAAGCCCTCAGCTCCTTCCTCCCAGAGGCTCTGGGGTGGTCAATAACAATAAAAACATGCCTGCAGAGCTTTCAGCCTCAAAGCCCTGGTTCTCCAGGAGCTCTCCTGCAGCTCCTCTGTAATGGCATTTCTTTGTGGGCCGGCATCGTGCAATTACTCCATTTAATGCCATGTGATGGCTGAGCGCCTTCCTGGGATGTGGGGAAGGACAAGTGTGCTGTAATTGCATTAAAGTGGGAAACAGGAGTAACTACTCACATTAAAAAGGGTCAGGAATAAAAGGCAACACGGTGTGAACTGTAGGGAAGGCGAAGAGTTTATGGTGTGCAGCTGAAGGTCTGGCAGCTTTCAGCAGCACGAGAGAGACCATTCCCCTCTCATCCCCTCTGCCTCCCATCAGGACAGTAAAGGGGAAAAAGGAGGGAGCTGGGAGCATAAAATCCACACTGCAAAGGGGATAAATTGGGTTTGAGGAGGGAGTGAGCAGGTGAAGGGCAAGGCACCTCCAGGGAGATGATTCTCCTGGTGCATTGCAGCATTCCTGGGAGAATCTGGCAGCACAAGGCCCTAAAGCTGGGAAACACCTGCTGAGCAGCTCCTCTTCCCAGGGAAGACCTCCCTGGGACCTGACTACACAGCAGGGAAAAGGAGACTGGGAAAAAAAATCCAGGAATAAAGATTATCCTTTGAAACGTCCGGGCTGACCCCCGGCAGTGCTGAAGGAGCGATGGCAGCGTGGGATGAATTCCTGAGGGGAAGGACTCCTCGCTGCAGCTGCCAAAAGCCAAGGATCAAGTCTCCCAGGCTCTGGAATTAAGGCACAACCTTGAGGATTCAAGGAATTCTCAAAGGATGAAGTGAAAGGCTTTTACCCTAAAAGGAGAAACAACAGAAGTGGGAAGGATGTGTCCTGTGTGTTCCACATCTTCCAGCCCAACCCATTCCACAATTCCAGGGCTCTATTCCCCTCTGCTCTGCACGAGGAAGAACCACAGAAAGCACCACGAAAGCAGCTCAGGCACCCAGACTGGGCTGAAGGGAGCACAGCTGAGCTCCAGAGGGACCTGCTCTGCTTCACAGGAAGTCTCTGACCTTAGCTTTACACACCTGAAAGTACCCGGACCTGCAGTAAATGCAAAAATTCACCAAAATACCACCAGATTATAAACCAAAGTATTTCCTATTCCCCTCGGGACTTTTAAGGCCCCATCCCCGTGCTGAGACCTTTTCCTGCCACCCCAAATCAGAGGGAAGAGTCCGAGAGACAAAGCTTTTAAAAGCTTTAATTATGTGTGATTGTGAGAACCAACAAAGGAAATGCTGAACCTTCCCCTTTCCTCTGCCCCTGCAGGAACGGGAATCCTTCAGACACTTCAGCTTCCCCCTCCATCAGACTCCACACAGATCCTCCACACCTCCACACGTCTGATCCTTTCAGCTCAGCTCTCAAATGTCAACATTCATTTACCTCCTAATTAACATCATTACGAGCAGTGACATTTTTCTCATCTTCCCGCTTAGTTTTGGGTTTTTTTTTTTTGTGTGTCCTGATGGTTTCTGTCAAGAGGCTGTTTTCACTTCCAGTTTTCCTCAAGTAACAGTAAAAAACTTGTTATTCCCAATGAGGAGCTGCTGTGTATTCCAGGGATTGCTCCTGATGGGGCAGGGACTGGGAGCGCTGCTGGAAATGCTCTGGCAACAGCTTCACCTCAACGTTAATTGCACTTCATCCAGAGTCTTCTCCTGGTAATTTTCCTGGCTTGCCTCTGACGTTATTCCCTCCTGGCATGGGATTTTCACCCACCCCAGCAAACTGGGGCCAGTTCCATCCCTTCCTCAACACTCATTACCTAACAGGAGAGGCAGAACAGTGGCCAAGGTCTGTAAGGATTTTTTTGGCGGGGGGTTGTGGCTTTTTATGTTGTTTTTTGGGGTTTTTTGTTGCCCCTTTGGCTACGATATTATCTGCTGACTACTTTGCAAATTCTGCTTTTCACTGCAAATGCAAACACATTCACAACCAAGGTTTTGTTTCTGCCAGGACTGGTGGCAAAACCTCTCCTTCCCCATCAGGTGTGGGCAGTCTCAGGACACATCTGGACTCTGCCCTGGCGAGATGATGGCACTGAGAAGGTGTCTCAGCACAGCCACGAGCCCTCTTGGGGTCCAGGCAGGAAAATAAACACAAATCCCCTTGAATCACCAATTCTGGGATGTCATTATGTGTATTCCTGGGATTAAACAGAGAATCAGCAGCCACAGCCACAGCAAAAGCTTTGCAGTGTCTTCATGTGTCCAAAGCCTGCTTTTCCTGGGCTCTGCTCCCCACAAATGATTCGTCCTTAACAATCTCTGTTCCACGTGAATATCCCAAATAAAATCCCAAAATTCTCTAATAAAAGAGGAAAGTGGAGCAATAAAGCTGCTTCATTCTGGTGTCTCTGCCTGCAGAGGCTCCAGAGAGGTGGTGGTGGGTTAAACCCAGCTCCGTGTGGGAGGGAAGGATCGATGGATGTGTCCCACCCCAGCCCTGCCCTGTGTTTATTCCAGCACTTCTATCCCACATTTCCCTGGACACAGCTGACCTATTTTGATGGAGGATGTAGGTAATCCAGGGACACGAGCAAACATTGTGCTGAATTCAGATAAATGGCCTCGATTCAAAGTGAATTTTAGAAATGACCCAGCCCAAGTGGGACAGTGCTGCCTTTATGTTCATTTTAACACAATGCACCCCTTAAGGCACTTGGACTGAACAGCATCAATTCCACATTTAAATATAATTCCTAGGGAGGATCTGGAAAGAACACAGGAAATAAAAAAAAAGAGGCTAAATAAACCAAATCAGGGAAAGAGCAAAAGTTTTTTTTGTAGCTCCTGCACTGTGGTAACTGGGGAGGCTGAAAAGTCTCTTAGGCTGAATTATTGAGATAATAAAGCACCTGCTGAAGGGACCTGTGACTGCTGGAATGAAATTATTTCATTGCCCCGGAATAATCAGCAGGGCAGGCTCTCTTTGGAGAGCAAAGGAAACAAGGGAAGGGAGGGTGGGAGAGATAAAAGGAACGCAAATCACCCTCTGGGCTGGCAAGGAGAGCTGGGACAGGAAAGGAGCGAGGCTGGTGGGACAAACAGAGTTCATTTACAGGGCTGAGGTCACTGCAACACAACCTGGAGTGAACACGGGAGGGGAATGAGGAAGCACACTCTGCCCAGGGTGGGTTTTGCCAGAGCCTGACGAGTCCTCGGCCACCCTCTGCCAGGATTGACCAGCCTGGCAATTCCACAAGTGCTCACTGCAATTCCAGAGGTATCCAACTCAGGGATGACTCCCAACTTCCAAGGCTTCTGCTCCCCCATCTTTACCTTTCAGAGACACAAGTTCTACAGGAGCAGGGGCTGTTTCATAATTTAGCACTTATGCAATCGGCTACATATGAATATTTAACACTACTGGGAACTTCAATAAATCACCTTGTACTCGGAATGAGTGGTCAAAATTTCAATTTGTTTTATTCATAGTCCTGTCCTCAGCCACAAGAATTCTGACAGGGACAGCCGAGCTCACCCCTGCCTGGGAACGACTGATTTCGCATTTTGGAGACAACAAAACAAACCGCTGGGAATTTCTTTTCTTCCCAGACAAACCCGCAGAACCTTATTGCATTTTCATCTGCTAGAGCGTAATTAATGAAGGCTTTTAAACCCGCAGAACCTCTCAAATTAATGAAAAGTCCACCCAAATAAATTAGCCATGGAGTCCAAGGGCTGTGGATTTAAATAACAGTGGTTCTCCTGACAGGAACCAAGGAACAGCTGTCACAGACAATTATTTTTAGGGCTGCTACTAAACCATTTTCCCATTATGAGCTGCCAGCGCGCAGCGGCGAGCGGCGGCTCCACATTTTATCATGACAAAAACTCCGGGGCTGCCGCTTCCCTCCTCGGGCGTTAAGGGTTTGTAAAGCACCGGGCGAGAAACGGAGCCAAAACCCCAGCGCTGCAGCAGGGACTGCGGGAAGGGACGTGATGGCAGCACGGCCGTGACGTCACCATGGCTGTGATGTCACCATGGCCATGACATCACCACTGCTGTGATGTCAGCACTACTGTGATGTCACCACAGCTGTGACATCACCACGGCTGTGACATAACCATGGCTATGACATCGTCACGTCCCTCCAGCCAACAGGGTTACAGGAAGAAGATCTGGTCCCTCCTGGAGGGCATGGGAGACCAGGTGGCACCAAAGCACAGTGACGGCACCAGAGCACAGTGACATCACCATGGCACAGTGATATCACCATGGCACAGTGACATCACCATGGCACAGTGGTATCACCATGGCACAGTGACATCACCATGGCACAGCGTTGGCACCATGGCACAGTGATGGCACCAGAGCAGTGACAGCACCATGGCACGTCCAAATATTCCGCTCCCAACTCAACTAAGATCTGCTCCATCACCATGGCTATGACATCACCACATCCCTCCAGCCAACAGTTACAGGGACCAAGTCTGGTCCCTCCCAATTGGTTTCAGGAATGTGTCCCCACTGCACAGTGATGTCACCACAGCACATCCCAAAACTCCATCCACGGAATTCCACGAGTTCTAAGAGGATGTGAGTATGTCCTTTGCAGGACCTCCTGGAACACTGTGGAATTCCACATGTTCTAGAGGATCTGAGCGCTCCCAACTCATCCAAGACCTGCTCCACCACCACAGTTATGACATCACCACATCCCTCCAGCCAACACTTACGGGGACCAGGCCTGGTCCCACCCGATGGCCTTCGGGAACCTCACGTCACCGTGGCCCGGTGCCACCACCACCGCCCACCCCAACGTTCCATCCACGGCGGCGCTCCCACGTCAACGCAACCCCGCTCCAGCGCCCCAACTATGACATCAGCACGCCCCTCCAGCCAATAGCGTCGCAGGGAGCCATCCCGGCCGGCCCCGATTGGCCCCCGCGGGGTGACGTCACAGCGGCGCGGTGACGTCGGCGCGGTGGCTGTGGGTGCCGCTCAGTGCGCTCCGGCAGCCGGTGCCGAGGGGCAGCACAGCCTCGCGCTCCTCCGCNCCCGGCCGGCCCCGCGCGGCCATGGCGCGGCCGCTGCGCTCCAGGAGAGCGCCCAGCACCACCATGCTGTTCCGCATCACCATCCAGAGGCCCCGGCGCCGCTTCGGCAGGAGCCGCTCCCGGCTCCGCTACAGGAGGGGAAGGCGCTATGGGAAGAGCGTGCGCTTCAGGTACTCGGGGCGCCCGCTGCCGCCCTTCTTCATCTTCATGGAGAGGCACCGCCGGCGCATCCAGAGGAACAACCCCCACCTGAGCATGGTGCAGACGGCCAAGAGGCTGGGCCGGATGTGGCGCAGGCTGCCCGAGAGAGACAAGGAGATGTACAAGGACATGGCCGATCGCCTGAGGGGCAGGAGGAGACTCCGCAGGAGCAGAAGCAGAAGCAGGGGCCCAAGGATGTCCAGCCGGAGGAGGGCCCTGAGGAACATCATGGTCTCCTTCACCACCAAGGCGGCGAGCCTGCGGAACTTCCTCATGTCCTACCTGTGACTGCAATTCCTACTGTGACTGCAATTCCCACCTGACATAGCCATTCCCACCTGAGATTGCCATTCCTACCTGAGATAGCCATTCCTACCTGAGATAGCAGTTCCTTGGGAAGTCCCAATAAAGCTCCAAGTTGTTATTGCAGCAAGCCCTGGCTCGCTGTGGCATCTTTGGGCAGGACAGTAATTGGGATTTAACGGAGCTGGCACCATTGTGGGTGATGGGGAGGCTGGGTGGGGTGGGGATGGATGTTCCTGCACATCCACGAGGGAAACAGCCATGAGTCCTCTCCAAACCAGGAGTTAAAACAGGCTCCCTCTGCAAAGGAGGGATTTTGGTCCTCCAGCAGCAGGTCCTGGAGCTGGGGAGGAGGTACAGCCAATGCAGATGGGGAAACAGGAGGGTGCAGGGAACACAGAAACACAGCTTTCCCCAGGAAAAAGTCTTGGGAAGACACAGACTCAGAGCCCAAACCCACATGGGTCCCTGGGCCTGCTGGAGGAGCCTCAGAGAGGCTGACCACAGCCTTTGTCCAGGTTCCTTTAGGGAAGGTCACAGCCCATTCCTACACAAGGTCACATCCCAGGGTCCCAGTTCAACGCCACCTTTTCTCCAAGATCCCAAAGTCTCCAGCAAACAACTCCCGAGGTGTTCCTGTCCCTTATTCCACCCAACTCCTGAGGAGTTCCTATCCCTTATTCCACACAGCTCCCAAGGTGTTCCTGTCCCTTATTCCACACAACTCCCGAGGAGTTCCTGTTCCTTATTCCATGCACATTCTCTGCACACCTCTAACACCAGGACACAAGCCTGTGGCCAGCAGCTCTCCCTGCTGGGAAACCTAAAATCCCAGGACACGGCCCTAGGGTGTAAAGGCTGGGGATATTAAGGGAAAACTGCAAGGCTGCCACGAGCTGGAAGCAGAGTGTTTAAGTGAGCAGGGACAAGAAATCTCACTTTAATGGCTCTCCTGCCTGCACGGCCGCCGAGAGCCTGACAGGATCCATCAATTAAAATCTATTCCCAGCTGCAGCCGCCGTGGCTCCAGCAGAAGGAGCAGCTATTTTTGGCACGTTACAAATCTGAAGTGGCCAGAAAGGCCCCGGATATCACCCAGCCAATTAGGCTTTTCACAGAATCTTTGCGTCCCCCCAATCCCTCAGCCTGCGAACTCCATAAACAAGCAGCACTCAGGCAAAACCAGGCTGGGGGAAGTTGGAACACGGGTTCCACTCAATTGAACCCATCACACAGGGCTGGTCCTGAGCTATGGCTCCAAGCTCCCACAGCTCTGCCTGCAAACACCCACTTTTTAAGAACACACCCAAATAAACTCCCAGTCTGGCCATTCCCAGCTGAAATGCCACCTGAGAGGCTGAAGGACAGCTCTGACAGCTCAGAACAAACAATAAAATTCCAGTTATCTGCAGCAGGAAATCTTCTAGCGAGGGGAAAACAGGAAGGGATGGGAAATGGTGCACTGGAAATTGGTAGTTATCCACCTGGACGTGTTTCCCACTAATGGTGTGGAGACTGGAGATGGAAATAACTCTGAGAGCAAAGCATTAAGCAGGGGAAATAACAGTTTGGGAGATGCCTTCCAGCAGCAGAGAGGAAACAATGATCCTGGAAGAGCTGCAGGTAGCTGATGGAGATGGGAGGTAAGTGATAAACATGGATATTATGGGGGGAGCGTTTCTCAGGGGTCTGGGGTGGGTTCCTTCCTCTGCTTTCCATGCCATAGTTAAAACCTGCAATAAACCAACTGCAGAAAATGGTTTCTCTCAGTACTGGCACAATTTTGGCTCGTTGGGAGCCTCAGCACCTTTTCCATGTGCTCAAAACTAATGTTAATGGCATTGTTAGACCCAGGAATGGAATTTTTATCCTAGTGCTGCCTGGGTTGTCACTGCTCAGGGAAAGATGAGTTAAAAGCACTTTGGACAATGTTCCCTTCAGGTCAGCCAAATGGATTCACCTGAGAGCTGTCCAGGATGGGATTCACTGTCCCTCTCCTTGCCATTTGCTGTCCCTGTCCTCTCCATGTGGGGGCTTCAAAAGGGACGAGTTTCAGAGCAGAAGGGAGAAGCCAGGAGTGACAGATCTTTATCCAAAGCCCTGGCAATGCACTTCCCTGTGCCCCGACCAGGGGCACAAACACACATCTGCCACCACAGGTACAGGATCACAGGTACATGACATATTCAGGATTTCAAACTTCGGGTAAACACCCCAGAATTTCCTGTACTCCCCCACACCCAAACTAAAAAATCCAATTACTGAGCACAAAACCACAAAGTCCCAGCACGGAGAGGTGGCTGCTGCACTCATGCTGCCACTGATAACACGAGAGCTGTGCCTCTGCAGAGATCCCCTCTCGTTCAGAGGGAACAATGGCACTCCAGCCCTCCTCCCTCATCCAGCTCCACTCTCCTCATCCCAGCAATTTTCATCTTTGTGTGCACGAGATGCAGCAATAGCAGGGGGAGCACTGAAGGGCTCGTGAAAAGCAGATTTATTTAACAGGTTTCTCTGCAGTGCTGCTCCCACACGTGGCCTTGTCTGTGTCCATGAGTAGCCCGGGAGTATCCCACAGCTTGGGACCCAAACAAACCCCCCAAACCAACCCCTGCAATTCCTTCTCGAGGCTGCAGTGAGGATTTGAGCCCCTGAAGGTGCTGCTCTGGGGTTGAGGCTGTGTCTGTGTACCCAGAGGGTGAACAGAGTCACCCCAGCCACAAGAAGTGCCCATTGGAGGGGGACCCTCTTCTCTCTTCTCACTCATGGCCACCCAAAAAAGGTTTTTGGGACTGATCCACAGCAGCCAAACCTGGCAGAGGCCTCGCCCAAACCCCCACTTAGGAACAGATTCATTCTGGGAGGCTTTGCAGGCTCCCTGGCACGCGTTAACTGAGATGTTACAACTTCAACACCCTTCGAAAAATCAGAGCCTGGAAGAGTTCTCTGCTCATTAACTGCCTGCCAAAGGATCCTCCCGCTTTCGAGAATCAATAACCTGCTTTTGTTCACAGCTTGATTTTAATGGGACCAAAAAGCCACGGCGGCACAAGGCGCTGAGAGCCACCAGGACCGCGGCGAGGGCAACAACAGCTCGGCTCTTTGAAGCCCATCCTGCAGGCAGGGAGGGAGGGCACAGAGTGAGCATCGCGGAGCTCAGCCCCGTCTGCACAGCTCCCCTGCCCGCCTTGTTAGCTCCGATTTACATCACAAATCACCGCAGGAACAAACTCATCCCCGCACCCGGCACGGCCCAGCCCAGCCCACGCTGGGGATGCTCCCAACGCAGCTTTCCAGGCTCTCCCATTCCCAGGGAGATGCTCCCTGCCCTGCAGTCCCTGGGGAGAGGGAATCCCCAGTCCCAGGGTGAGGGGAGATAACCAAAGCCAGCGTGCACCACCCCCACCCAACTCCAAACCCATCTGCTTCTTTCCGTTTCCCAAAAAAAAAAGCAGCAGCTGAGTTATCAGAAGTGCAATTGGAGCAGCAGCTTGACAGACCCAGATTTGGATTTCCCTGGATTCAGCGTTTACATTGATAAAATACAGGATTGCTTGTGAACTCCCTCATTTCACTTAGAGCCACAACACTCCAGCTCTGTCAGGCAGAGACGGGAGCTGCAGCTCCCATGGGGTGGGTGTCAAATGGCCCAGGATGTGTCAAATACCACAGAATGTGTCAAATACCCCAAATTAAGAACATCCACATCACGTCTGGGGTTGTGTTCTAGATGGATCTGAGCATGTCCTTTGAAAGAATTTCCGGAATGCTGTGAAATTCCACGTGTTCTATAGGATCTGAACACCTCCTCTGCAGGACCTCCTGGAATTCTGGATCTGAGCACCTCCTTTGAAGGAATTCCTGGAATGCTGTGGAATTCCACGAGTTCTAGAGGATCTGAGCACCTCCTTTGCAGAACCTCCTGGAATTCTGTGGAATTCCACGTGTTCTAGGAGGACCTGAGCACCTCCTTTGCAGCTCCAGCCCCATGCAGTGACAGCTTTATTTGTGCTGCTGCCTTTAAACCAAAGCCTGGAGCAGCCTCAGAGCAGCCAAATCCGCCAGGAAATTCCCAGAATTATCCACAGTTTTGATGAACTCTCTCCCCCCTACCAATTAAGAGCCAATTCCCAGCTGGATGTTGCTGATGGTGTTTGAGGAGTGCAGCCCTGCTCCAGATTTTTTCCCTGGATTGGATAAATTTGGGGTCAATCTGGCTTTGCTGGGCAAAGTCTTCAAAGCAGCAGCTCTGCAAACTCTGACCCCTCCTCATCCAGGGGAATTCTGAAGCTCTGCCAGGTCAGGTTCTGGTCTCGGATTCCACACAGAAATAATTCCCACTGCTTTTACTGCTCCCTATAAGCTGCTTTGGGATCGCAGGGGAAATATTTAAGGGGAGTAAGAAACATGAAAATTCAAAATTCCTGAATTTTCAGGCTGGTTTATGCTCCAGTCAAGGAAACCTCCCCACTTCAGGATATAGCCATGGGCACAGCCAAGCCTTCTCCATGCCCAGTTTGTTCTGAACAACATTTTTAGAAGGAAACCCTAAAAAAATCCAGTTTGGAATCTCCTGTATTTCACAGCAACGAACACCTTGGAGTCAGTGGAGCCTTGCTTGTCTTTCCCAGAGATTTGCTGCAGTCTTTCCGAGATTCAGGAAGATGGATTCTCGACAATTTGGCAGAAAAAACAAAATCAGCTACTTTCCTGGCAACTTGCTAAAATCAGAACTTGCATAAAGAAAGGAGGAAAATGCCAAAAGCAAAAGCAAGGCCTGGCATCCACAGCAAATGCAGAATCCCTGAGTTTGTCCCTTTGGACTCAATTAGTCCAAATTTACCAAGAATGACACCCATAAAGATGTTAAACATTAACAAAACTTCTGCTAACTCGCCTCAAAATGAATTTTAATTGCAAGCTGTTTGATACGTTGCAAAATTTAACGAGGGTTTTATTCTGCCCACAAAAATTCCGATATATTAATTTCAGGCTGAGAATCTATAGTTCCTTAAAGGCCTGAGAGAAAAAATAATCAATGGCAGAATGTTCTAAATGCTGATCACTGAGATTGCTCTGCTCTGAGTTTCTGTGGGGGCAGATATCGAGCACAGCCCCTCCTGCTTCCATTTCTGCCTTTAAAAGGGTTTTTGAGGGAATGTGGCAACACAGATCATGGAACTGGTAAGGGTGGAAAGGACTTTTAAGATGATCAAGTGCAGCCATCACACACTCAGGAGCTTTTCCTCTCTCAAACTGGAGATGAGGCCCAAGCCAGAGGGTGAAATAGCTGAGTTTAAAAAGAGCAGCAGATTTTTTCCTGAGCTTTCCTCAGCCTGTGCACATCAAACTGGGGAGAGCTGCCCCAGCCAGGGTGATTCCTGCAGGCAGGAGCCACTTCCCAAGCCCAGCTCACCCCCAAGGGATCAGGGAGCCTCCCCAAATCCTGGGGCTGGGCTGGAACAGGGATCCAGGCACCTCTGGCACTGCTCACAAGCAGGAGAAGGCAAACCCAGGGAGGTTTCACTGGGAATGTTCCAGTGTGCACTGGGACAGCAGAACTGGCAGCACCAAGAGTGGGTGTGGGCACCCAGCTGCGCACAGGACACAGCACCCATGTGCGCACAGCTCTCACCTGGCACAGGACACACCTGGATACAGGATTTACCTAGCACAGAACACACCTGAACACAGAACACAGCACTCACCTGGATACAGGATCCACCTGGGCACAGCACCCATGTGGCACAGCACCCACCTGGCACAGCACCCACTTGGGCACAGCACCCACCTGGATATGGGATCCACCTGGATGAAGCACCTACCTGAGCACAGCACTCACCTGGGCACAGCACCCATTTGGGCACAGCACCCACCTGAATACAGGATCCACCTGGGCACAGCACCCATGTGGCACAGCACCCACCTGGCACAGCACCCACTTGGGCACAGCACCCACCTGGATATGGGATCCACCTGGATGAAGCACCTACCTGAGCACAGCACTCACCTGGGCACAGCACCCATTTGGGCACAGCACCCACCTGAATACAGGATCCACCTGGGCACAGCACCCATGTGGCACAGCACCCACCTGGCACAGCACCCACCTGAGCACAGCACCCACCTGGCACAGCACCCACCTGAGCACAGCACCCACCTGGCACAGCACCCCCTTGGGCACAGCACCCACCTGGATATGGGATCCACCCGGATGAAGCACCTACCTGAGCACAGCACTCACCTGGATACAGGATCCACCTGGGCACAGCACCCATGTGGCACAGCACCCACCTGGCACAGCACCCACTTGGGCACAGCACCCACCTGGATATGGGATCCACCTGGATGAAGCACCTACCTGAGCACAGCACTCACCTGGGCACAGCACCCATTTGGGCACAGCACCCACCTGAATACAGGATCCACCTGGGCACAGCACCCATGTGGCACAGCACCCACCTGGCACAGCACCCAGCTGAGCACAGAACCCAGCTGAGCACAGCACCCACCTGGCACAGCACCCCCTTG
>VZTN01024635.1:394290-426803 GCA_013400515.1 Erpornis zantholeuca | reverse complement strand
ACAGCACCCACCTGGGCACAGCACCCACTTGGGCACAGCACCCACCTGGCACAGCACCCACCTGAGCACAGCACCCACGTGGCACAGCACCCACCTGGATACATCACCCACGTGGCACAGCACCCACCTGGATACATCACCCACGTGGCACAGCACCCACCTGGATACATCACCCACGTGGCACAGCACCCACCTGCCCAGCAGAAGCACATCCAAAGGGCTGGCAGGACCCCTGGCATCCCCAGGTCCCCTCATGCCCATCCCAGCCCGGGACCCCTCCCTGGGGCAGGAGCTCCGGGGCTGAGGGGAGCTGGCAGCACTCCTGGCCCCATTCCCTGTCCCACCCCCAAACCCGCTGTGCCACCCCCACCCTCCCCTCACCCAGCACTGAGCGCCTCTGAAACCTCTTTCAACATCTCCCTCTCGTTTCCCTTTGCCTTTGATTCACTTCCAGGCTCCAGAAATTCCAGGGTGGCTTTGAACAAATATCCTTTGGTTTTTAAACTCACACAAAGCATCTGTGACTGGGCAGAAAACCCCAATGCTCTCGGAGCACTCCCCTTCCCCCCGGGCTCTGGGGAGCACAGGGCACTGCTCCAGGATCAATGGGAGCAATTTATTCTCTGACATTACACAGGGAACAACCTGATTTCCAAATTCCTTCCAGCCTGAAGCACTTCTGTTATTTTTTTTCCCCTTTAAAGAACAGCTGACTTATCAAAACCAGGTTTTTCTAAGAGAAAAGCACTAGCTAAGCCCCATTATAATAATTGAAGCTATTAATTACCTTTATGCCTTTCTTTTTTAAGGGAGATCTTTAATGCAGGTAATTCCGGCTAAAAGAGCTCATTTGAGCTGCTCCATCATTTAAAGGATGATTATAAAATTAATTTAGAAAGAGTGGGAGAAAGACAAAGGGGTAAAGGAGAGCAGGAAGAGATGGGAATTCCCCCTGTGCTCCAACTGGGAATTATCCAAGGAACAGGACTGTTTTAAAAGCATGGAAAGGGCTGATGGAGTTTTCAGGTTTTGTAAGAGTTTATTGCATCTTCCTGAGAAGCTGTGGATGTTCCAGCCCTGGCACTGCCCCAGGGATGGGGCTTGGAGCAACCTGGGACAGTGCAAGGGTTGGATGGGGTGGGAATGGATGGGCTTGGAGCTCCCTTCCTACCCAAACCCTCCTGGTATTCCAGAACTTTCCAGATTCAGGTGTCACTGCTTTTCTACAGATGGAGAAATGGACTCAGGAGGGAATATTGGGAAGGGATTGTTCCCTGGGAGGGTGCCCAGAGAAGCTGTGGCTGTCCCTGGATCCCTGGCAGTGCCCAAGGCCAGGCTGGATGGGGCTGGGAGCAGCCTGGGATAGGGGAAGGTGTCCCTGCCATGGCAGGGGTGGAACTGGATGAGTTTTAAGTTCCCTTCTGACCCAGACCACTCCATGATTCTGTGGGAATTCCAGCCAGGAAAGCAAGCCTTGAACATGAATTGTCAACAGCATTTTGTTTATTCCTAATCCTCCAATATTTACTGATGCCCTGGGCATCTTCCCGATCCCCACTCCAAATCCAGCCACGAGAAAGGTCCCTGGGAAGCAAAAATCAGCCCAACCCTGCTGTCAAACAGCCAAAAGTGTCAAAGCCAGGCCCAGCAGGAGCTGAAGAGATCCTGACCTGCCAGGACAGAACAAATCTGTGCCAAGGAGCAAAAACTCAGCAATTCCCTGGATCCAGCCCCAGGAGCTGCCTCCGTCTGGGCTTTGGGCAGCCTGGTCTGAGCTCAGATCCTCGGCTTAGGGCCTGCATTTAACAACTGATGGGACCAGATTTCAGCCTGGGAGACACAAATCTCCCCGTGCCAAGAGCCAGCAGCGGTGGCAGCTCCCAGAGCAGGCAGGAAAACTCTGGATTTGGAAGTCTGTGGAATCGATGATTACTACAGAAATCTCTCCCATTCCTGCCCGACAGCTCCTACTCACAGCCAGGTTTTGGACTCATTCCTTAAGGAAACATCAAGACCTTGAAAGGAAAATCTGCCCCCGAGGATGCTCACTTGGGGTTTCACCCCTCAGACCCAACCCTGCTCCGGTGAGGCTGCAGTGACCCAAACTGCCACAAGGAAATTCCCTCTCCTTCCACGAATCCAGCAGCTCCCCCGTGAATAGATCAGAGATCCAGAAGGGAAAACAGATCCTGCACTTCCCTTCTCATCCCTGCCTGGGCAACTTCAGCTTTTAAAGCAGCAGCAGCAAAGCAAACAAGAGGAACAGAGGTCACTTTCTGCCACATGAACTGCAGCGTTGGCACTCAAGGACAAGAGGTCTCGAGGCCTGGACTAGAGCTGGAAAATTGAGGAGTTTGGCTAAATTATAGACATGGCTTTGTACTCCAGATGTGTCAAAACACAGAGATCTCAGATATTTGTGGAGATATCAGGATGAACAAATACAACAGAGTGCTGTGAAAACTCAACAGGATTAACAAATACAACAGCCCAGCTCTGAAAACACAACAGGATTAACAAATACCAGCTCTGAAAACACAACAGGAGTAACAAATCCAACAGCCCAGCTCTGAAAACATGACGAGATTAACAAAAAGCAGCTCTGAAAACACAATTCCAGTTCTTAACCTCAGGAGTTTTCCATGCTGTGGCCACACTTTGTTTCCTCTGTCCTATCAAGAGGAACTGCACGAAAACATGTCAGTGTTTCCCTACTCTTTGAAACGCTGACATTTTCCTCCCCTGAGGCCCAGACATCCCCTAAAACACCCATTTTAACAGCAGAGGGATGAATTCGGCCCGGAATGGATCCACTGGTGGTGGTTCCCAGCTGCAGGGAGCGAGGGAAAGGCGCAGGGATCTGGGGAGCAGCTGCAGCGAGCCCAGCCAGGGAAACCCAGCAGGCAAAGAGCATTTCAACCAGATTCTGTGAGGCAGCTGACATCTGAAAACAAAGCGATCCCACCCTTGGAACAACTTGTAAATAGGAGAAAAACATCCCTGAGTGGGGCCCGGAGAAAGCCCAGCAGGGAGAGAGGCCTTTGAAAGCAGCCGAGGTGTCTGCGCTGCTCCCTTTGAAGCTGCTGATAAGGAGAGCTGTAGAACACGGCTCTTATCAGCTCTGGCAGGCACATCCCGACACCAAAACACAGCTCCCCGGGTCCCTGTGCAAAGGGAGACCGCCCCACACAGGCACTGATCCTGAAATGGCTCCCTAGAAACAGAGAGCAGGCAGGGATAAGGGAATCAAGGAGGGATTGATTGGAAAGGCCTTCAGAGGTACACTCTGGGCTCCAGAGGCTCCTGCCTCAGTGCATCCCAACACGGACAAGGACAGCTCCCGAGTTCTTCCCACTTGGATCTCAGCATCAATTCCCCAAGCAGGAGCCAGGCAAGGATGGAATTTGCCCAAGCTTGCTCCCCTCTCCCCAAGATGAAGGTTTGCAGTTCTTGTTCTCTCCTTGAAGAGCAAGTTAGAGGTTTTGTTATGTCTGTCTTAGCACAGAGAACAGCACTGAACGAGCTCCAGAAAACTTCAGAGTCACACTAGCAGTACAGGATTTGAACAATATAAAAGTTAAAACTTAAGGCATCAGCACAGCCACAGGAACAGCGCCAGAGCCTCCCAAAAATGACAGGAATTGGTGCCTGAACACAGGGAAGCTCCACGGGAAGGCAGAGACAGCTCCTGAACAGCTCCGAGCGAAGGCACTGATCATCCTCACCAACATGTGTCCAAATCCTTGCTCTAGCTGCAAGGAATCAGTTCTGCTGTGACAGTGCTTGAAATGGAATCCCCAATACCCAACTTTTTACAACCTGAAACATCATCTGCACTTATTCAAGCCTCCTTCCCCTGCCAAATCTGGGTATTATTCACTGCTTTAGTCTGTATTTTGGGTCACATCCTGAAGGAGGTTCCAATATTTCTCTCAGCTTCCAGCCAGGCGTGTCAGACCCAGTCTCAGCCTCAAAAAACCTCTTTTTAGGTTACAGCTATTGAGGGTTCTTGTGAAAGCCTCTATTTTTCACTCTTCCAACAATTTAGCAGGACAAACACAGAATGAAATTAAGAGTTAATGACCTTCAGGGTTTTTTTTTTCCCTGCCAACACCTCATCCCTTGGGATGCAGGAGCACATGACAGTGGCCTTTCCATGGGGATCTTTGCCCCTGAGGTGACCAAACAACAAAGAAGGGACAAATTAGGATAAAAAGGGCAATTAAACCATTTTCAGGGTCATGGTCAGCCTAAAAGCATCTTCTTGCCAGTCTGAATATTCATTAAAAGCTTTCCACTACACAGCAAATGGAATTCATCATATTAATGCCTGGAAAAATAAGATTGGGAAGGGCACTGATCCTGTTTGGTTGGATGGAACGTGAGGGGCAGAGCTCACAGGGCCCTCACCACAGGAGTTTCTCTCTCCCTGCCATGTCCCAGGGCAGGATTTGGGAAGCAGATGTTTCCCAGGAGAAGGAATGGCAGGGGAGAGTGAGTTCTGCTGGCTCCAAGTTCAGCCACAACTTCGGGAAGGAGCTGAAACCTTCCCTTCCTTCCAGGAATAGACATAAACTATGGAACTCCTCCACATCCCATCCTACCTTTCCTTCCAACATTTCCCAGACATTTCTGCAGTGCCAGGAGCTCTGGGACACTGTGGCAGCATCACCCTGCAGGAACTTCTGTGTCCAAAGCATTCCCAATCCCTGAACTTCCCAACAGCACCAAGGATGCTCAGGGATGGTTGGAATTGCCTTGGGAAGCCATCAGCTCTGAGTCCTGGAATCCAGCAGAGAGAAACAGCTCCCTGACCTACAAATTCCTGCTCTTCACAGAGGAAATCCATATTCAGTAAAGCCTGGAGGGCAGGAATTCCAAAGGCTGGAAGTTCCCCACCACAGGACCTCCAGAGCTCGCAGGAATTGGAACTGCTCTGGTTCCAAGTTCTCCAGGGTGTTCTCTGCAGGGAACACACCTTCTGAGGGAGAAGGGGATTTGGCAGGAAGATCATTTCCCACTAAAGCAAAGTTTTAGGGCTTTGAAGCCTTTGTGGGATTCATTTCCAATTAAAAGCACGTAAATGCTTGGGAAGAAAAGCGATGGAATTAAATGAGGAAGTCGATTTTCCAGATCCCAAAGAAGCCATCACTGACATTTAAATAGGGATTTCAAAAGCCACCCCATCCACGTTTCCCAGTCCTATGGAAAACACTGCCTGTGGAAGAAGAACATCTGAATATTCCAGATAAAGCATCCAGGAGTTCTTGCAATGAGGGAGCTCAAATCATTGCACAGGGAAGGGAAACCTTCCCATTTTTCTGTCTTAATTGGTGATGAAAGAACACAAAAACCTTCCCAGCTCCAGCCCCGTGCACGCCCAGGGCAGGATAATTCTTGTCAACTCGCAAATAAAAGCAATTACAGCCTGGAAAAATTCTGCCAGAGAGTGGCAAGTGTGAGATGAGAAGCACGAGAAGCAATCTGCTTTTCAGAATCCCTGCGAGGAACAGCAGCTGCTGGGGAGGCACAGGGGGGAGACAGGGACCCTCCTCGGCTCCCACCCACACTGGGATGCTGGAAAAAGTCTGCAGGATCCCGCAGGGTTATCCCAGAAAGGAGGAGGGAGCTGCAGGGAGCAGCAGCAGCAGGGGCAGCCCCAAACCCACATTCCAAACCCCACAATCCTGGCCCTCTGGAAGCAGAGCCTTCCCACAGACTTCACAGGCAGCTCCGAGATGAAAACTGGGAGCTGAAAGCTGCGAGGCTGCCACGGCAGGATCAGAAGCTGCTTTGATATAAAGAGAAGGGGCTGGCTCATTAGGAGCCCACTCTGAGGAGTGTTTCACCAGCCACTGTTGGTGCCATGTGAAGCTGTGACCTCCAGAAGCCACGGCTCCGAGAGCAGCAGGCATGGGGAGAGAGCGGGGCTGGCCAGAGGGATGGGGTGAGGGCATCCAGAGGGGATCCCACAGCATCCCAGAGCTTTAATGACTACTGGGAACCACTTAAGGAACAGATCCAGGTGGTGGGGAGGGAAGGGTCAGCTGCTCGTGGTGATGAGGAAAGGGAGTTGAGAGGACATGCGGAAACGCTGATGATTCCTTCAAAAACCTTCCCCAAAGTTGGCTCTCTGCAGAACAGGGAAAGGTGAGAACGTGGGAACGAGAGAAATTCAGGAACGCCCCTCCAGAAAGAGCCGATGGATCCAAGGAGTCTCAGGAACACAGAAACAAAGAGAGAATTTCAGGAATGCCCCTCCAGAAAGGGCTGATGGTCCCAAGGGGACTCAGGAACTTGGAATTGGGAGAGAATGTCAGGAATGCTGCTCCAGGAAGGGCTGATGGCTTNAGAAACAAAGAGAGAATTTCAGGAGTGCTGCTCCAGAAAGAGCTGATGGCCCCAAGGGCTCCCCTGGGCTCAGCTCCAGAAATAAACCCCATAAAATCAACCAGAGGAACCTGGAATTCCAAGGTCCTTGGTTCTCCCAGGCTTGCCTGGTGCACGGGCACTTCTGTTTTCAGCCACTGCTCAACATCTGGAGCACAGAGGTGCCTGCACTGCCTTCACATCTGGCCCAGCTGTGCTGGAAATGTGTGAAACAATTCCTGTGCACGTGTTGGGGCAGGTGCCTTTTCCAGGGAATCACGGGATGGAACCAAAAGGAATTCTGCACAAATTAGATGCAAAAACAGAGAAGAAAAGCTTTTGTGCAAGGCAGGGAAATGCAGCACCAAGGCTGGAGAGGCACAAACGAAGATGAGGAACTGAGGGGGAGGAACTGAACTCAGCCAGGAATAAACTCCCTGGATTTGGCCATTCCTCACCTGCCTCTCCCACTGCATTCCCTGAGCATGGGACTGTCAGCAGAAAATCAAGGAGCAGAAGCTGGTTCCCAGGGGGGAATGACAAGGGAAGGCTCAAGGAGTGGGAGGCACTGGGGGCAATGTGACAGCTGATGCAACTCTCCCAAAATAAACCCAAACCAGCTCCGAGCATTTTGTGATCTGAAGCCCACGACACCAGGATAAAGCAGCAACAGCAGCACAAGTCCCAACGAAAATCCCAGTCCCTCCCACCCACACAAAACACAACAGGGATATAAGATCTGGAAAGCCTCCTTATTAAAGAAACCATCTCCATCCTATAAGTAAATCTCCCATCGGAAAACCAGAACCATCTCCTGAAGCCCCAGAACGCCCCAGACAGTCCCTGCCAGTCAGACCAACAGGGGACTCGGGGGTTTTGTACCATGAACTGCTTCATTCAGCAGGAGCAGTGCTTTCCAAAGGGTCCCAGGGGTGGACAAACACTCCTGGAATTGCCAGCTCTTATTCTGGGGGAAAAGGTGGTGGCAGCTCCTTCCTGTCACTGCCTCCTGGTCCAACCCCACAGCACAACCCAAACTTTGTGTGGCAAACCTCAGGCTGCCTCCCTGAGCTTCCACCACTCTGGAATTCTCTGCACGAGGTGCCACCTTGCCCCTGTCCTGCCTTGTCCCTGCTGTGCTGAACCCCAGAGTTATCCCCACAGACACCCAGGCTCAGCCAAACCCTGGATAGGAACTGGATCATGAGTCATTCCCACACCTCCTCAGGCTGCGGCAGAGGCAGCAGCTCAGTGATTTATTCTGTGCCTAAGTTTAGACCCAGATCCCAGACAAGCTCCGTGAGATCCAAACAAATGACAGACAGGACAGACAGACAGGACAGACAGCACAGACAGACACATTCTCTGTGGTTTCATTTGTTCAAATGCAGCCAATAAACCCAGCCAGGGGAAATGTGGATCTGTGGCTGCCCAGGCAGAGTGAACTTTTACCATGGAGTTACTCCGAGGGGAGCTCGGAGCTCAGCCGGGGCTGCCCAGCACATCCTGGCCTTCCCTGGGCCTGGAGGGACTCGGGGATGGTGGAGGGGTGGCAGAGGGGTGACAGAGGGGTGACAGAGGGGTGACAGAGGGGTGACAGAGGGGTGACAGAGAGGTGACACAGGGGTGACAGAGGGGTGACAGAGGGGTGACAAGAGGGGTGACACAGGGTACAGGTATGGCAAAGGGATTTCAGGGGGTACAGGGGTGATAGACAGGTGCAGGGGTGACACAGGGGTGACAGAAGGGTCCAGGTGTGACAGAAAGCACAGGAATGACAGAGAGGACAGGTAGTGTAAGGTACAGGGGTGACAGAGAGTTCAGGTGTGACACAGGGGTGACAGAGGGGTGACAAGAGGGGTGACAGAGGAGTGACAGAGGGGTGACACAGGGGTGACACAGGGGTGACAGAGGGTACAGGTATGGCAAATGGATTTCAGGGGGTACAGGGGTGATAGACAGGTGCAGGGGTGANAGGGGTGACAGAGGGGTGACAAGAGGGGTGACACAGGGTACAGGTATGGCAAAGGGATTTCAGGGGGTACAGGGGTGATAGACAGGTGCAGGGGTGACACAGGGGTGACAGAAGGGTCCAGGTATGACAGAAAGCACAGGAATGACAGAGAGGACAGGTAGTGTAAGGTACAGGGGTGACAGAGAGTTCAGGTGTGACACAGGGGTGACAGAGGGGTGCAGGTGTGACAGAAGGGTGACAGAAGGTACAGCAGTGACAGAGGGATGTAGGTGTGACAGAGGGTACAGAAGTGACAGGTATGACCGAGGTACAGGTGTGACACAGGTACACATGTGACAGAAGTGACACAGGTACAGGTGTGACAGGTGTGACCCAGGTACAGGTGTGACATGGGTACAGGTGTGACAGGAATGCAGCCACCAGTGCCAAGCTGCAGGACCCCAATTCCTGCTGTCCCCTCAGCCACCCCCAGAGCCCCTCTGAGCTCCCACAGGAGCCCAGCCCAGGATTTGGGATGAGGCCCAACCTCCCCAGGCTGGGGGCACACAAGGCTGGGCCACCTCTGCCACCAAGGCTACCAGGGCCAGCCTCGGGGCTCCACATCAGACACATTTTGGGGTGTTTGGGTGCTCAGCCTGACAGGTTTTGGGGTGTGAGGCTCTGAGCAGCTGCCACAAACCAGAGACCATCAGCAGCAATTCCCAACAGCCTCAGCACTGGGAATTCCCAGCTCCAGCAGCTCCTGACACGAAGCACACCCCCAGGCTCTGGAAGGACTCGAGCTGCTCTGGGGGATTTTCTCCTTTTCCCTGGATTTAGAGAGTGGAATGGCATTAATCCTTCCAGATCTCTCAGGGACAAAGTGCAGGGAAGAGAACCCCAAGAAAACGTCTGGGGGTGAGGATGCCAGAGAATCCCAGAAACCCAGAGTGGCCTGGGCTGGAAGGTGATGCCTTAGGTTTTAACTTTTATATTTTTTGGGGTCAAAGGGACCCCGAAGATCACCTTGTTCCCACCGGAGCAGGTGCATTCCACCTGCTGGGGACAGGGCAGGATCCCTGCATGGCCTGAGGGAGAACAGGGCAGCTCCTGCCCTGCTTCCATCTCAGCTCCCAGCCCGGAGAGCCCAGCTCGCCCTTCCCCACCCGCCTGGCTCATCCCACCCTGCTCAGCAGGATTTTATTCCTCACCTGTCAAGGCAATCTGGGCCCAGGGTCCCCCGACAGAGCCGTGGGAGCAGCTGAAAGAGCTGTAAATGTGTGATTTTATTAATCTGCCTCAAACAGCTCCTCCGTCTCCGCTGCTCTGCCTGGCACAGCCTTGCAGTGCCCTTTCCCTCGGAATTCTTCCTGCAGGATTCACATCCAACAGGTTGGGGAGCAAAGGAAACCCAGCTCAGGATTCTCCAGGCCGTGGGATCAATGTGGAGCCACTTAAAGCTGGCTGGCTCAGTAAAAAAAAACCCCAAAAATCCATTTTACAGCCAGGAGGGTGAATGGCAAGGCAGGTTTTTCTAAGAGCAGGTCGAGTCAAGGTTACTTGAAGTGCTGTTAATGGGCTCATAAATGCCATCATTAGATCCCATTCCATAGCTTGGAAACGCACAGGAATTATCCTCCCGATGAAACTGAATTTTGTTTGTTTGAGCCCAGCCCTGGCCGTGACTAAAACCACTCAGAATTCTCGGAAAATGAAATATTCAGCTGCGAGAGGCTCCCAGAGAATTGGCTGCGAGTCTCTCTGCCCTATTACCAATAATTAAAACCGATTTTTTTCACAGGCAGAAGGGGGAAAAAAGGGGTTTGAGCTCTGTTTTCCTGCTGAATCACATCAGCACGGGCGAAGGCGAGATAGGAGCGCCAGGTTTTTCTCCCCCTACGGGCAAAAATTATTGAGAACTGACTCATCTGAATTTAATTACCAGCCCAGCTCGGAGAGATGAAATTCCAAACAAGACTTCTTTGCAATTCCGCTGGTGGGACTGCAAAGTTTCCTTCAGGAATGCTCAATGAGGTGCCCTGGATGGGGCTGGGGGGGGTGGCTGGCTCCTGTGGATGTGGAATTCAGGGATGCACCCCAAAAAGCAGGACCAGCTTCTCCCAAGGGGGGGATTCCTGCAGCTGGGGCCCGTGCTGGGTCACTGAGGGGAGGCCAGGGGATCCCAACGAGGGCTGAGCTCATCCAGGGAAAGGTGCTGGGAGGAGAGGCAGAGCCAGGGGTGCAGCACGTGGACACCAGAGGGGGAGCAAGGATGCAAATCCATCGTCATTCCCTCCAACAAGCCCCAAAATGACACCTGTAGAACTCAGCGCCCTTAAACCTGGTTTTAATCTCTGTTTTAAGGACTACAGGCTCAGCTCAAAGCCAGGCTTTCACTCCCTACATAAAGTTTTTTTTCCCTGCCGTATTTACCAGGAGTTTATTAATTTTATTTTGTTTTATTTATTTCTTTATTTTCCCAGCAGGTTCCCTCTGCCAGGCTTTGTTTTCTTTTTGATATGACAAGACACAGCTCTGCTCTGGCAACACCTCCAGGCTGAATAATGTTTCTTAACCAGCTCCATCCATCTTCCCAGCCAGCACAGCTGAGTGATCCCCACTGCAGCACAAACCAGCAGTGCCCTAAAATATTAATGAATTCTAATAAAACCAGGCTGGGGTTTTTTTTCATCAAAGAGCAACATCTAATTTTCCAAGGGGGCCAGGGAATGGTAAACAATCGGGACGTGGTAAATGGCAACTTCCCTCCCATCAATACATCCTAAACACTCCAATCCTGCTCCCCCAGAATTGCCAGCCAGGATAAATCACTCCAATAAATGGGATTTGAGACAGGATCCTCACAAATAATCACGATTTAACTCGCTGCTGAGAGTCCCAGGCAACACCTGGTTATTTCCAACGCTTCCTTCCTCCCTTCCAGAGGGAAGTTGGGTTTAAAACCAACACCCAGGACCTGCCACTTGCTGCCAGTCAGGACTTTTAACCCTTGGCAGCTGAGTGCAGTTTCACCCTGTCCTTTGCCATAAAACCAACAACATCAGCAATTCCCTCTGCAGTTCCTTATTTCTCCTGCCTTCAGAGCACTGGGGTAGCTCCTGAATATTGGAAATACTGGACTTTATCCCAAATAAAAGCAGTATTTCTAAGAGCATTTTCCAGGCAACCCCTGGGATGAGAGGGGGGTTGGGATTCTGTCTCCTGTCCCAGGGATGAGTAGATCTGGTGAAACATTTCCAGAAGTTCATCAGAAGCAGAGGGTTTGGCAATAACCAGAAAAATTAGCAAATTTTAGTGTGGCAGGGTTGGAGGGGTTCTCAGGGGTTGGGTGATTTTGTTTGGGGTCATTTTTAATTCTTTTTTTCTTCTCCTGCCCAGCCACACCACAGCCTCTCACTGCACAGGACAGGATTTAAAGCAGCCAATGCTCCCTGCAGACTCTACCGAGCAAGTCCCGAGTTTCAGAAGGAAGGCCCTGGGAATAACTGGGAGTAACTGGGAATAACTGGGAATTTCCCCTCTTTTGGGCACCAACTGCCCACTCTGACCACCCTGAGCAGTTTGGCTCTGCCCACACAGACCACGAGCACCACCCCAAGTGTCCTACAAGGAATTAACACCAGCAGGAGCCTACCAGAGCGAGGATCCCTCCGTCCCAGCAACTTCCAGAACGTCGTATCCATCCTCCAGCTGGAAATCCATGAAAACCAGGGCGATGGTGTCCCCAGGCTCGGCCAGGATAGTCCAGGTGCAGTCTGCATTGTTGCCATACTCCAGGGGGAAGTGGGGGCTGGAGATGATCCCACTCTGCCCCCGCAGGGTCCCTCCGCAGGCGTCATCGGCTGCAACACAACGCGGTTTTAATCTCTTGAGGTGCCCAAAGACCGAGGGCAGAGTCAGAGCAAACATCCTGCTTTGGTCAGGGGGGGTTCAGTGCCCACTCTTAAGGATGAAGGTGTTGAGGGATGCCTGATGAGGATCAGCCAGGGAGGGGATCCTAGCAAGTCTTGGATCGTTCCCCACCACGCTCTTGGTTTTAAACACCCCCGGTACCAGAGCTGCTCCCACCTCTCCTGAGGAGCCCCTTCCCAGCACATCTCCCCATCAGACACCATCTCCTCACTTGTTCTTGCCCCAAGTTCCTGTTCCATCACAGAATCCCAGGATCATTTAGGTTGGAAAAGCTCTCCAAGAGCATCGAGTCCAAGCCAGATCCCCACCTCATCCCCAGCCCTGAGCACCGAGTGCCATTCCAGGCCTTCCCTGGACACCTCCAGGGATGTGACGGCACCACTCCAATCCCTGACCACCCTTCCCCTCTGCAGCCTGCCTTTGCTGCTCTCTGCTTTCCTGAACAAGACTTGAGTGTTCCAGGGGAATATTTCTGCTCCCTGCCTTCCAAAAAACACCTCAAGTGCAACTTCCAAGGTGAAGTCTTGAAGGATCAGGACCAAATCCATTAAAAAAGAAGTGGCTGCCTCCAGGAAGCTGCAGGCACAGCTCCACCAGGGCAGCTGAAAAGCACATTTTGTGCTGCCCTCGGAGCCATTCCCTGGATTTTCCTCCTTTCCTGAGCAGCTCGGGTGCCCCCAGCCCCAGTGCCACACTGCAGACTGGGAGGGCAGCGCTGAAATCGGATCAGGATGGGTGGAATCAAACCAGCTCAGGATGGAAATGCAGAACTGAGCTTTTACTGCAGCTGGAGAAGGGCTCCCTGATGTGGAAACAGTGCCAGGCCTCGGCTCCAGCAGCAGCTGGGGTCAGGATCAATCCCTCCCTCCCTGGGGATTCCTCCACAAACACTGAACGGAGCTGGGCCCGGAGAGGACTCTGCCTCCCCTCAGGGGCCAGCAGGGAAATGCTGTCAGAGCACAGGCACAGAATTCCCATTTCTTCTGACAAACTTCTGCTTTGCCCATTCCCAAGGTGGAATTTCAGGGAATTTCAGAGTGTCCAGAGGAGAGACATGAATGGAGAAGGGGCAGCAGGGGCAGCTGAGGGCACTTGGGGTGTTCAGCTGGAGCGGAGGAGACTGAGGGCAGAGCTCAGAGGGGCTTCAGCTCCTCCCGAGGGAATATTGGGATGGATTTAGGGAAAGGTTCTTGGCCCAGAGGGTGCTGGGCACTGCCCAGGCTCCCCAGGGAATGGGCACAGCCCCGAGGCTGCCAGAGCTCCAGGAGCATTTGGACACTGCCATCAGGTGCGATTTGGGGGCATCTGAGCAGGGCCAGGAGCTGGAATCAATGATCCTTCAGCCCTTGATTCTGAGCATTTTCACCTCCAGTGAAACTCAAAAAATAAAATTTAAAACCAGAAGTATTATACAAGTGACAGAGCCAGTCCTAATTTGAAGCATAAGTGGATAAAAGCGCCATAATTGATCATAAACCCCTCCAGTGATAAGCAGCCCTCTCTCAAATCCCTCTGAGCCCATCCTTACACTCCCTAAATGCTCCTGACCCCGAAGCAGAGGGGAAGAGCCCAAGAACAACCCCGCTGAGGGGTACAACACAGATCCTTGTGCCACGTAACCCAGCCCAGGGAGCACTAGAGCATCCCCAGCAAACAGCATTTGCTCACTTTAAATCCGAGGAGCTGATTGATCGCACAGGCAGAGTCGATAAAAGAATCAATAGGAGATGCTCTGCTCAAGTACACAAGGAACCGAGGGGCAGAGGCTTCGAGAGCAGCAGCAGATGTTTTTGGTAGAGCAACACAGACATTTGTGTATTTACAGACTCTCCAGCCCTCGTGGGACCAGAATTAGCAAGGCACTCTCTGTACTGATGAAGGAATTTGAAGTTTCCCTGCCCCTAAACTGGCAGGGAGTTGGGAATTGTTTTCAATCCAAAGGCAGCTTTTACCTCCACCCTGCAGCTTCCCCAAGCCAGGGCACATCCCAGCCCTACACAGATGCACCTTTCCTATGGCAGAGCACCACGGCCACCCTGGGGTGTGCCACAGGAGAGGGAATCTGACACTGGGAAGCAGAAAATCCAGTCCCATCTTGCAGTGTTTGAGCTGGAAAACCTGCAGGCCATGGTAGGTGCTTGATCTTCTGGATAATCATGGGATCATGGAATGGTTTGGGTTGGGAAGGACCTTAAGGATCATCTCATTTCACCCCATTCCATGGGCAGGGACACCTTCCACTACCCCAGCGTGCTCCAAACCCCATCCAGCCTGGCCATGGCCACTGCCAGGGATCCAGGGGCAGCCACAGCTTCTCTGGGAAATCCATCCCAGCCCCTCCCCACCCTCACAGGGAGGAATTTCTTCCTAATATTTAATCTAAACCTACTCTCTCAGTTTAAAGCCATTCCCTCTTGTCCTGTCACTTGTAAAGTCATTTTTATCCCCACTTCAGCCCAAGAAACTGCAGCTAAAGCAGCCGTGCCTCACTCCCAACACTCCAAGCCCTTTTATCCCCCCTCATTATTCCCCCAAACCCCAGCAGCCTCGAGGAACCCACTAAAAAGGATTAACCACAACCCAAAACACATTACCCACCCCACATTTACTCTCCCAACCCTTTTAAAAGCAAAGTCTCCCCACCCCACACACCTCCCCAGACCCCATTACCCCGAGGGGGAGTTACCTCTGCAGACGGGGAGGGGGAAATCCCAGGAGGCCCCGTGGCCTGAGCTGGCCTGGCAGGTGAGCAGAGCGTGGCCCTCCAGGAAGAAGCCAGGGTTGCAGCTGAACCTCACCCTGTCCCCGATGCTGAAGGTGGTTCCTTGCTGGATCCCATTCCGCAGCCGCCCCGGGTTCCCACACGTGTGGCTGGGCAGGGCTGCAAGGAGAGGGAGGCAGGTTAGGGACAGGGCTGAGGTCAATCCTCGCTTCAAATGGAATTATCATCATTTCAAACAGAGTAACTGGCTCGGGCTGGTGCCAGGATGGTTTTTTGCCTTTCCTTTCACACCCCTCTCACACACCCTTTTATTCAGGTTGATGTACTCTCAGTGCTTTTAGCCCCACACTTGTCACTCCCCAAGGCTGAGAACTCAGCTCAGCCCCACGGCACCGTTAAACCAGGAGAGCAAACATCCTGGGAGCCCCAGACACCAAGGGCCTCTCCAGAACACATTTGGGAACCTCAGCCAGGCCCATGTAGAAAGGATGCAGCCCTGGTTTCCCAGGGCCTTTCTACAAACCACTCATGTCCATTGATCGATGATCAGAAATCAGAAGGCTTTATTAGTAATATCAAGAAAACAGAACAAATCTTTCTCCCTCCAGCCACATTAGGTTGGAGAGATCATCTGTGTTTGTGTCTGTGTCTCTGACTGTGTCCCAGCCAGGAATCCACAACAAGAACAGAGAGGAAGACATTTCATTGCTCAAGGAAAGCAGATTTCCATTCTTTCATCCAAGCTTTCTCCTGGGAAGCTACAGAACTCCCCTTAGCAATGGATTTCAGGACAAGTTAAAAACAACTTGCATTTCTCCAGCCTTTCTCTGAAATTTCTCAAAAAGCCACCAACAAGTCACCACCACAGGCCCAGCCAGGGGGAAGGTTCCTCACAACGAGGACTTCACTCCAGCCTCTCCCTGGGGGATCTTTGATAAATATATTTATTTTACAAGGCCTAGAATTGTGTGCATTTCAGTGTGTGGGGTGGGTGTGTGCATTTTGGGGCATTCCACCTGGACCAAGTGCTGCACCCAAAGATCCTGAAATAAACACTGAGGTAAAAACCTCTTTTCCCCACAAACCATGGTTTGCTTTTAATTTTAAGACCAAGGAAAGGCAACAGAGCAACCTCAAAATGTACCCAGTGTTGTAGCAAAACTCATCAGGCCCCTTGGAGACAACATTTAAATACCATTTCCATCAAATATTCACATAAAGGAGGAAAACTCCCTCCCCAAGCAGTTGAGTCAACAAGGTCCTCTCCTTCCTGACCAGTCTGAGCAATTTCTAAACCACAGGAAGAACTTAAGGATAATCCCATTCCACCTTCACCATCCCAGGCTGCTCCAAGCCCTGTCCAGCCTGGCCTTGGACATTCCCAGGGATGGGGAAGCCACAGCTTCTCCAGAAATCCATCCCAGCCCCTCCCCACCCCCACAGGGAGGAATTTCTTTCTATTCCCTAAAGCTCCCCCCTCCATTTCTATAAAATCGATTGCATTCCACATTTAGCTTGAGTTGATTAAACCCAGGGACGACATTTTCCAACAGGCCCTGCAGGCCCTGCAGTACAAGCAGGGTTGTTTAACACCCTCAAACCACCCCAAATCCAGCAAAAACCGATTGCCTGGCAAAAAAACCCCAATGTTTCAGTTCACCACCATTTGTAATTCCCGGTGTTTAATCCAGATTTCACACACTTGCATCAAACCATTCCAAAACACAGCCAGAGCCAGCTCCACTTAAGGCACAGCAGAAATCAGGGGAAATGTGGGATACTCCAACCTAAGATGGGAAAGCTGCAGCTGAAATGCCAATAAATCCTCAGGCAGTGTCTCTGCACAGCAGTTCCAGGGAATTTAAATAAACCCCACAGCTTTCCACGAGCCACTCCAAAAAGAGGTCGACTCCAATCAGGGTTTTAGAGGCTGATATAAAACCAGGGAAAGACGAGCAGGTCTAAAAACGACTTAATCAAATTGAAATCAGGGCCTCGTGCAGCATCTCCTGTTATGGTTCCTTTTCAGCAGGGCTGGGAGAGCAGGGACAGCCCCGGGGTGGCTGAACCCTGGAAATGAGTTTGTCAGGGTGTGAAGGGAGCAGATGGATTTCCACAAGCACAGGGAGCTCTGCTCTGCGGCCCCACCACGGAAAGGGAGAGATTAAAAGGGAAATGATGCCCTGGCACACAGGGAGAGGGATAAAAACCAGCCAGGGCTGGAGAAACAGGGCATAAATCCCCAATGCTGCCATGGACAGAGCTTTGGGATGTTCCTGGTCTGCCTCTGCATCCCTGACAGGAGGGCAATGCAGGATGAATCCCAAATGGATGCAGGAGCAGTGCCCGCCTGGGTTTGTGGTGAACCCAGTGCTGGAAATCCTGAAATTAAACATCACCTGGAACAGGATTTGTTCTAATGGCACCTTCAGATCTACTCCTGAGCTGCTTCGATCAGGTTTTGGGGTTTTTAGGCTGTGACTCTGAGCTCTGGTCACCCCTGAGAGTCCCCAGGCCCAGTTTTGGGGTTTTTTCAGCTGTTTCTCTGAGCTCTCACACACAGTGTCCCGAATCTCAGTTTCGGGGGATTCTCAGGGGGTTTTCTGCTGTCCCCACAAGCTCTGGTCACACCTGAGAGTCCCAAGCCCAGGTTTTGGGGTTTTTCTGCTGTCCCTGTGACCATGTCCCTAAGCCCAGGTTCTGGGGTTTACCTGCTGTGGCTCTGATCTCAGGTCACACCTGAGTGTCCCAAGCCCAGCCCTGGGCTCCAGCCACCCCCAGCCCCTCCCTGCACTGCCACAGGGGCAGATCCAAACTCCTGACACCATTTCTTCCCCCAAACTCATCGTTTACATCCTCCCACAAAGCCCCTGGAGCTGGGAAGTTCAGCTTCCACCTGGAAATATCCATGCCCAGGCAGGTTCTGGGAGCAGGGAATGCTGTCAAACCCAAACAGGTGGAAAAGCAGCCCAGAACCAATGTTTCATTTTCTGTAATGATACTCAAACCCCCAATTTAATTAAATTACCAATGTCACTTTTTTTTTTTTTTAATGAACCCATTCCTCCTTTTATGCTTCCATCCTTTAAAATTAATGAGTAGAACTCCGCTATAAATAAAAATCCATCATTTTTAAAAGTCAATCTCCACCACGAGCTGCTCTCTGCTTAATGAACTGTGAAGAATCAGACAGCCCTGACCTGCATGGGATCTTAAAAGCAGAGTTGAAAAACAGGATCTGAGATTAAAATTCTGCTTCACTGGGCTGCCTGCACCATTCAGTTCTGGTTCCAGGAGCGGAGGCACAGCAGATTTTGGGGGGAGCAGCATTAACCCCCCCCTGCCCTGGGTCACTGCAGGAACATGGATTGGGGTTTTTTAATCACTGGTGTGCAGGAGACAAGGAGATCCTCAAATTCCTGCTCGTGGAGAGATGAAAATGATTCCAGAGGAGCTGGGGTTGAGTCCAGAGTGGGGCTGAGCTGCCCAGGGTTCACTCGAGGAGCAGAACCTGAGCCCAGGGAATCTTTGATTCCCCATCCCTGGACAGGACCTGGAGCACCCTGGGATAAGGGAAGGTGTCCCTGCCCATGGCAGGGGTGGGATGGGATCAGCTTTAAGGTCCCTTCCCACCCAAACCCTTCTGGGATCCACCACATGGGCAGCCCCAAACAGGACCTGCTGGGATCTCCCTTCCCCTGGAGCAGGGAGGAGCAGAGTGCAAGGACACAGCATCAGAGCTGCACAGAAAAGGTCTCCAAGGTGCCCAATTCCAGCCCTCAGCACACTCCCACCATGGTCACCACTGAGCCATGGCCCCAATGCCACATCCACACTTTTTTCAGTGCTCCCAGGGTTGGTCACTCCACTCCCAGGTGGATTCCAGGGCTGGACAATCCTTCCAGTGAGGAAATCTTTCCTAATATCAAACCCAAACCTCCCTTTGAGGCCTGGGAGGTTTCCGTGCCACCTGGAGAAGAGCCTGGCACCTCCCGGCAAGGATTGTGGAGAGGCCCAAGGTTCTCCCTGAGCCTCCTTTTCTCCAGGCTGAGCCCCCATTGCTCCCTGAGCAGCTCCAGGACCTTCCCCAGCTCTGTCCTTTCTGACAACCCCAGAGCAGATTGTGAGGGGTCTGAGGTTCTGGAGATATCCTTGAACCCCTGACTGTCCCCAGGCCTTCAGATCCCTGCTGAGTGACTCCCAGAGCTGCTGCAGCCACTGCTTCCATGGATTTGGGATTCTGCTCCAACACCCTGAGCACAGATAATATTACATTATATTATTGCTCATCCTTGGCTGCCTCCACCAGCCAGAGCCCTGATTGCTGCAGGGATTAATAGACCTGGATTATTTACCTCAGATGTCGCCCAGAATAATGTTATTAAAGCTTTCTCTTCCCCATTTACCAATTCCACTGGAGATTAGGAGCAGGGATTTTTCCCCCCCTCCCCATCAAAGCTTTGTTCCTGGCAATCAGGAGAATATTTCCCAGTGATTGTATGGAAATGAACGCAGCCACGGAGCAGATCCGTGCAGAGCAGATGAAGGGAAGGTCCTGTTACTCATTTTGGAGCTGAGTCTGTTCCTTCCCATGATGGATTCAGAGCAGTTTATTTCATTTGTCTGGATGTGAACAGCTGCCAAAGCCTTATCTGATTGTACGAGGGAGGAAAGGCAATGGGATTATCTCGCTGCGGTGGCACCTCCAGTGTCACTGTCCCAGGGCTGGCGGGGCCAGGACACCTCCGTGCCAAGGTGACCCTGCCAGGAGCCACCCTGGGGCTGCCAAAGGCCAGCCCAGAAGCAGAGCAGAACCTCTGGAGGGCAGAACCAAAGCTGGCACAGAGGTGACCCAAGCCCATGGCCTGGTGCACGATGGCAGCTTCTCAGCAGGAAAAGCATCATATGCCAGGACATGGAAAACAGTCAGGGATAAACCCACCAGGAGCTGGAGCTCTCCCGCTTCCTGCAGCTTCCAACCATCCCTCAAAGCCACCTGGCCAGCAAATACAAACCTGGTGGGCACAGGAGCGACCTCTGCCCAGCTGAGCTTCCTCCTGCTCCACATCTCTGCTTTTTTCCTTTTCCCTTCCCTTCCCTTCCCTTCCCTTCCCTTCCCTTCGGCGTTTGGGCCCTTTAGTCCCATCCTCTGGAACCTCATGTGTTCCTGGGATTTGTGTCTCACCCTCCATTCCAATGGGAGGTGTCCCTGTCCACTGGGGTTGGAATGAGATGAGTTTAAGGTCCCTTCCAACCCAAACCCCTCTGTGATCCTGACATTTCCCCCTGGGAGCACCATCCAGGATCCTCCTTCACCCACACTTCCATCCCTTTCCTGCTGGAGCCAGGCCTGTGAGGAGTGGAGCAGATCTCACTCCCAGCTCTCACAGGGTGTCCCCTGAACACCAAGTGAACAAACTGCACATGGACAGCAGAGATCTGAGGCAGCTCCATCGCCCATTCCCAGGAGCAGCTGCACAGCTCCCAGAAGTGCTGCCCTGCACCAGCAGCCTCATCCCACTCACTGATTTTCACTTTTCCCCTCCCTTTCTCCCTGCTCTTTTGAACTCTGAGCTCCCAGAACTGCTGATCTGCACCAGAAGCTTCATCCCATCCACCTTTAGCTCCTTCATCCGTTTCTTTCCTCTCCTTTTAACCAGGCTGCTCCCAACTTTCCTCACCCCAGGATCGCTCCGCTGCGAGCCTTCAACATCAGGAGCTTTCACAACCTGGTGCTCGTCAAGCTGTGCCTCCTTGTTCCAGTTCATTCGAAATTAATTAGGAGTTTTTAAGTCATTAGATGTGACTCAACGCATCCTTGGCCACAGTCCCACCATCACAACGCATTCAGCCTAATTACATCAGCCTCTCCCGAGCCCCCAAAGCTCTCATTGTCAGCAGGGGAAGAAAAGGGAAAAAAAAAAATAAAAAATCAAAGAGCTGCTCCTCTCCTGGCTCACCACATCCATAGATTTCAGCTCCTTGACCTATCCCAGGGACTTTCAAACAAAACCCAAATGCGTCCTCACCCCCCCGAGGAGAAACCTTCCCCGTTTCCTATTCCAATTAATCTCCAGCTCCATTTTCTCCGTTGATATTGTTGGAATATGAAGTGAGCCCGAGGTTGAGGGCGTGCAGCTCCACTCTATTACCCTATTTACATAGCTAAAAGCAGCTTTTTTATGGCTTGAATTACCCAGGCTGGTTTACGACAGAGATTTCCACGCTATCATTGTTCTAACCTTGAAATCTTATCAAGGAGCGCAACTTTAACGATGCAAGGCTGTGCATGACATCTCTGCAATCCCCACTCATTTTCAGCCCCACTAAAAGAGGAAGGAGGGCGAGGCAGGCCCTGCCAGAGCAGGCACTCACAGCAGCAATAATTTATAAATCCCACGGAACTGGAGCAGGCAAAATAAAAAAATCATTGACCTCGAGCGCTCGGCTCAGCCAGTGCTGCACACACCTCTCCAAATTAATCCCCACTCGTGTTTCTTAATGTTTTTTTAACCCTTCTTTGCATTTTCCTGCCTTTCCTGGATCTTTGTGGGGGGCATTGGAAGTCAAAATATCCACGGGAATCAACAGGAGAGGCAGGGTAGGGAGATATTCTCTGAATGAGCCAGCCTGCACTGGATCCCAGAAATTCAAGGAAAAAACACCGATTTTTAAAGGATAATATCCCAAAGATTTCCATCACAATTCAAAAATGAAGTGAATTGGAGAGGAGAACACGGGGAGTGGAAGAGAGACCCACACAGACTCATCTCCTCTCACTCTGCATCCACAACCTTTGGGCCAAGCACCCCAGGGATCCTCCAGGATTGTCAGAGATCTTTCAGCAGTGTTTTAGTGCAATCTGCTTTGCTTCAGAAGAGTTTTAATCTTCACAAGAACTGTCCAGAGTGTGCTACAGCAAAGGAAATAAATGGGATCGTTTTAATTTCACTTTACCCCTTTTTTTTGGTGCCATGATTTGTTTCCAGTACAACCAGAGATAAGGCTAAATGGAAACTATTTTTTCCCCTCTCCAATATTTCTCTGTTCACTAAAAACCAGACAGAAAAGTTACTTTTGGATAACAGAAACCCAAATGGCTCCTCATCCATCTTGTTTGTGGGAGTAGTTCTGGGGCTTTTGCTTTTGGAAACTCCGTTCCAGTTTTCAATTTCCCTTTCTGGAATGTGCTGCAGCAACCTCAGAGCGACTTCAGTGCAGCTCCCAATGATATCCCACAGGCTGGGAGAGGATGAGCTCGGATTTGATTAACTCATCACAATGCAGAAGTAAGAAAAGATGTGAAGCGTGAGAGGAGTGAGATCAGGGGGAATTGGGGAACAAACGATCCCACGTGTGTGCAGGATGGGGGAGCATCCCCAGCAGCTGGGGCTTCCTGCCACTCCTCCTTTACACTTTCCTGAGCACAGCAGAGGAAAAGCTGGAATGAAGACACAAATCACAGGATCATGAAATGGTTATCATAAAATTCATCTCATTCCAGCCCTGTCAGGGCAGGGACACTTCCACTACCCCAGGGTGCTCCAACCTGGCCCTGGATGCTTCCAGGGATCCAGGGGCAGCCACAGCTTCTCTGGGAGTTCCACTCCAGCCCTCACAAGGAGGAATTTTTCCCCACTCTCTAACTGAACCCTCCTCTCTGGCAGTCTGAGAACTTTCCCTCATGTCTGAGCACTCACTCCGTGCCCCTGTGGGAAACACAGAAATCTGGCTGCAGGAATCCTCTGCTGCCCCTCCAGAACAACCTCACCCAGGCAATGCTCAGGCTCCAGAGCCTGAGGTTTTCAGCCACCACCAGGATCCTCATCAGGAGTGTGTTTGTGTCCCTGAACGTGCCCCAGCCCTGCTGCTTCCCTGTGCCACAACACTTGAACACAGCTTCCTTTAGAGGAGGCAGTGAAGTGTTTTGCTGAGCAGGAACAGGTTTAAGTGTGTGTTTAAAGGCTCCACTGAACTGGCATTTAACAGCTGCACAGTGACTCGAAAACCCTTCCCCAGGGAGGAGGGTGGTTTCACGTTCCCTCTCCCCCTCCCTGAGCCCAGGCTTAACCATTCCAAGAGAAAGCTGCAGCTCCCTGCAGCAGGGCTGGGCTATCAGCACCAGGAGAGCAGAGCTGGAGCTGCAGCCCCGAGGAGCTGAGCTGCCAGGGCACATCAGAGCCCTCACTCCATCCCACACATCACACCTGAAAGCCCAGGCTCGGCGTGGAGAGAGGTCTGAGATCCCAAATCTGAACTGATCCCGTGCAGACACTGGGTGCCAGTGTTGGTCTGCTCTACTCCTCGCTGGAGAGCAGCCCTGGGCACGGAACACGCTTTGTTCTGGGGGAAAAAAGCCACTTCCAACTTTAGAGGCCACATTGTTCGTCTGCTCATTGATCTCCTCTGGCTGTTGGCTCCTCACCCAGGAACAGGAGTTGCAGCCAGCTACATCTGTTTTAATAAATATTGCACGGCAGAGCAAGGGCAGCCACCACAACTCAGCATTCCCAGTCCCTCGAGCCCCCTGCTCTGGGGACACAGTGATGCTCCAGGTGTCACCTGGGTGTCCCCACAGGCACCAGCATCACTCTCAGCTCCGTTCTCCCTCTCCCACCCCTCGCTCCTGGCTTCCAGCAGCCTTTGGAAGGGCAGGTGGGGATCTCACAGCACATTCCTGCTCTCCCCTCTTCCCAAGTGAAGACACTGAGTCAGCTCAGCCCCACTGAGGTGAAACCATGAATAATCCACTTCCTCAGAGCCAGGGCCACAAACCCCCGGAATTCACAGCTTCCACTTGCTTCACATCCTCTCAGACTCCATAAGGCCTGGCTCACACCCACAAATAAACAGGGATAAACTTGTTTGTTTTCCTTTTCCAACTGCCTTCAGAATTGATCCCTTCTCCCTTGGCCCCTCTCACAGTTTATCTTCCTCTGCTCCTTCTTTGGGAAGCCTGGCTACCCAAAACCACCAATATTTTGTAGGTGAAACTTCCCAGGACATCAACCTCCCAGAGTGAGATGTGAACCAGGCAGCAAGAGCACAGAGTTTGTGGGAAGTGCTCTTGGGAAGAGGGGAAAATCGAAATATTATACCACTGATAGCAAAATATGACCCCAGCTTACAGCAAAACCCAAAGAAGGCTGAGCTGGCAGTGCAGGCACCTCACAGCAACACCCAGGAACCAAAACCACCCCAAGGACGGTGCCACAAACAGCCCACAGAGCTGCCACAGCCATTTTGGTCACCACCTGCCTCCAGCTCTACAGACTCATTATTAATTTGTGGTCATAACTGATCAAAAAAAAACCAACCCAAACCTCCAGATGGTAATTTCATCCCCTTCACTGCAAACACAGCTCAAGTGATCCAATTATGTCATAAAAACACGCCCAGGGCTCAGCCCTGCTCTCACAGACAGTGTTGGGGAGGGGCTCACATCTTTTAGCCCCACATGGGATCTCCTCAGTGTCTGAATCTATTCAGGGACAAGAATTTCTCCTGATTTCAGGAACCTGAATTTATCCCAATTTCAAGAACCTGACTCTGTTTTCTCTGGCTCAAAGACAGATGTTGGGGCTCAGACCTGCCCTGTCTTCCCTTTCATAATCCCAAGGCTGGGCTCTGTAAAGGGAAATTTCTCAGCTTTCTGCTCTGGTTGTGGAATTTTACCATGGCCAGAGCAGAGCTGTGAGAGTTGGAGAAGCAAACCTTCTCACAGCCAGAGGGTGGGAAACTGAAGAAAGTAATTGTGAACAATTGGAAATGTTTTGAGAACTCTCTGTCTCACCAAAGGTGTTTTTACTCTTGTTATCCTACTCTTGTTACCTTGTTATCCTTGATATCCTATCCTAATTGTATCCTAATTATTCTGTGTGATTGACCATTGGTGTGAGAGAGGTGTTCATGCCAGGACCAATGCCTGTGTCCTGTGTGCCTTGCCTCTAGCGATCTGGGTTATAAAATGAGAGGACTTCTCTTAATAAATAAATGGCTTTTCTCTGAAAAAGTTCATGCTGCATTTTGTCGTCTTTTGGACTCTGCTGTGCCACTGGAGCTCTGCTCTGAGGGCAGAGTCCTCACCTGAGGAGCAGCCCAGGGCTGAGGCAGAGGTGCCAGGGCTGTCACTGCCAGGGCTCGCCAGTGTCACTTCACCCACGCCTCCCTCAGCCAGGACGTGGCCGAGGTGCTCTGGATGATTCCCAATCCCCCTGCAGGGATATTTCCCTCCTGCCTGCCACTTCCCATCACCAGCAGCCCCTCCTGAGCCCTCTGCTCTGTCAGGGGGGTTTGGGAGGGTGGGGGAAATGTCCAACCCCCACCTGAGCAGCTGGAGAGGCTGCCAGGAACCGTTCCAGGATGGAAAACCTGAGCACTGGCAGTGCTCTCCCAAAACCCTTCCTCTAGAAGGAAACAGAATCAGGAAGGCAGGGAAACCTGGGGAGACACCAACCACACAAGCAGAGCTCCCATCCTCCCCTTTCACTCAGCAGCAAAATAGGGAAAATCATCTCATTCCCTCCCCTGTCCCTGGACAAGGCACTGGGAAGCTCCACTCCAAAGCTCCGTGTCTGTCCCAATACACTAATTCAGAATAGATGTTCCAAACAGCTCAAGGAGACCTTAAACACACCAGGAATTTAGGCTGGGAGATGTTACAAATGTAAAAATCTATATATCCACACTCTGAGGCATCTACTGTACAAACATTGTCATGGAAACAGGACACGGATCTGCTCTGAAGGACACAGAGCAAGCGGGGAGAGAAAGGGCTGGGCTGAACCCAAAAAACCCCAGATACCTCAAGATCTCACAAGTGGCCTGAATCTTGTTCCACTTTGGGGCAAAACCAGTGCTTAAATTTCCCATCACTACGAGGAAAGCTGAAGGTTTGGCTCGGATCAAACAACTCTGAGCAAAACCATCTCAAAGGGGCGTAAATGTAAAGACAAAAATACCACGTTCAGTTCCAACACGGAGGAAAAAAAGGGTGAATTTCACTGAGAATCCAACAGAAACAGCTCAAAATAATTCCCATTCCCACTTCTATTTTGTTTTTCTAGATCCACTCCCGATTCTAGCTGGCACTGTAATTACTCTGTTGGTAAGTAACACACATCTGCCCTCTCTAAGGGCAAAGGAGATTCAAACCCTACTTAAATTTTGGGAGAGCAGGAGGAGCAGCCAGAGCCCTGCACCCTCTGTGCAGATGTTCCAGCTGCCGAGAGGAAGGAGAAGGAACAAAACCTGTTTATTCCACAGAGCTCCCTTGGCTTGCCCAGCACAGAGCAGGACAATTCTCAGCTTCAGCCCATCCATTCATGCCTTGAAATTTTGGTGTTAACCCCCCACCAAATCGTGATCAAACCACTCCCACCCCTCCAGATCCCCCAAGGCAGAGCACGGGGGAAGCTCAGCCCCTTCGGAGGCTCAGGATGGAAGGAAGGATTTCCACAGCCCCTCTGGGGGGTGGGATTTAATGGGAGAGAGTGAAATCCCTGTTCTGTGCAGCTCTGCACCGGGGGGGAAACGAGAGGAAGGCAAAGAGGAGCCTGAGGGGCAACTCCATCTCTGCTCCCTGGGACAGGATCCAGGGAAGGCTGATGCCTTAAGTTTTGACGTTTATATTTTTCCAATCCTGTACTGCTAGTGTAACTCTGCAGTTCCCTGGAGCTCGTTCAGTGCTGTTCTCTATGCTGAGATAGACACAACAAAACCTCTAACTTGCTCTTCAAGAACACCCAGACCAAGAACTGCAAACCACAATCTTGGCGACAGGGGGGCAAGCTTGGGCAAATTCCATCCTTGCCTGGCTTCTGCTTGGGGAATTGATGCTGAGATCCAAGTGGGAAGAACTCGGGAGCTGTCCTTGTCCATGTTGGGATGCACTGAGGCAGGAGCCTCTGGAGCCCAGAGTGTACCTCTGAAGGCCTTTCCAATCAATCCCTCCTTGATTCCTTTATCCCTGTCTGCTCTCTGTTTCTAGGGAGCCATTTCAGGCATCAAGGGCTGGAGCTGGGCCAGAAGGTTTAGGTTGGATTTAGGGAAAGGTTCTTCCCCCCGAGGGTGCTGGGCACTGCGCAGGGAATGGGCACAGCGCTGCCAGGGATGCCCAGGGTGGGATTTGGGGGTGTCTGGGCAGGGCCAGGAGCTGCACTGGATCCTCCTCCATCCTCTCCAGCTCAGGACATTCCGTGGCTCTGTGATACTGAGCCAAAGCAGGTATTTTTAGCCCAAACCTTTTCATGAGCTGCTCATCCTCTCACTGCTTCTCTCCATTCATTACATTTTTAATCATGTCCAAACAAGCGAGCTATTAAATCAATTCCAAAGCAGCACAGCCAGTGGGGCTGAGGCGAGGAGAGATCAGAGCGGGAGCAGAGCAGAGGCTGCTCGGGAGGCAGATTAAACCTTCCCATCCTCACAGAGCACAAAGCAGCAGCCAGGATTAGGGAGATCTCTCACTCCCAACGCCTGCTGCCATCCTGAAAGACTTCCAGGATGTGATTTACTTGACAGAAGTTCCAGCATCCCACAAAGGAGGGAGGGAGTTACATAAGGAACCTTTCCCTAATGAACTCCCCACTGCAAAGCTCCTGGGCCTCCACTGCCACATCTCCAAAGCCTTTTGTCCACTGAGGCTTTGTCCCAGGCAGCTCCAGCGACTTGGAAGGGTCTGGGAATGAGGAACTCCTCCTGGCTGGGACCATGGGGAAGGTGCTGAGCTCTTCCCATCCCTCACAGAAGGGAAATTGGAAAATCTTCTGTGGTGTTTAAAGACATCCACCCACCTGCCCCTGGTGAGAGGTTCTACTGAAGCCAGGTTTGACTGAAATCAAGTTTTGCTGAAATCAGGTTTTACTGGTAACACTTCGACTGAAATCAGGTTTTATTAAAATCAGGTTTTATTAAAATCAGGTTTTACCAGAATCAGTAAAATCAGGTTTTACTGGTATCAGGTTTGACTGAAATCAGGTTTTTATTGAGATCAGGTTTTATTGAAACCAGGTTTGACTGAAATCAGATTTTGCTGAAACCAGGTTTTGCTGAACTCAGGTTGTGCTGAAATCAGGTTTTACCAGAATCAGTAAAATCAGGTTTTACTGGTATTTGGTTTATTGAAATCAGGTTTTATTGAAACTGGATTTGACTGAACTCAGGTTTTGCTGAACTCAGGTTTTACCAGAATCAGTAAGATCAGGGCTTTACTGAAATCCCAGCCGGGGGGAAATGAGCATCACACACCAGAACACCACACAGAAGTTGCTGTTGCCCTTCCCAGCTCCGCCAGGAAATTCCCACTGAGGGAAAAGCTGTGCTCCCTCCCAAACCCTGGATTTTGGGAAGGCATTCCCTGCTCATCCAGGCCAGTTCTCAGGGGATTTCTGGTAAGGGATCTTCACTTGTGGCAGAAATGCCAGAAAAATGAGCGAGTCAGGGGCTGCAGGCCCAGAATTCCATAAAAATCAAGGTGCCAGGCTGCAGGCTCAGAAATCCTATAAAAATTGGGATTGCAGGCCCAGAATTCCATAAAAATTGGGCTGTTAGGGGCTGCAGAGGCCAGGAATGCCCTAAAAATCAGGGTGTCAGGGGTTGCACAGCCCAGAATTCCATAAAAATAGGAATTTCAGGGGCTGCAGGCCCAGAATTCCATGAAAATGAGAGTGTCAGGGGCTGCACAACCTGGACAGGCTCAACACACCAACCTGACACTTCCCCAAGCTCCCAAAACTTCCCATTCCCGTTTGATTTCTCCCCCCAAAAAATCAGGATATGCCTCCTCTCACCCCAGCCACTCAGTACTGGAAGGAATTTCCAGGGAGCATTCCAGGGCTCTAATTGCTGCTCACACAACTCTTGCTCCGGGGCTTTGTTGTGCTCTGCTCTGCTGCCCTCAAAGCAGAACATGACTTTTCCTGTAAAATATCCCAATTCCAGCTGCTTTGGCCCACTGAGGATCTGCTCATGTGGAATTACACACAGGGAACAAGGAATTTGCCTTCCAGGGAAGTTTTTTTTCCCACTGAATTCCTTCCTCAGCAGCCACCTGAGGCCACCAGCTCCTGAGGACACAAAATCCCATTACTAAGAGAAGATGCTGGGAGGTAGTTCAGGATAAAACAACCAGGACTTGGTTGGGAATTCCTAACAAAACACAATTATTGGGATTTTTGTAAGGAATTGATGTATTTTTCCTCCCATTCTATGCTCCTGGTTTAATTTTAGAGGATGAGATTGATAAAAAAAAAAAAAAAGCATTATTCCAAGGCATTTTAAGGGGAAAAAAAGATTCCTCTGGTTTAGTTTATGGCATTAAATCCATAAGTATTTATAAATGTAGAACAGAATGTCTGGGATGTGAATTCCAGGACAGTCTGGGACCTGGGTCGCTGTCCAGGACACTCTGAAAAAACACAGATCCAACAGTTTCTGACACAGCCTGTGGAACAAAGTGCTCCCATTTCCCTGGATAATTTTGGAATCACCTCTCTGTCAGTTCCATGAGGATTTTGGAGACTCCTGTGCTTCAAATCCTCTTTGTTTCCCCCACGCTGAGTGGGGTTTGTGTCATTTTTAATATGAAAGGAGAACTCACTCCATGCCAAACTCCAGGTTCCATTAAATCCAGGATCGCTCCAGTGCCCATCTCAGACATCCCCGAGCTCCAGCCAAGCCCTGCAGAGCAGGAGCACTAAAGGGATTAAGTCTGCAGGAAGGGAAAATTCACGGAATTCAATGACACAGCACCAGGAGGGAACAATTCCAGCAGCAAAACCAACTCTGAAAGGGATGGAGGGGTTGGGAGGAGCTGAAGCAGGAGATGTTCCCACATCCAGGGGATAAAATGGACACGGATTTGCACAGGTGGGACACCATGGAAAAACCACCAGCTCTGCTCAGAGCGGAGTGAAAATGGGGAGGAAAATGTGAGGAAAGAAAGAATTCCTGCAAATTTGCTTCCTCTACAAGGCCAGGGCAAAACAAACATGGAATTCATGTGTTCCTCAAACAAGGAGGAGATAAATTTCCACACAGCCAGCTCCAACATGGAAGTTATGAACCCTGCAGCCAAGAATTCCAGTGACATTTCAGAGGATCCACGGTGATCAATAAGTGGTTTAAGGACAGATTCTTCCTAAAAACCATCAGAGAGAAATACAGAGGGCAAACTGCTCTGGAACCAGTTCAGGGCTCTGAATGGGTTACTTGGAAGCCATTTTTCCATGCTTTTTTTACCCACCCTCTTTCCTCTCCCTCAGCTCTTGTGCAAAGCTGAAAATACCCAGCCATGCCATGCTGCCTGTTCATGGAATAACGCCGGAGCTGCCAAATTCCCCACCCTCCATTCTCTGCTGCTCATTCCCAGCGATGCAGGCCACGATTCCCAGGCAGAAATGTGCATTTATATCCCTCCTCTGGCACTGGGATCTGTTTGCAATGGATGAGCTCATATTTCTCCCTCAGGCTGAGATGCACGCCCGGCATTTCACGGGATTTGTTGGGATCTGGCTCTTCCCAACGCACAAACACCAGGATGGGGAAGTCTGATCCAGCAGAGGAGGAACACCTGGATTTATAGCAATCCTATAAAACATCTCTGCAGCTGAAATTGTGAATTCCTGGAGCGGTCTTAGCACAAGTCACACTTTGGAGCAGATCCAGGGAAGGGAAAGGAGGTGGGAAAGGGCTGGAGCAGGCAGAGGGAGCTAGGAGGGCTCAGCCTTGGGGGAATGGAGGCTCAGGAGAGATTGAGCTACTCCCTAAAATCACCTGGAAAAAGGGGGGAGCCAGGTGGGGGTCGGGAACAAGGGACAGGATGAAAAGAACGAGCCCAAGGGGAGGTTTAGATTAGGGAATGGAGGGAAATAAATATTCCTAAATACATAACAGGGAATATTAGGGGCAATTTCTTCACTGGAATGGGCTGCCCAGGGCAGTCCCCATCTATGGAAATGTCAAAATCCCACATGGATGTAGCACCTGGGGACAAGGTTTGGTGGCAGTCATGGACTTGGTGATCCTGGAGGTGTTTTCCAGCTTCTTCTGTGATTCCAGAAAAATCTGTGCATTCCAGAAAAATTGGTGTGCATGGAACTGGTTTGGCCTTGGAATTGGTTGGATGATGAGGAAGAAATGGGCAGGGGGAAAAAAGCAGGAGTGGAAATGAGGAGAGGAGTTCAGGGCACCTCCTCAGGGAGCCCAGAGCTGTCCCTACAAACAGCTCTGCAGCCAGGGGGAAACAGAACTTTCCAGCTGGGAAAATGGGAATTCAAACCAGCACAGACTGGACAGAAGCAGAGCTCATCCTGGGAGCGATGGGAATTTTGGGAGGATGTGGGAAATAGAGGCCTTGGCCCAACTGCTCCAACTGCACTGGGATCTGTCCCTGTGGGATAGGATCTGTCCCTGTGGGGTGGATCTGTCCCTGTGGGATAGGATCTGTCCTGTGGGGTGGATCTGTCCCTGTGGACGGGATCTGTCCCTGTGGGGTGGGAATTGTCCCTGTGGGGTGGATCCCTCCCTGTGGGGTGGATCTGTCCCTGTGGGGTGGATCTGTCCCTATGGGATAGGATCTGTCCCTGTGGGGTTGATCCCTCCCTGTGGGGTTGATCCCTCCCTGTGGGATAGGATCTGTCCCTGTCCCTGTGGGGTGGATGTGTCCCTGCAGGACGAGGTCCCAGTGGAATTCCCGAGGGAGCACCGAGCAGGAGCCCAGCACAGCCCCGGGGCACAGGCACTTATCCTTTTATCGAGGGCTGCCTCTCATTTCCATGCAAATCGCAGCAGTGATCAAGGGACTCAATCCCAGCCCGGAGAGAATTCCCTCAGGGAGCAGATCAAAGCAAGGAGTGACCTCACAGAGCACAGTGCTGATGTTATCAGCCCTTCCACAGTCAGATATGGTAAACCTACTGAGAAATTGAATATATTCTATATAAAACAATCATTATCAGGCACAATAGAGAATGGATTTATTTCCTATACTGGTATATTTATTTAATTGATTTATAAAGGTATTTAATATGTTGCTATATGTAGTTAATAGATTTATTTTTTTATTATATGGTATATTTATTTAATATATTCATACTAACTGTTAATATACTTAAATTATACTGGTATATTTATTTAATAGATTAATATAAGTCTTTAATATGTTGCTATACATAGTTAATAGATTTTTTTATTATATGGTATATTTACTTAATTTATTAATGTATATTAACTGTTAACATACTTAAATTATACTGGAATATTTATTTAATATATTAATATATGTGTTTAAAATGTTGGTATGTGTAGTTAATATATTTAATATATGGGTATATTAATATATTAATATATGTGTTTAATATGCTACTATATGTAGTTAATATATTTATTTATTATATTGGTATATTTATTCATTATATAGGTATATTTATTTAATATATTAATTCCTGTAGTTAATATATTGATATATACAGCTAGCATTTATTACATTGGTATGTTTACTTAATATATTAAAGTATATTTAAACGTTCATAGATG
>VZTN01024635.1:382020-394246 GCA_013400515.1 Erpornis zantholeuca | reverse complement strand
TAGTTAACATATTTATTTTATTGGTATATTTATTTAATATATTAATTCCTGTAGTTAATATGTTGATATATGTAGCTAATATATTTATTATATTGGTATGTTTATTTATTGTATTAATATATGTTTAATATGTTATTTATTATACTTGTATATTTATTAAATCGATTATATATTAATGGAAGATATTAATGTATATTTAATATGTTAATATATATCATTTATATACTTATTTATTACATTTAAACACAATAAATATATCAATATATTTGTTAAATATATTAAAAAACCACCTCTCAGGTTGTTTGTGAGCACAGGGTGGGACTGGCCCAGACTGGGCACAGCACGAGGACACTCCCGGAGTTCCCTGGGGGATATCCCAGGGCTCCTGTGCAGGTGGATCCACTTTATTTTCCCTTCCTTTCCCCCAGGAGCACAAAGCTGGGTGGGTCTGTGTGCCCAGGGACAGACAGAGCTGTGAGGAAAATATCACATCCTCAGGAAAAGCTCTTCCCTGAATTTTGCTCATTGCTGGGGAATATTTTGGGGTTTTTTCGTTGTTTTCCTCCTTTTCCCACAGCAGAGGAGGGGATCTTATCTCTGTGCCTGTCACACCTCAGGCTGGCAGCACCATTTGAGCTGGAAAAGCAAGAATTCACCTTCCAGAGCAGCCTTGGCTCAGGAGTTTTGCTGGGAGCTCTCAGGGTCATGTAAAACCCCCAGGACACCAATCACCTTCACTTAATCCCTACTAAATGCACCCAAAATCCTGCCTTGGCAAACGGCCACGGTGGAATTCCACTCCTCACATCCTCTGGATGCCCAATCTAAAACCCAACAGGAGGAATTTTATGGCAGAGCCAATAAAAATTTCCACTTACAGGAAATTATTGCCTTAAGAAACACATTTGGGTCCCCATCTCTTGCATAAATTAAAGGTCGTGCACTCAACTCTCCCCAAACTCAATTATTTCTCTCATAATGAAGTTTATACAGGACATTAAATGGGCCAATCAAACTAAAACCATCCCTCTTGACCAGCTGGAAGTGGAATAATGATGAACAACGATGTTCACTGCCCAGAAAATACAAATATTTCCTAAAATCCTCCTTTTTCCTGAGAGCTGATGGCCACAGATTTGCTGTTGGAAGGTTCAGGACACTCCAAATTCCCTTTTCAGGAGAGGTTCACTTTCATCTCTTTCGAGTGGGCATGGCTCCTATCAGCCCTCCACATCTGCTAATTAAGCACTCTTAAGTAATTAAAGTTCTTGCAGTAAAAAAATTCCGAATTAGGAGGCGATCATTAGGGATTAAACACTCCCAGCACAAAGGGGAATGTGGAAAAGCCAATTTACAGGAACAAATTGGGACCTGTTGCAGTTTTCTGCACAAAACTGGGGAGGGAACTGTGTTTACATGAGATTTTACTGATTTTGGTGAGTTTTCCTCCTTTGTCACTGAAAATATCCCCGAGCACCTGCCTGGGAGATGAAATAACTGAGTCATTATGGAGTGTTTAGTTCAGTTTTTCTGTTCATTTGGAATTGTTGCATTTCCTGATATTTTACACTGTTTTTTTACCAGCACCTACAGCAAGAAATGCCTTCTCCAAGGTGTGCAAAATAATAATAATAATAATAATAATAATAATAATAATAATAATAACAACAACAACCACCAAGTCCTTCAGTGCTTGGATAATCTCTGCTTTTCCTCCCCAACAACACAAGAGGGTTCACAGGGAACATCCCAGGGCCACTGTGACCTTCCCCACCTTGGAGCTGCTGGAAATGGCAGCAGAGTTGGAGGCTTTGAAAATCTGAATTCTGGCCTTTAAAAACCTGAGTTGGGGGCATTGGAAATCTGAATTCTGGCCTTTAAAAACCTGAGTTGGGGGCATTGGAAATCTGAATTCTGGGCTCTCATTTCCCTGTAGAAGTGCTGTGCTCAGCAATCCCCTCTGCCTCCCAGTCCCTGATCTGGATCTCTGTCCCACCCCTCTGCAGATTGGCCCTTCCAAGGCCCACAGCCACCCCAGGGCTGCTCCCACCTCCTGTCCTAAAATCTGTTGTTTCCTCCCCAAGAAGGGCCACAACTAAAGCTGACTCCTCTAGGGATTTATTCATCCCTGGCAGGGTAAAACCACACAGGCAGAAACAGCAGCACATGTCTGGCCAGGACATCAGCAGGAAATAAAAGGATGCAGACCCCAGAGGGATCATCCCTGGGACACCCAGGCAGAGATTGTCCAACTCCTCTGTCCAGCCACATCCAGAACCCCCAGGTTTGGCAAGTGCTGTCCAAGAAGGGTTTGGACAATGCTCTCAAGCACAGGGTGGGACTTTTGGGGTGTCCAGGAGCTGCACTTGCATGATTTTTGTGGGTGCCTCCCAACTTAGGACATTTTATAATTCACCAATTCAAGGACAACCAGCCCTCTGCTGCTGAATGCCAGTGAAATGGCCAAATTAAAGCACCAAAATGGGCCAGATTAAAGCGCCAAAATGGCCAAATTAAAGCACCAAAATGCCCAAATTAAAGCACCAGAATGGGCTGGATGAAAGCTCCACAAAGCCCTCAGTGGCTCCTGCACTGCTTTTCCCCTCTCCTCCCTCACCCACGAGTGGCACCTCCTTCGCTGGAGCCCAGCAAGTGTCACTTGACGTTTGCTCAAATGCTTTAATAGAGGCTCCTATTTGCAGAGCATTAGCACTGCCGCTCTCCAGCGCTGATTGGCCTCATCTGCATATGCAAATTCGACGCCAATAAGAGACACTTAATATTCCCTCGACTTCATTTAGGGCTGCGGCAAACGTGGGTCAATATCTGCCCGGGAGGGGAGGGGGCCTTGGGGCTGAGTCAGCAAATGCTAATTAGCTCTGCTGCTTCCAAGCCTTCAAATCAATTAGTGGGATATTAAGGCTGGGAGCTCATAGAAGTAATAAAAATCTTTTGTGTGGCTAAAAGGCAAAAAAAAGAACGGGAAGGTTTGACTCTTCCTTCCCCGGGGAGTTGGGGTAGTCTGGAATCCTGATGGAGAGAAAAGCATCCACCCCTGGAGCATGGCTGTGCTTGTGATGCCTGGAATGGCTCCCTAGAAACAGAGAGCAGGCAGGGATAAAGGAATCAAGGAGGGATTGATTGGAAAGGCCTTCAGAGGTACACTCTGGGCTCCAGAGGCTCCTGCCTCAGTGCATCCCAACATGGACAAGGACAGCTCCTGAGTTCTTCCCACTTGGATCTCAGCATCAATTCCCCAAGCAGAAGCCAGGCAAGGATGGAATTTGCCCAAGCTTGCCCCCCTGTCCCCAAGATTGTGGTTTGCAGTTGTTGGGCCTAGGAGGGTCTGGGTGTCCTTGGAGAGCTGGAGAGGCTTTGTTGTGTGTGCGTGAGCATGAGAGAACAGCACTGAACGAGCTCCAGGGAACTGCAGAGTGACACTGGGCAGGGCAGGGCTGGGAACATAGAAAAGTTAAACCCTAAGAAATCAGAACAGTACATGAAATGTGCTTTCTGCAGTACAAGCTGGCTTTGCATGCACCCAGCAAAGTCCATGTTTCAATCACTGACACAAGGCAAACCTGTTCCCAGCACAATTTTTTCCATGAGGTGGAAAACACTTAATTGGGGACAGAATCAATGCAGGGCTGCGCTCGAAATCTGATTATCCATCTCCTCCTGCAGACTCTGCCCTGTGTACAACAACCCTGTCACTCAATAGTATTGACGATCCTGCCCTGCTCTCCTGGTTTTCCATGGAATCCAGGGACTGATACCTTCCAGAAAAGAAGCAAATTAAAAGCCCTGTGCTGGCACATCCCAAAATGCAGGATTTCATAGCCTGCTGTGCTGTTCTTCTCCGTGCCTTTATCACCACAAGCTGTGAAGGGCTACAAACTTTATGTTTTTAATGAACAACTTGAGCACAGCTCTCTGCTCATGAACAGGGACAGGAGAGATCCAGTGTGGATATTTAGGAATCATTTCCCCACTTTCCAACCAGCACAGGATGTCAGAGAGTTCCACCTGACACTGCCCCAGCCCATGGACAGCAGCTCAGACTCAGGAGGAATTTGTAAGCAATAAAATTGTTGAAAGCTGATAAAATTGAGCTGGAGGAGTGAAGGTTCTGGTTGGATATTGGGAAGAAATTCCTCCCTGTGATGGTGGGGAGGAGCTGGGATGGATTTCCCAGAGAAGCTGTGACCCTGGAAGGGTCCAAGGCCAGTTGGAGCAAGCTGGGATCATGGAAGGTGTCGCTGCCCATGGCAGGGAGTTGGAATTAGATGAGTTTTGAGGTCACTTCCAACCCAAACCATTCCAGGATTCCAAATGGGAAGCCCCCATCAATATTCTGAGTGCATTTGGGGGGTTTGGGCTGGTTTGTGATTAAGTCTTGGAGGCTTTTGTTTTGCTTTGTTTGTTTGGGTTTGTGATCTTTAGTTTGTTTGAGTTTGTGGCTTTTAGTTTGTTTTGTGGGTTTTTAGTTCGGTTGGTTTTGTGTCTTTTTAGTTTGTTTGAAAGGAGTGTTTGTTTGGGTTTGTGGTTTTTAGTTTGTTTTGTGGGTGTTTAGTTGGTTTCTTGCCTTTTTAATTTTTTGGTTTGGGGTTTTTTTTGTTTGTTTGGTTGGTCTGTGGTGTTTAGTTTACTCGGGTTTGTGGGGTTTTTGTTTGGGTTTGTGGGGTTTTAGTTTGTTTCGGTTTTGTGGATTTTAATTTGGTTGGTTTTGCATCTTTTTAGTTTGTTTGGTTTGTGGTTTTTTGTTTATTTGCATTTGTGGGTTTTTCTTTGGTTACTTTTGTGTCTTTTTAGTTTGTTTGGTTTGTGGTTTTGAGTTTATTTGGGTTTGTGGGTTTTAGTTCATTTGGGTTTGTGTGTTTTTGTTTGTGGTTTTTAGCTTGTTTGGGCTTTATTTGGTTTGGGTTTTTCCTCCTCCAAGGCTGCTCTCAGTCCATCAAACCCAGCAGCTCATTTGGGCTGCATTTAGAGGAAAATCTTGATTATTGAGTGTCCAGAACCAGCAAGAACTCGAACTGATCCATCAACCAAGCAACTGCGGCCGCAGAGCCAAACTCCAGCTGGGAAAAGAGAGAAGTGCAGCAGCATCCCGAGAAACCCCAGAGGCAGGAAGGCTCCGAGAGGGTCGGGAATTGTTTAATTGTATTTTCTCCATCTGTTTGCACAACTCTGCAAAGAGCCTGGGAAGAAGGAGCCGAGTATTTATCCCAAACAGCTCCATTTCCTCGGGGCTGTTTCCCTCGGGACTGAAACGCCTCTAATTCCCTCAAATGAGCGCTGTTCGTGCAGCCCTAATTGTTCCTTTTCAATCAGCCCCGCGTGTCTGCCGAGAGAGTTCGGTGCAGCTGCGATCGAAGGCGAAGCCTCGGGAAGGGAAAGCTTCACCTCCCGGAATTCCTCAGGGATCCACAGAGCCCTGGCGCCCTCCAGGAATTGCCACTGAGCTCGGCTTTTGGGGGGAAAAAAATCAAGACCACCAAAAAAAATACCTCACCCTAAAATTAAAACCCGAAGTTACAAAGAGGAGGGTTCCTAAAAAAATACCATCTGGCATTATTGAATTTCTCTTATTTTATACAGCCCTCTTCTCTTGTGTTTTACTTAAATATGTGTATTTTGTATTTATATATATTTTAAATACCCGTTTATTGCTCTATATTGATATGTATTTCCATCCTTTTGTATGCCTTTAATAAAGAGCCCTGGGTCCCTCCAGGAATTCCCACTGAACTTGGCTTTAGGGAAAAAAAAATCCAGACCAACAAAAATCCCAGCCTAGAATTCAAACTTGAAGTTCCATAGAGGAAGATTCCTAGTAGTATTTACTTATTGTTCTATATTTCTAGGCATTTATATATCTTTGAATTCCTTTAAAATAAAGGGCTCTGGGTCCCTCCAGCAATTCCCACTGAACTTGGCTTTAGGGGAAAAAAAATCCAGACCACCAACAAAAATCCCACCTTAAAATGAAAACTCAAAGTTCCATAGAGGAGAGTTCCTGAAAAAATAGCATTCAAAATTATTGCATCCCTCTTCTTTTATATTTTACTTAAATATGTGTATTTTATATTCATATTTACATTTAAAGTATTTACTTATTGGTTTATATTTGTATGTATTTCTATCCCTTTAAGAAAGGGCTCTGGGTCCTTCCAGGGGGTTTGGGTTGAACTTTGCTTTGAGGGTAGAAAAAATCCAGACCAGCAAAAAAATCACACCCTAAAATGAAAACTCAAAGTTCCATAGAGGAGGGCTCCCAAAAATAAGCATTCATAATTATTGCATCCCTCTTCTTTTATATTTTCCTTAAATATACGTGTAGTTTATATTTGTATATATTTAAAATATTCACTTTATTGGTTTCTATTTCTATGTATTTATATCCCTGTAAAAAAGGGCCCTGGGTCCTTCCAGGGACTTTGGGTTGAACTTTACTTTTGGGAAAAAAGAATTCCAGATAACCACAAAAAATCCCACCCTAAAAATTAAAATCCTAAGTTCCATAGTTGAATATTCCTAAAAAAAATCCAACATTCTTGTGTCCCTCTGCTTTTACAGAGCCCTCTTCTTTTATATTTTACTTCCATAGAGGTGTATTTGAGATCTATTTCTATTTAAAATATTATGTATTTATGTTTTCATATTTGTAGTTATTTATATGCCTTTGTGTCCCTTTAAAATACATTTTTCCTCTATATTTATATATATATATAATATTTATGTCCCTTTTTAATATATATATTTATACCCCTCTTCTACAGACATTTATAAATGGTGTCCTGACAAGGATGTAAATGAAAATAAAGCCCCAAGCTCTGCCTGAGGAGGTGGGGATTGATCCAAGGATGGATTTTGGAAGTCTTTACCAACCCAAACAATTCCCTGATTTTCTTTTTCCTTAAATCCCTTTTCATTTATCACCCTCTGCTCTAACACAACATCCAGAGGTGATGATTTAATATTAACTGAATTTAGTTGAATAATTTAATCTCCTTTTATCCCTTCATTAGTGAACAAATAAACCACCTGCTCTCCATGCCCTCCTTTATTTATTATTTCTGTGCAATTTCGATCACTTTTGCTCTCACTGTCCCACACTTGCCCAGTTTATTTTGAGTGAATTCCTCAGGTGGGAGGGAGAGAAATTCATTCCCTTTGCAGCCCAGCCTCCTCCCACACCTTCCAAGGCAAGCAAGAAATGGGCATTTGTACATTTTTAGGAAGATTTTTCACCAGATGAGGCTGTCAGGATTCACGTCCCAGTCAAATTTAACTGGGATTATTTATAGCTGTCTCCAAAATTGTGCAGCTGAAAGGAAATTCAGGACTCCACAGCTGGGTTGGAGTTAGGAGAAGAATCTTTTAGTGAGAAAAGAAGGAAAAATCCCCCAGCCTGAGGGTGAACGGGGCTAATTAGGAAATCAAGTTGAATTCAAGGGACAGTTAATGGGGAAAGAAAACAAATTTAGGGATGCTAAAAGCATGAAAGCACTTAATTTCAATATTTTCTAAATGAGACGTGCTGAAATGGAGCTCCCTGAACTGCCTGTTTCCTAGAAGAAGCTCCTAAGTAAAAAAATTACCTTCAGATCAAAGTATCTTATTGAAATGGAAATGAAATTCTCTCTGTTCTCCCAATTCCCCAAGAGAAAGCTGACAGTTTTTCACTCCCAGTGGCCCTGCCATGGTTGCCCTCGTTTCTTTTCACAGACCAAGCACTAAACCCAGTGATTTGTGCTGATCTAAGCCTGTCTCCTCTCCCCAGTTGGGATTCTGGGGGGTCCATTCCTGGATTTTCAAGCCACAGAGCAGCTCCTGATTGCTCAGTGTGCACCTGGGAGCACAAATTCCCAAAACAAGGAGCACCCTGAGCCTGCTGGGCCAGCACCCAGAGGCTGTGAACTCTGCAGGGTGAGGTGCAGAACCAGCTGTGCCACATCTGGGGAGAGCCACCAAACCTCTGGGGCCTTCACCCCAGAGCTCTGCAGTGATGCCTTAGGTTTAACTTTTCTATGTTCCCAGCCCTGCCCTGCCCAGTGTCACTCTGCAGTTCCCTGGAGCTCGTTCAGTGCTGTTCTCTCATGCTCACACACACACAACAAAGCCTCTCCAGCTCTCCAAGGACACCCAGACCCTCCTAGGCCCAACAACTGCAAACCACAGTCTTGGCAAGAGGGGAGCAAGCTTGGGCAAATTCCATCCTTGCCTGGCTTCTGCTGGGGGAATTGATGCTGAGATCCAAGTGGGAAGACCTCGGGAGCTGTCCTTGTCCATGTTGGGATGCACTGAGGCAGGAGCCTCTGGAGCCCAGAGTGTACCTCTGAAGGCCTTTCCAATCAATCCCTCCTTGATTCCTTTATCCCTGCCTGCTCTCTGTTTCTAGGGAGCCATTTCAGGCATCAGCAGCCCTGGCAGAGCCCCACACCTCAGAGGTGGCTGGGCTGAGCCAGAGGAGCCCCAGCCTTTGCCCTTTCCCAGCCTGCAGGGGAATGAGCACCAAATCCCTGCCTTTTGCCCAGCTCTGTGCTGGGCTCTGCCTGCTCTCTGTTTCTAGGATGTACTGGGAATGCCCAGCACACACACACCAGGAATGCCCAGGACGTGGCTGTGTCCCCAACCAGATGCTGCTGCTGAGGGTGATGCCTTAGGTTTTAACTTTTCTATTTTTCAGCTCCTGTCCTGCCTGCTGTGTCACTCTGAAGTTCCATGTGGCTGTGAGCTGCTGTTCCCTCATGCTGCTCAGACATAACAAACCTCTCCAGGTTTGCTCTCCAAAGGACACCCAGACTATCCCAGGCCCCAAAATGTGTAACCTAAACGCCTCTGAAGAGGAGGGGCAAACTTGGGGAAATCGCATCATTAACTGAAGTCATAATTGGAGAATTAATCCTGTTATGCAAATGGAGCAAACTCATAAAAGTGTGAAGAACCAGTGACCAATTGTCCATCTTGGGCGGAGCCTTTGGCCTGCCCAGGGCGTGCCTCTGAAGGCCCTTCAATAAACACCTCCTTTTATTCTCTTGTTCTTGGCTAACCTCTGTTTCCAGGTGCCATCACAGGATCTCACCGTGCAGGCCCCAACTCCCCCAACAAGGCAGGAAAATGTTCATGGAGGTAACTCCGACCTCGGTGTCTCCCGGAGGGTCAGGGCCGAGCAGACACCCCGGGAAGCACAATGGGTTTGTGTCACTTTGATGCCTCCAACTGCACTTTCTTCCTGTCCTCTCTTTTTAAAAGTTCCTGAGAGCTTTTGTTTCGATTTTAAAAATTCTGTTTCTTTTGGTGCATTTCCCAACGAGTGCTGGGAGGGAGGAGGAGAACAGCGAGCAGGCTTTGATAGCAGATCTCAACGGAGCCATTTGCTGCCCGACTCCGATGTGTTGTTCTGGCTTTCCGTGGGAATTATCGCATCATGGGCTCTTCCCTGTGATGCCAGAATGATTTGCTTTTTCTTTTATACCCCTCTCACACACTCTTTTATACAGTTTGATGTGTTCTCAGTGCTTTTAGCCCCACACTTGTAACTCCCCAAGGCTGAGAACTCAGCTCAGCCCCACGGCACCGTTAAACCAGGAGAGCAAACATCCTGGGAGCCCCAGACACCAAGGGCCTCTCCAGAACACATTTGGGAACCTCAGCCAGGCCCAGCCAGGGGGAAGGTTCCTCACAACGAGGGCTTCACTCCAGCCTCTCCCTGGGGGATCTTTGATAGATGTGCTAATTAGCAAGGCCTAGAATTGTGTGCATTTCGGTGTGACAGTGTCTATGCATTTTTGGGACGTTCCACCTGTGCTGTACCCAAGGATCCTGAAATAAACACTGAGGTAAAAACCCATAAACTGTGTTTTGGTTTGAATTTTAAGACCAGGGAAAGGCATCACCTGAGTCACAGATTACCAAGGAACAGCACCATTCCAGCAGCAGCCCGGCCCGTGCATCCAAACCACATTTATCACCTCCCTCACACGTAGTTAACACCCAAACCGTGAATATTTTGCTTCGGGGCAGGCTCAGGTTGGCACTTTGAGCAGCAAACCCCTCTCCCGCCCTCAAAATAAAGCTCTGATTTACGCCAACGCTCCCTGTGTCACTCCGGCTCGGGTTAAGTTTTAAATACATTTATTTTCCCTTTCAGTTACAGCCTTGAAAGCCTCCTAATCACCAGTCAAATAAACTCCAGATCATTTCAAATGCGTGTGACTAAAGGGCAGCCCTGGCGCGAGCCTTTGTACGAGATTTCCTGCGGCATCAAGGTAATAAAAAACCATTACAAAGTGTACAAGGAGCTGTGTGTAAATGCCAAAAAATGAACTCAAAATGTCAAGAAAAGTGCAAAAGCAGCTGCATGTCCTCTGTCCCAGGATTTGGGAGTGACGTGGTCTCACACAGAGACTGGGAGATGTTCCAGCAGAGGGTTTGCAAATGGGCAAATCTGAGAAAAACTGCAATAATTTGGGGAAAAAATGAAGAGGTTTTGCAAATGGATTCATCTTTCCTCCCAACAGGTGCTGAGCTCACCTGTCCCAACCTCCTCACCTATCCCAAAATCCTCACCTGTCCAACATCCTCAGCTGTCCTGCCAGCCCCCACAGCCTCCCCGGGGAGCTCCATGGAGAGCTGCTCTCTGACCTTATGGGGATGAGTGGAATGATCCTAGGGTGAGTTCTGCCCCCACTGCTGCCCCACTGCTGCCCCATTGCTGCCCCACTGAGCCCCCACTGCACTGCTGCCCCACTGCTGCCCTTGCTGTGCCCCCACTGCTGCCCCAGTGCTGACCCCACTGAGCCCCCACTGCTGCCCCACTACTGCTCCACTGAGCCCCCATTGCTGCCCCACTGAGACCCCACTGAGACCCCACTGCTGCCCTACTGCACTGCTGCCCTACTGCACTGCTGCCCCACTGCTGCCCCACTGCTGACCCCACTGCTGACCCCACTGAGCCCCCATGAGCTCTGATCACTCCAGCATCGACAAACCCACCCCAGTGCCTCGGTGCCCTGAGGCAGAGCAGAGGTTTCCAGCAGAAATTAGAGGGTTTTGAACAGAATTTAATTGCCAAGAGCACAAAATGCTGCGAGGCTCCAGCATGGTGTCAGTGAAGGCATTTCCGAGGCTGAATGTCTGGGGTAATTGGCCAGCTGGACTCATTACCAAGGAGTTCTCAGTCTTAATGGTAATTTTAAGGACTCAAAAAAAAAAACATTTATGGGGAGCTGAACAGCATCTTAGGTTCAGTAATCAACAGCAGTGTAAGGTTGAATTTTAACAGGGTTAATTTGTCATTCCCCCAGCAGCACCATGGAACATCATGACCTGACTTCCACTATTAAACAGCTTTTCCCAGATATCCAAGGCTTCTGCTGCCCCAGAGCATCTGAGGGTTTGGAGCCTTCACCCCACAAGCACCAGGCACTGATTATGGCAGCAGACACAGGGGTGAATTCAGGACTTGGGGAGGCAGGGGCAGGGAAAAGCAAAGTAACCAATGTGTAAAGGGAATGAAAGGAAAAGTGCAGTAATTCAAACATCCCAGTGCCCACATGGACACTGCTCCTGGAAATCTCACTGTTACCCCCACATCAGCCACCCTTCCCAGACACTGCAGGGAATTCACTCAGAGTGCAGTCTAAAGGATGGCAGAGAGAAAAAAAAAAACCCACGCTGGAAGGAACCAGGAATTTAAATTCTGAAAAAAAACCAGATTAAATTACACAACAACGAGGCACAGATGTCTAAATCTTGGTACAGACTGAGCAGCTCATTTCCCACCCCCCAGGTGAATTCAGGTGCAACTGCAGCCCCTCCTGGACTCACCCTCGTAGCTGGCCTGGAAGCCTTGGGCACTCACGGCGTAGTCGCTGACGAGCCACAGGGACAGCACGAGGCCAGTGCTGACGATGGGAGCAGGCAGCTGGAATCCTGTCAGCCTGGAAAAAACCCACAGCAAGGTCACACTCAGCACTGAGCCTGGAAAAATCCCACAGCGAGGTCACACTCATCACTGGTACCCTGCAAAGCCCCACAGCAAAGTCACACTGACCACTGAGCCCAGGACAAACCCCACAGCGAGGTCACACTGACCACTGAGCTGGGACAAACCAGGAGTGGGGCAGATCCCACCATGCTCCCAGAGAAGGAGCTCAGAGCTGCAAGACTCAGGCAGTGGAATAAGGAATAAAGGAATAAAGGAATAAAAGAATAAAGGAAT
>VZTN01024635.1:339706-381900 GCA_013400515.1 Erpornis zantholeuca | reverse complement strand
ATAGAAAAGTTAAAACCCAAGGCATTATGGACACAAATCAGAGTGAAAAGAACAAAATAAAATTGGACGAATCCAGAAACTGCCAGGCCTCATGTCTTGTCCTCCCACCCCTTCCCTCATGGACTTGGGGCTAAATGACAACTGATTTTATTATAAATACCTGTCTATTACTGATTTTCATTAATCCCAAACTCTAAATCCCTGGTGCTGACCCATCCCCAGACCAGCTGAAGCACATTCCCTACAATTACAGCTTTGACACTTCCCAACCTTCTCCCCACACTTGCCCAAGGGGATTCCTGGTCAGATTTCCAGACAAAACATTTGCTTTGAAGCAATCCTATGCTGGACTCCTCTCTGCCATTACCCAAAATCCAGGAGTGATCCCTGAGCTGCCCTAAACCCAGACCTTTACAAACCACAGGAGCAGCACAACTGAAGGAGCTCAGTATCACTGGGGATCAAGAGTGCTCAAGGGATCACAAGGGCAGGAGCAGCACGAGATAAACAGTAAAATAGAGAATTTAAAGCTTCTTACAACACACTCTGAGTTTTATCCCACAGAGAGCAGGCAGACTTTGTGCCAGGGGGCAAAGGATCACCTGTGACACAAAGCTCTGTGACCCTTTAGGAAATACCTGTAAATATTATTTAATCCAGGCTATTTCCTCTCCTTACATGGAAAATACAAAGGCACCCACAGAACAAAACCAGATTTGGGGGGCACCATTTGAATTTCTGTGAGCACCCAGCCCCAGCAATTCCTCCTTAAAGTCATCCCCAGACAGTGAGGGAACTTCCCTCCTCTTCTCTCTGGCTCTCACTCAGCAAACCTAAATATTATTTCACACACATTGAGCTCTGACTGATGAGAGCTGACGGGCTCTGCCTGAGAACTTTATTGAAGCAAAATTTCCAGTTATTGGCAGAGCTCACAGAATTGCCAGCCCATGATTTAAAGTCTTAATGTCAGCACAGCAGCACTGACCAGCCCTCGGCACAAAATCCAGTGTCTGGACAAGCTGGAAGGACAATTGCTCCTGTTTGTTAACAAGAAAAGCTTCCAGGATCCATAAGGATTCAGTTCTTACTGTGCTGAGTAAAAGTGTCATTGTTTTATTAATGAATTTGGCAGTTTAATTAGAGAGGCCTGCTGAAACATCCGTGCACTGAAAAAAATCCAGGAAATGCCTGGACCGGCTTTAATAAAAGCAGAACCTGCTGATTTATCTTCCCCTGACCACCCCATAGCATCACCCAGGAATCTGGGAATGCAGCCTGGGCTTTTTATCACCCAGAGTGGATCTGCTCCCTCTGAACTGAGCTTTTGGCATCGTGCATTCTGCTCACAGTCCCTGCGCTAAGAGGATCTCACTCTGCAGATGTTGCTTTTAATTCAGGGCAACACGAACATGTCCTTTACCTGTAAGGAAGAGCTGCTGTCCCCAAGGAGTCACAGGAATTAAGTGTTACCCGAAACAACACTGCCCTGCAGCATCTATTCCAACACAATTGGTGTTTTCTACTTACAGGGCTTTAAAAGAGAAGTGCCTGTGCATGAGGGCATGAAATTGTCACTGACTTTGTTCTCAGGCTTTCCACAGAGCCCACGCTGACTGAAGAGACAATTTCCAGGGGAACCTCTGAGCTTCCTGGACCTCTAGAAATGAACAAACCCGAGCAGCTCTGCAGGCACTGCTCCTCAGAGCTTCCCTCGTGTGTCCCCAGCACGGCCGGGGCCAGCAGAGGAGGATGAGCTGCCTGGCAGCACCAAAGGGCACCAAATCCTGCTCCTCTCTGCCCACAGAACATCAAACGTGGCTCCACTGGAGGTGCAAAGACTAAACTCAGTCAGGAGGAAGCTGAAAATCCCACTTCAATCAGGAAAATATCCGTACAGCACCTCCCACCCTCAGCCCTCCCTGGCTGCTCCTGCAGTGAACCCTGCACTCAGAACGAGCTGGAATTGCTCCTGTTCCCACTGAAGTCACCATAAAAGCCACTTCTCCTCTCAAGCCTCCAGCCAATGCACACAACTGAATTTTTTTTCCTTCTCTGATGTCCTTGTCTTGTCCAAGTGAGAGCCCAGGCAGTGTCCCCTTGAAGGAACAATCATTTACCAGAGTCCATGTTCAAAACCTCAGCTCTGCTTTCCAAAGCCCCAGGATGGCCAGGATTGACAGGCATCCCTGCCTGCTAACTGTTCTCCTGCCTTCCTCCCTGAATCTGCATCCCAGAGGAACTTAAACCACGGGAATGGCAGACAGAGCATGGCATCATTCCCCACCCAACAGCAATTCTGCCATCTCTGATCTTCAGGGCAGCAATCACAAAAAACACACACTAACGAGGCAAAAAAGCAGCAAACTCCATTCCTTGTTTTTATGAAGGTGAGGGCAGCAATAACAGCAGGAATAATCATATTCCATTCCTTCTGTACCTCTGGCCAAATGGATTATTGAGTGATTATCCCCTTAACGTGCTTGGAGCCAGCACTGATTGTGTGAGATTTGCAATGTGTTTTTCATTGGCTTAATTCTGCTCCTGCTGCGAGGAACCAAACGAAACCAGCGCCAGAAATGCCACTTGATAAGCTTGCCCTTGCAAAAAATCAATATATCCAAACAAATCAACACAGAAATCCTCTGCTCCGTTTGCATCCCTCGTGTTCTGCTCCAGGTGTGCCACGGATGCTGCAAATGTTCCTGGTTTGGCTCCCAGTTTGCAGCAGGACAGAAGAATCTGCCTTGGGACAGGTTTGGGAGAGCTGATGGCAGCAAAAAGCACCTTCCACAGGTGAGAGCCCCCACCTGCCACAGGGCTCAGCCTGGATCCAGATGGGACAGAAGCCCAGAATGCTAGGATCACTGAGGTTGGAAAAGCCCTCCAGGACCATGGAGTCCAAGCTGTGCCCATCCCTACCTTGTCCCCAGCCCAGAGCACTCAGTGCCACCTCCAGGGGTGGGGACTCCAAACCTCCCTGGGCAGCTCCTTCCCACGGTGCCCACCCTTTCATGGAGAAATTTTCCCTAACATCCAATGTAAACCTCTCCTGGTTCAAGTGGAAGACATTCCCTCTCCTCCTGTCCCTGTTCCCTGCGAGCACAGCCCAACCCCCCTGGCTGCCCCCTCCTGTCAGGGACTTGTCCAGAGCCACAAGGTCCCCCCTGATCCCCCTTTTCTCCAGGCTCAGCTCCTTTCCCAGCTCCCTCAGGAGTTTCCCAGCTCTGTTCCCTTCCCTGGACACTCTCCAGCCCCTCAGTGGATCCCTCCTGCCTCCCCTGAGTGAGACCACCAAATGAAAACTGCCCCATCCACCCCTGAGAGGAGCTGAGCCCCTGCTGGAGCCCCCCTGACTGCTCTGCTCAGCAGCTTCAAGCCTCACCTGAAGGTTTCTTTTTCCCCCAAACCCCAACACCTGGCCAGGACACCCCAGCCCTGCTCCAAACCCCCTCAGCTCCATCTGTTGCACATTGTCCCACCCCTCTGGAAGCAGCAGGACCATCCCACTCCCGGTGACGCAGGCACCCCTTTGGGAGTGCAGGTGCCATAATTAAAGCCCAGCCCATTATTTTTCTGGTAGGATGCCCACCATCGGCTCAGGCTGCAATCAAAACAGTTATTGCAGCTGGCAATCCAGCAGCCTTTAAAGCATAAATGCTGGAGAAGTGTCTCAGAACATCTAATGAAAATGCACTGGATTGTATCATTTAACCCAGCATTAAATTACACCACCCCATAGCTCGGTGAGCTTTTCCTGCCTGTCATTTAAAGGCTCTTATTAGGGAAAATTTCCCACCAAACGAGGCACTCTCCTTGCTGTGTGCAGCGTAAATGGCACCGTTCCCTGAGTGCCAGCCTGGCACCCCTGCACCAAGCCAGGAAAATGACCCTTCTGAGGTTTGAGAGAGAGGATTCTGCCTTTCTGCCCAGCCCTGGAAGGCACATCTGGGGTGCTTGTCCAGCTCTGGATCCTTGGGAGAGCAGGGACAGGGAGTTCCTGAAGGATATGGAGCTGAGGAAGGGCCTGGAGCATCTCCCTGCCCAGGACAGGCTGAGGGAGCTGGGGCTGCCCAGCCTCAAGAGGAGCTCCAGCTGAGAGGGGCCCTGAGCCCTGGGTGTCCCTGGGTGTCCCTGGGTGCAGGGAGGTCTCCCAGCAGGGCCCAGGCTCTGTTCCAGGGCCCAGCAATGGCTCCAGAGGACCAGGCAGGGACTGAGCCCAGCCATTTCCCCTGCACAGGAGGCACAACTTCTGCCCTGGGCAGTGCCCAGCCCCGAGCAGAGCCCAGAGAGGCTGTGGAATCTCCTCCCTGGGGATATTCCAGAGCCCTCTGGACACACTGCTGTGCCCTGTGCTCTGCTGGAGCAGGGAGGGTTCCCCCAAGTCCAGCTCCTGATGGTCACCACTCCCATCCTGAGATTCTGTCACTGTGTTTAGAAAACAACAGCTCGGAGGGAGAGCTGCCCTTTGGGAAAGTCTGGAATGAGCAATCCTCTCCCACTGCTCCCAGCAAACAGGGCAAAGCCAACCTGGAACTGCTTCATAGGTGAATTTATGAAGGATTCGACTCATCCATCAGCACCTGGGGCTGACAGAAGGAGCCCCATGGCTTCCAAGAGCCTTTGAGCCAGGCTCACATGCCAGCTGGTGGAACAGGAGGGAGCACCGGGGCCAGGGAGAGGGGCAGGGTGCTCTGTCTGGAAAGTGGCCACGAGGAAAAGTGATAATAATCAGCATTTCCAACTTCCTCGGTGTCATGAGGGATGTGGGAGTGTTGCAGCCCAGCTGCTGCAGGGGCCCCACCTTCAGGAATGCAGATGGATGCACATTTGGAATTTAAACTCTCAGGGAACAGCCACGAGCTGGGGTCACTCCCAGATGTCCTCCCCAAGGCTGCCCCGTGGAACAGACACCAAGAATAAAAGAACAAATGCAAGAGATCAGGGCATTTCCCCACAGGGATCCATCCCACCTCAGATCCTGGCACAGGAGGCAGGATTTTTTTCTGTAAAGGCACAGTCACTGCTGGAGAATGTGTCTATGGGGAAAGAAAATACCTTTTTATTCCTAGGAATGCCTCAGTTTCAGAAATCATCTCTCATCCTGAAGGGGTTTAAGATCTCCCCCAAATGCTGGGGCAGATCTCAAGGGAACCTTTAGGACTCTGCAGAGCTGGCAGAGCCCCAGGCAGCAGGGCTGTGGTACCTGCAGGACACTGGGGCTGGCAGGGCTGTGTCTGTCCCCTCGCTGGGTGCCCTGGGTTCTCAGTGCCACCCCTGGGCTGTGCAGCCCCTCCAGCACCCTCCTGCTCCTCCTCCCAGCCCTGGCTGATCCCCTCTGGTTGTACCCCAGGTGCTGCTGCCTCAGCCTCTCTCACACATCTCACCCCTTGTCTTTCCCTCAGAACTCTCCCCGTTTCCAGTGGCTGTGGATAAAAGCCACACCTGAGGAACCAGCTCCCTCTCTCTGGCATTTCCTCAGGCTTGGCTGGGGCAGAATTTCTTCCCTCAGCAGCTCTGTTAGATTTTTCCCTGTATTTATTACAGAAAAACGCAATTACAGTGAGATGTCAGCCTTTTTTCAGAGCACATTAACATGAACGCTCTCATTAATCATCAATAAAACAAGCAGAGCATGATCTGAGAGCACTCCCAGCTCCCAAACGCTGCAGACACTTAAAAGGCAGCTCTGTCCGCCAGGCACAGCTCGCTGGTGTCACTGAGACAGTTGTCCTTTCATTTGGATCCCTGCAAGGCTGAAATGATGCTCTGCACCGAAAAAAAACCAACTCTCAACCAGCTTAAAAGGATCCTGCAGTGACACAAGAACAGCAGCCACAGTTCCCACTCGGATTTACCCAACCTGGCCGAGGGGTTTGTGCTCAGAACCCAACTGCTTTTGTTTGGGAGTCAGGCATAGAGCAAACACCTGCACAGGAGAGTTCCAGCACCAGCAACTCCTTGGGTCTTCTCCTATTTCCCCAGCCCACCCCACAGGGCCTATTTTATCCCATCCCAGCCATCCCAGCTGCTGGAGAACTGATTCCAAACTAACCCAATCCCTTGGCTCTGACATTCACTACCTTTTATTTTTCCTACCACGACAGTAACAACCAAGAGGCAAAACCCCCTACAGTTTTTCCTGCTCCTTAACCTCTCCCAATGCCATCAACACCCACAATTTTCCCAGGAATTTTATCCAGCACAGTTCTCAGTCCCAGGAATCAACTGCACTTCCCTCCCTTGCCCAAGCCAAGCACAATCCATCAAGGCCCAGGAGCCCTTTGCTTACCTCTGACACTGACAAAGCTTCATTAACCAACACAGGCTCGGGGGACAGTGACAGAGCTCATAAATCCCGGCCTGGATGGATTTCTCCGCTCGTTTAAAGCAGGGTTTGGGTCAATTCCCGCCAGAAAAGTGTTATTTATAGAGCCCAGAGCCAGCACAGCCAGCTCAGATATATGAGGCCTTCATGGCTCAGGCTGGGGACAGGTACTGAGCATCAAATTTCAATAAATTTGATTTTCCATGCAATGCAATGGAGTGGGAAGACCATGGAGTTGGATGTGATTTATTATTTTTCTCATGTCCCTTCCATGCTCATTTTCCCAAGACTTTCTGGGCTTGCAGTGGGATTTTGTCCCCTCTGCCCTGCTCAGGTGAGACCACACCTGCAGAGCTGCCTTCAGCCCTGGGGTCCCAGCACAGGAAGGAACTGGGATAGGGGAAGGTGTCCCTGCCCATGGGGGTGGAACTGGATGAGCCTTAAGGTCCCTTCCCACTCAAACCCTTCCACGATTCCATGAAATCCAACTCTGGCACTTCTATTCTCAGCCTTGTTGTGACAAACCAAGAAGAAGGAAAACACAAATTCACAGAAAAGTTCATCAAATCTCAGTCACCTCCCTGGCAAATCCGAGCTGACATTCCGAGTAAACAAAGAGAAGTTTGGATAGAACCCAAGCGCAGCTCAACGGCTTCAATTCAGAACTTGGCAGATTTGGGTTATTTCTGTCTTTCTTCAAAAAAAAAAAAGGAAAAGAAAAGTCACCAGGGGTGTGAAATCGAGTAAATGGGAAAAAGAAGTTCTTGGAACCCCCTGGAAATCACACCACGTTTGTTTATTGCTAAACACAAGGCAAGTGGGGAACAACAAGCAAGTGTTGCCACAGTGGAGGTGTTGGGAATAGCCAGGGCTCACAGCAGCCCTCCAGTGCAGAAATGCAGTGTCCCGTGGCCTGAAGAACAGGCACAAATGCCTGACACAGCCTGAAACACAAGAAAGGCAGGATGGAGCAGTTCTCAGGCCAGCAGCTTTCGGTGATTCTGGGATTAGGCCACTTTACAGCTGGGAAAGCTGATAAGGGATTTGCCCAGGGAGCAGAGCAGCTCCTGGGCTCCGGGCAGGATGGATCCCTGCTCCTGGGAGGGACTCCCAGCACATCCCAGAGCTCTGCCTTTCCCCCACACCCACTGCTGCACTGCCCACCCCATCCTGGCACCAGAGCCCACAGAGGGAAGTGCCACCTTCCTGCTCACTGACAGCAGGATCTCTTGATTAAAAGGGACATTATTTTTGAAGATCTGGTTCTGAATGAAGTCCTGAGACTTTAGGGACAGGTTCTTACAGCAGCAGGGTCAGACTGGAGCCATCTTCTCATCATGGAGCACCTGGGCAACAACCAAGAGCCAACAACCAAAACCTCCCTGGACTGCCCTCACCCTCCTCACCCCAGCCCTGCTTCCTCCCAGAGCAATCTAAAAACAAGAAGCACCAAGCCAGGCTGGTTCAATTTCCTTCCCTGCACTGCTAAAAAAAATCTCATCTCACTCCCTCTGATTCCCAAAAAGCTCCCCACTGGTGCTGGAATTGTCATTCCCACTCAGGAATGAAGGCAGCTGTGTCTGAAATGAATGACTCGAGGTGCCTGTGGCCGTGTCACTTTACACAGCTCTTTCACAGAGGCATAAAGAGATGATAAACCTGCTACAGAACTCCAGAGAACATTTCCTAGCACAGCACCAGTTGTGTTTCTCATGAGGTGCCTCTGATAAGGAGGAGTGAGCCCTGAGAGCCATGAGAGATTTACCCAGAGCCCTGGGCAGGGTCTGCAGTGCTCACATCCAGCACTCACCATCTCCCAATGTCTGCAAGGGTTGGGCTCACCTGAACAGCTCCCCTGAAGGAAAAGCAACCATCAGCAGGGGGGTCTGGAGAGGAGCACATAGTGCTGGGCTCTGGGAATGAGCTGGGATCCTGCTGCTGTCTCACAGAGCAGGAGAACCCCAAGGAGAGGCTGAGGGGGGAAGTTTTGTGCCTTTTGCTGTGAGGGGTCACCAGCAGAGTCCCACGAGCTCCTGCTGCTGTCTCGGTCAGGCCAGGGAACTCCCCAGTCCTGTCCTACAGGAGGCACAATGATGCCTTAGGGTTTAACTTTTCTATGTTCCCAGCCCTGCCCTGCCCAGTGTCACTCTGCAGTTCCCTGGAGCTCGTTCAGTGCTGTTCTCTCATGCTCACACACACACAACAAAGCCTCTCCAGCTCTCCAAGGACACCCAGACCCTCCTAGGCCCAACAACTGCAAACCACAATCTTGGCAAGAGGGGGGCAAGCTTGGGCAAATTCCATCCTTGCCTGGCTTCTGCTTGGGGAATTGATGCTGAGATCCAAGTGGCAAGAACTCGGGAGCTGTCCTTGGCCATGTTGGGATGCACTGAGGCAGGAGCCTCTGGAGCCCAGAGTGTACCTCTGAAGGCCTTTCCAATCAATCCCTCCTTGATTCCTTTATCCCTGCCTGCTCTCTGTTTCTAGGGAGCCATTTAAGGCATCAGCCTCACAGCACTGCCCCTCCCTTCCCTCAACAGCTCCCAGCCAGAGGGACAGGAGGCTTTAGAGAATTGCACCAACACAGAAATGGAAGATGAAGGACACCATGATCCTCCTCAGAATTTCCATGCACTACTTAAACTCACCCTAAAAAACCCCTGCCTCGCTCACCAAAGGCAGCCAGGGCTCACAGATCCATCAAAAGCTGTTCCAGGGCAGAGTCTTAATTAAAATCCAGTAGATGCTGCCCAATTACAGAAAATCTTTCTACACTTAATCCACTTCACATACCTTACTTTAAAGCAAGAAGCATAATATCCCAGGACCTCCAATTTCATCCAGTGCCACCCCCGCCATGGGCAGGGACACCTTCCACTATCCCAGGTTGCTCCAAGCCCCATCCAAGCTGCCCTTGGACACTTCCTAGGGTGGGGTTTGTCAGGCTTTGCTGGGAGATTGGCCCTAGAAACGTGGTTAATCAGCACTTTGAGGGAAAACAAAAACAATTTGGAGAAGAAAATATTATTTGAGCAACAGCAACACCTGAAGAGACCTCCCCTGTGTGTCTCACCTCACACCTGGCAGAGCAGAGGTGAGAGCAGCTCCTTTAACCCCTAAACCAGGACAAAACTGCTCTACCCCCATCTCTGAAGAGGCTGCCAAAATATCCGTGCCAAGCCTCCTCCTAAGCCTACAACATTCCACACGGTGCCAGGGAAAAAGCTCCCACTCTGATTGAATCAGCTGCTTTCATCACTCCTCCTGATGCACCCTCTGCTAATAAATATGGAAAAACTGAATCGAGCCTCTGGAAATTGCAGAGCCCTGCTGCAGTTGCATTAACTCCATTACCTCTCCCAGACTTTCAGCTCCAGTTTCATCAATTATCCTGCAGACGGAGTTTAAACACTCAGCACTTCCTCACAACAAAGCAGGGACACTGCTGAAGGGTCCTGGAGCTGCTGGAGCAGCTCAAACACGTCCCTTCCCAGGGAGAAAAAAAAAATAAAGTGGATTTTATCCTACAAAGCAGAGAACATAAATTTAAGTGGGGTTTTGTTGTGTTTCTTTTCCCATGGAGTTAATGGGAAGTGACAAAAGACTCTGCTGAGGGGGAGAGGGAGGTAGGACTCGGATGTTTACTAAAGGTGACAAAGGATTTAGCTGGCCCTTTGCTTTATTTATCCTTCTCCTTAGCAAAAAGAACTGTAGTCACCTTGGAGACATGAGGCAGTGACAAAGGAATATGTCACAGGACCAGAGGTGACTCAACACAAACTCCTAACAAGCTCTGTGCATCCCCAGGTGACAGATGCTGTTTTTCCAGGAATTTCTTTCCCAGGACTGAACCCCAGAATATTGTTTCACCCTGAATTTGCATCTCTGCAAGCCACAGGAACACTGAGGGAACTCTCTCCTCCCCAGTTCCTTTGTCCCTTCTCCTCCTCTCTCTCGCTGTTTTTCAGGAACACTGGAGGAACTCTCTCCTCTCCCCAGCTCCCTTTGTCCCTTCCTCTCCTCCTCCTTTTTGCTGTTTTTAAGATCAAAAGCTTTGTGCTCTTGATTGGTAATTAAGTACAAGTCACCCAGGCTGCCTTTTCAAAGAGTAATTAAAAGGTTATCACGAGAAACATGCAAGGTGGGGTAATTCCTGGTGTAGCTGTAATTAGGTCAGCCCAGAGATAACTCTGCTCTTATCGCCGAGATCACATCATTTTGGAGTTCAAACAAAATACTTAAACTTTCAGTCAATTAAATGCGGCCCAAGACGTGGTTTTGAGCTGCTCACACAGCAGATTGATGGCAATCCTTCTCCTCACTCTTGAGCCACTTGTCAGGGAAGAGGGATGAGGATCTGGAAGCAACTTGAGCAGGAGACAGTGCGAGATGCAGGACGTGGGCTGCAGGAGAAACGGGGCCCTGTGCCAGCAGGAGGATTTCTCTGCTTTGCACAGAACCCCACTGCAAACATTCCCCCAGACCCTGCAGGCTCTGCAGCCACGGCGGTTTCTCCAAAACCCTCCTCAGGACGGGCGGGTTCCTCCCAGCTGTGTCAATAAACACCTCCGAGCGAGCGACGCCTGTGGAAACAGGACCGGCACTGCCGCGGCTCTGGGAGTTGTTTTTCTCTGGATGCACAGCCTCAAACAAACGTTTTCTCAGGCAAATAAACTCAGCATCACTGAAACATTTTGTTTGAACAGGGAAGAGACCAGAGGACGACACAATTCCCTGCCCACAGCAGGCAGCAAGGGAAGCCCAAGGGTTGGAAGAGCCTAAGAAACCCCAGCACTGCTCAGCACATTTACAAGTGAGGAGTCTTTCCCGGTAGAAACATCCCATATTCTGTCCCCTGAGCTTCCCAACATAGTTTTAAACATCTCTGGAATGAAAAAAAATCTGATTTTCTAAGTTGACCACTTCCATTTGGAGTGTAAATTCACCAGGTCTCACTGGGGAAACAGAATTAGGGAGCTACAACGAGCGACTCACAGGGAGACTGCAAATGTGCTTTCCCTGGATCTGAGTGCAAGCCCGAAGCTTCAAATCAGGGGATTTGCAACTGATTTAAGATTCTCACATTAAAAGCATCCTGCAAATTATCAGCAGATGAAAAAGCTGAGGGAAGCCACGTGGGTCTGTCGTACCCACTCTGGTTATGTCATGGAACAAGAGTCTGACACAAGAGGTGCAGAGAGTCTCCCAAATCCCACAGCAATCTCAGAGCCATAAATAACTCCAAGTATTCAAATTGTAGTCAGGTCTGCGCTGAGCTCCTGAGCCCAGCACAGTGGGAAGGCAATCAGGGAGGGAACCTGATTGGAGCGACCTCCGAACAATGACACAATCACAAGGCACAATGGGAACTGGGAAAAGACTGTTCTGGAATGGCTGCACTGCCAGAGCAGGGCTCCACATGACTCCCTGATCCCAGAGCAGTTGGGAACTTGAAGGATAAGTGTTTGGGAGAGTCTGGTGTGGTGCAATGAGCCTAAGAGAAGGGCAAGTGCTGGGCAGGAACCAAATGCTGATGTCCCTCTCGAGGAAGAGAAAAATCTGAAGCCACCACAGCTCTCAGGTTTCACAGAAAATTCCCCCACAGTGGTCCCTGCTGGAATTCGGCAGCTGGGAAGATTGTAGTGGACAAGGAGGAATGGGTTCCAACTGAAAAAAGCGAAGTTTAGGTTACAGACATTGCAAAAATCCTTCCCTGTGAGGGTGGGCAGGCCCTGACACAGGGTGCCTAGAGAAGCTGTGGCTGCTCCTGGATCCCTGACAGTGTCCAAGGCCAGGTTGCAGCAACCTGGGATAGTGGAAGGTGTCCCTGCCCACAGCAGAGGATGGAATGCGATGGAATTTAAGTTCCCTCCCAACCCAAACCATTCCAGGATTCTAAAAACCCCATTATTCGAGAGAAGCTGAAATAGCAAAGACTCGGAAACGAGCTCTGATTTTAGCAAACAAAGCAAAGTCATGGCACTGAGAGATGACAACAGCCCTGCATGTCTAAATTAAGGCACTGAAACCCATTTAATATTCACGTCCTCATCACAAACACGCAACGCAAATTCCCTAATATCCAGTAAAGCTGTTTATTAGCAAACGCCTCATTGGATTAGGGCTGCTCTTATTCTATTAGGGAACCTTCACACCACATTAAATTGCAAGACAAGAGGGCGTTTGCCAGCACACGATGAACACAACATTAACCCCTTCCCAGGAATCCTGGAATGGTCTGGGCTGGCAGGGACCTGAAATACAACGGGGATGCTCAAAAATACAAGTTTGAGAAGGGAAGAAGCAAAGAAATCCGTTGTCCCTTCCTTTCCCCTTGCTCACAGCTCATTTTGGGTGAGCTCTGATGAGTGACACGTGGCCATCCATCTTCTGGGCTGTGCCTCAGTGATGAATCGAGAACATTTGGAAAGCAGGCAGGAAAAAAAAAAGCAAAATTGATGGCCATGGGAAAGAGATAAAAGGGAGATAGAAGGAAAAAAAGATAAGCCAATATTAGGCAACAGTTAGAGTTCAGTGAGGTGAGATTGATGCACCAAAAAAATCAGATCTGGGATCTCCTGAGGTGGAAGGGACCCACAAGGATCAGAGGACACCCCAACAGTCCCACCCTGTGCCTCAGAGCGTTGCCCAAACTCTAAAACTGGTGAACAAACAAGTGAGACACGAAACAGCCCAAAGGAACCAACTCCAGGTTTTGAAGTTACTGATCCAGAAATGTCCAAGAGAAGAAAGCAGATGTCCACCACGCAGGAGTTCACCTTTCACTTTGCTAAGCCCTCCCTAAATGCTTTCAGACCTCTAGAAATCCCCCTCTTTATTTCCCCCCTTTATTTCGCTTTCCTGCCCTAAACCTGGAGCCATTTCTTGAACTCCTCATCTGACAGAAAACATCCCCAGCTGCCTTCTGCTGCTGGTTCCATCCCCCAGCTCACACTCACCTGCCCAAGCTGCCCCTGAACTGCACCAGGGATGCAGAGCAGGGACCTTGTCTGTCTCCCTCCCCTTCCTTCAGTGCAGGGCCACAAATGCTCAGAGCAGAACCTCAGCTCAGCCTTGGGAGGTCCCTTCCTGCTTCTTTTATTTACAGCCAGAATATTCTTATGAGTATCTCAGAGCAGCATTACTTTTCACCACAAAGTTTCCTGAGCTGAATTTTACCCCTGATTTTCCACCTTTCCAAAGCAAAGCACTGAACCTCCTGATTAAACGCTGAGGTCCCGTAATTAACGTGATTCTCAAGCACGGTTGCAAGATGAAGAGATGATTTATTTGCATAACTGAAATCATCTGCATAAAGAGCAGATTTCCACCGGGGCACAGCTCAGATGTTCCACTCGGGTTAGACAAGACACCGAGGTCAATGCATCTGTCCTGAACTCGAGTGGCTGGAAGGAAAATCGACTTCCAGGGCTCTGGCACCCTCGCCAGGGATTCGGAGGCTGAATGCCACCACTGTTCCATGAGTTTTTGAATGCATTACTGTCAGGCTGGAGCTGCCACCAGCAGCACCAGTTATGTCCTCAGTCACCAGGCTGGTTTCACCTGGAGGGCTGAGATCACGGCTGCTCACACGTCTGACACCTCATGGAGCACCTGCTGCCACAGCCACACACCCAAACCAGCCTCCCACAGAACTTCTTATTAACTCTGAAAGCCTCATTTGAGAAGCCATGGAGAGTTTTCCTACCAAACCTTATTACTGAATGCTTCTTAGCCCTGGAGAGCCAACAGATGTGAGGGAATATCCCTCTGGCCAGCTGCTGGATGGACTGAGAGTTAAGGAATAACCCAGATTTTGGGGTAAACCCACAAAGCCTTTGGCAGAGCTATCACTGAACCCCATGGCCCAGCCTCCCACTCCCACAGTCTCGTCTGGGCTGAGGGAAGCTCTCTGCACATTATCTCTGCTTCCCTCCTGCTCCATTTCCTAATTAACTCCTCTGGATGTCTAGGATGACTCTTGATAAATCATTACTGTCAGGCATTCAGAGAAACATTTCAAGCCTTATCAGAGATAAGAAATCAAAACAACTGTAAGAACTGCTCATGGGGAAACACTCCCCATTTACTGCAGCATCAACATCCAAGGCCAGATTGAATCCCAACGGCAGGAAGGGGAACATGTTTATAAACATCACTGTAATGAACACTGTACCTCGTTCTCAGATTCCCCTGCTGAGGCAGCCCATCGTAGATGGATAATACATCAAAATCTTCCTCTAATGCAAAGGACTGGAAAACAAGCTGTATCCTGTTCTGCTCCTCAGCAGTGATTGTCCACGTGCAGTTTGCATAATTGGGGTATCCATAGGGAAAGCCTGGGCTCTGTATTGTCCCGTTTGGGCCCTGCAATGTGTGACTGCAGTTCTGGGCTGGCAAGAGAAAAGACAAAAGCACAAAGTCAGAGGGTGTCAGGCGAACAGTGAACGTCCTCAGCATCCCCACAGATCACGCAGGGTTCTTCCCACCAGATTTCTTTGTCCCAGGAACCAGAGAAAAGTAAAATCTAAGGATGAAATTTTGGCTTCCTCGCTGCAGGGGTGTGGAGCCCAGACCCCCAGACACATCCTGGGCTCTGCTCCCAGCAGCTGTGAGCACAGCTGGATTCACAGCTGCTGCCTGTCCCTGGGGACTGCTCCTTCCTCAGCCACCCTTCCCCATCCCACACAAAACCCAGCGTTCTCCCCATCCCAGTCTGTGCATTTGGGATTTCACCCATGCCAGGTGCCAGGCCCTGCTGGGTCACAGAACAGCACAGGGACGATGCCAGAGCTGATTGTCTCCTTCTCCCTCAATTCCACCTGGACAAGAGGCAGAAGAAGGGCTGGAGATTGGGGACATCCCATCCCTCACCCTGGGAAAGCAGAAGGGACTCACACAGAGAGAGGAGTTGGGCCACCACAGCAGCCTGAAACCTGCACGGCCAAAGGGCAGGAATGAACCTGTCCTGACTCCCAAAAAGAGCAGGACACAATGCAAGGCTTGACCCAACAAACCATCCTGTAAGGTGCCTTCCAACCCTGACCATTCCATGATTCTGGGAATGGTTCACTGGAATAGGAGACAGCAGCAGCACCACTCCCCACCCTGTCAGACCTGATGGGGGCACGGAAGAAATCCCTGCCTTGGGGGGCTGCTGGTTCCTCTCAGCCAGTTCTGAAAGGTTTGTGTTCATTCTGGCTCTACACACAGCAAATATCTTCAGTCAGTATTTCTGAGGAGCTGCTGCAAAGCTGCATCTTCTGAGAGCAAAACCCCTCCTGTAACACCAGTGAAACACCTAAAACCTTCCTCAAATCTCAAACCCATTTCCCCTGCCCAAAGCAATACCTGGGAACACTGCAGAGATAAAGATGCACTGCCACCACGTACAGTGACAGGATACCCGAGATTTTCTTCTCTCTGGGGACACAGGTACATGAATGTGTTGTGGGAACAGCCTAAATGACCCAATTCCCTTTAGTGTTTTCCTCTCTCTTCACTGCTGCTGTACCTGCATGTCTTTGGAGGCACAAATTCACTCCAAACTGGTACAGCCCTGCCTGTTTTACTGGAAGAATTCCTCCACACAAAGCCCAGTTCCAGACAGATGGAAGGGTCAATCTTGTGGCCCAAAATCAGAGTTTCACCTTTATCCTCTGAGCTGCTGATCCCTGCCTCTGTTCCAGCTTTTCCCACCCTTGCTGGATTGTTTACCCCTCTGATGGGGACAGCAGAGCCTTTCAAGTCGAGATGCATTAGAGTAGAAATTACCTCTTTGATTTCTCCTTGCCTTTTTTTTTTTTTCAAAGGCAGCAAAGGCATTTGCACTTCTGAGTGCCAAGCAGCTACAGGTACAGAACTGCAGAGTGGTGCTCATTAAAGCCAATTATAATTAGATTGACCTACTTTGGGTGCAAAAAATGCTCCGTGGAACTTCTCCATGCAAGACGGAGTTCGCAGTTTTATGAATCTAAAACAGTCCATCCTATTTACTACCCAGGGAATCTTTTTGTAGCACGTTTATTGTATCAATGAGAGGCAGGACAGCCCCACAATCCACCAGGGATTAAAGTGAGGGAGGAGTCCTTAACTGGAGTATTTTGCATTTCTGTAGCACCTGGCACCTGCCTCTCTCAGGGCTTTTTGTCATTGCACAGGAGATGAATCCACCTCCCTCCCCCACTTGGGCTCCATTTATTTTGGGGACTCCACTGGAAAAGCCATTTGGGGAGTTCACTGGAAAGCTGCACAAGACTGGGAATATTCCTGTGACCACAGAGGAGTAAAATGAACCCCAGTGTGGTTTAGCAATCAAAGATCCATGAGCTCAGTCCTCCAATTCCATCGAGTCCCTTCTCCAACCACAGTGATGCTTGATAGGCAATCAGGGGATATTGAGCTGTCCCTCCTGCTCATTTTAATTTTAATCCTAAGTTCATCAGAACAATTTAAGGCAAATGGGAAATTAAAAGGGCTGGATCTTCCTATTTCCTGATGGTATAAAAGCTACCAAGGCTGCACAAAGCTCAGGAAATAAATTCAAGGTCAGAGACACCACATTCCAAACGCTTCCAAGGTCATATGGAACCTCCAAAATGCACAAGCTCAGCCCATCCCTGCACAACCAGAGCCCGTGCCACAAATGGACATAAATCTCTCTGAAAGAACAAATAAATAATAGAAAAATAAGACAGAGGTTTATGATGTATCCAATCAATCTACTGCAATATTTGCATGTTCATGATGTTGACCCAGAGGTGCTCTGGGCACAGATAAAAGAAAATTGCTTATTGCAAACAAAGAACAGCTTTCCAAAAGCTGCCAAACGGGGCAGTAATATATTCTGTAATAGCTGTAATAGCAGGGAACTTCATTTAGATTGGACATTGCTGGAAAAAGTCATCAGGCACAGAAAGAAATCCGGGAAGCTGAGGGAATTTATGTGTTCTATCATTTGCTTCCAGGTCTGAGTTAGTTCAGCTCAGCCTTGACTGACAAAACCTTATCTAAAATTCAAAATTTCTCCTCTGAAGATTGCAAGAACAATTCCCTTTATCCCTTTGGCCCGGGAGCACAAATAAGTAGAAAGATATAAAAGGGCAGCACCGGAGCCTGTGCTGGGAAGCTCCAGGTGGATTTGGGGTTGACAGAGGACAATTCTCCCAAAACTTCTGGCACATTCTCCCCGATTCAAAGTCTGACATGAGGCAGCTCCAACTCCTCACCCATAGAGGGGAATGCTGCATCAGCCTCCCCCCCTGCCTTGCTTTTAATCCCAGCTCAGATGTGTTTGTGTGGATATTCCAGCTCCCAATCTTCCATCCATGGACTCACCCTCTGGAGGGTGTGACACCCCCGGGCTCATCACAGGGATGGGTCTGTGGGCATTTGTCTGATCTGTGACAGAGTGAAAACAGCATTGATCCTGAGCTGGGCTCTGCCAGCACCTCCTGCCCCTCTCAATTCCACAGAGTGGTTTATTGGGAGTGCATCCCCGTAATGAATCCATCAGCACTGCTTTACTGCAGCGCCACTCAAACTTCCACACAAGGACAGTGCCCACGCCTGGCACTGCTCAGAGCCCTTCTCCAAAGGGATCACAGCCTAAGGGCACGGGAAAAATCACAACCCAAGGAATCACAGAGTCATTTTGGCTGGAAAAGACCTCCAAAATCATTGAATCCTTTAAGGAAACCCACGTTGACATTGTGAAAACATCTTGATCTGGGACACCACTGTTGCTTTTCCTTGGTCTTAAAATTAAAAGCAAAACATGGTTTATGGGGAAAAGGGGCTTTTACTTCTGTATTTATTTCAGGATCTTTGGGTGCAGCACTTGGTCCAGGTGCAATGCTCTGAAAATGCATGCACTCATCACACTGAAATACACACATTTACAGGCCTTGCAAAATTAACATATTTATCAAAGATTTTCTAATGAGAGGCTCGAGTGAACCTTCTGTTCTGAGGAACTTTTTCCTTGGATGGGCTTATTTTAGTTTATAAAAATGTGTTCTGGAGAGGCCCTTGGTGTCTGGGGCTCCCAGGATGTTTGCTCTCCTGGTTTAACGGTGCCGTGGGGCTGAGCTGAGTTCTCAGCCTTGGGGAGTTACAAGTGTGGGGCTAAAAGCACTGAGAATACATCAACCTGAATAAAAGGGTGTGTGAGAGGGGTACAAAAGAAAAAGCAAAAAAATCATTCTGGCACCACCACCAATGATAATTCACCAGTGGTGACTCAGTTTTTCCATTTTTTTACAGGTTGGTTTAACCAGCTGAACCAAGTCTCCATTTCCAGCAGTTCCTTTGTGCAAGAGCAGCTCTCTGAACAATCCCCAGACTAACTGGCTTCACCCTGGGCTCCTCACGAGGGAAATGCTAGAATATTTACTCTGCAACACTCACAGAAGAGCTGCAGCTCTGAACCACGGGCTGCCCACGGCAGTTTGTAACACACAGTTAATCCACACAGTACAGAACTTAACGTGACCAGACACTGCAGTGAAAAATAAATCATATCAGCTGAACAGAGAAGGGTTCCAAACCCCCCAGGCTTGGTTGTGGGGCTGCCATGAAGAGAAAGGAAGGGTGGCAGGAGCAGTAACAACATCCTTTACTCCAAAGCAGAGTTCTTTTGACAGGACAAGCTCCAGGAGTGGAGCCAGAGGCTCGTGGGAGCTTTAGTTCCACTCTAAATCCAAACTCATCTCGACAGACGAGCCAGGACCGTTCTGGTGCCAGTCACTGCAGCTTTAGAGAGGCCCTAAAGCCGCAGGGCTGGCTGGGCTCGGGGGCAGCACCACTTCACCCCAGTCACTGCCCTGGGGCAGCATCCACTGGTTCCCAGGCCCTCCCTGTCCCAGAGGTGGCAGAGGTTGTTGGAATGCGAGCCCCCCTGGGTCTCAGGTGTTCAGGCCCAGAAAGAAGCAAGAACACGAGGATTGAATTAAAACCACTGGAGAAACTGACAGATGTAAACACAAACATGAAATGGAAGTATAAACTTTAGTTTTCAGTAGAAATGTATTTTAAGTGCCTTAAATACTGAGAAACTGTATTAGTTGAGTTTAAAAAGCCCTTAAACCTAGTTTTTTATTATAGCAGTGTTGCCTTTCGCAGAGTACCCTGTCCTAGACGAAATATAAACATCTCTACATCACTGGCACCTTTAGATAGGTTGTGCACATGAACAGCAAGAACAGATAGAGACCATATGCATAAATTCTATGTAAGACTTGTGTAAGAGTTACGACTATTTTCATGAATCAGAATTAAGCTTGGATAGGTTTTGAGAAGTAGAATTAGAATTGTGTTTTGTCCTGATTGGTTAATTAGTAAGTATCATGCATATCGCAGTGGGTAAGCGAAGAAGAAGACGAAGACGAAGAAGAAGAGGATGAGGAAGAGGAAGAGGAGGAAGAAGAAGAAGATGAAGAAGAAGATGAAGAAGAAGATGAAGAAGACAAAGAAGATGAAGAAGAAAAAGAAGACAAAGAAGAAGATGAAGACAATGAAGAAGACAAAGAAGAAAAAGAAGAAGACGAAGAAAAAGACAAAGAAAAAGAAGAAGACAGAGAAGACGAAGAAGAAGAAGAAGAAAAAGAAGAAATTGCTGCTATGGAACTGATGCTGCTAAGGCTGCTGTTGCTGCTGCTTTTGCTCGAGATGTAATACTTCGAACTCTTGCCCTCAAACTCTTGCCTTGAGATGAATTAAACAACTCAAACAGCACAGCAGCCTTCTCTTTTCCTTTCACTCTCTCGCTCGTGGAAGACCCCGTTATATACTCTACAAGTGGTGACAGTCACTGCACAGTGCCCAAACCCACAGGGTTATGTACAGGAGCAACAGGAAACTCAACATTCAGGAACATTCACAGCAGCAGGAGTTTGTTACTCCCTTCAAATAAGCAACACCTGAGGCCAGGAATGAGCTGCCCTGGCTGCTGCTCCCTCCCAGCCCCTGCCTGACCTGGGAATTCCAGCAGCTCCAGACTGAGATAAACCTGAACATCCAAACTGTGTCACTACAAACCTTCACCAGGTTGTCAGAAGGCAAACAACAACGACAAACAAAGGCGTTGTCTGGCGTGACAAGTGCAAAGGAAATGAGTAGGAAAAAATCATCTTCCACCTACTGCTGAAAGGAATGAGATAGATTTGTCTTTACAAACAAACCGTGGGTCTGCTGATAGGTAAAGATAGATACTGAGAGATGGAAGAAGCAAAGGAGGGGACCATAAATTCCATAGGGAAAGAAAAAGGGGCGGTTTGCATTAGAAGAGGTCTGTATAAAGCAATTCAGGGAGTCTGTACCTCTCAAGTACCTCAGCCAATGGGAAAGACAAAGGGAAATGCTGCCAGGAAATCAGGATAAAAAGGAGGCTGTGTCCTCTAAAAACCTGAGAGACCCCAGGGGAATGCCCCATGGCCTCGCCCTGTATTCAAATGAAGTCACAGGACTCCTCTGTCTCCTTTTTGGACATAAACCTCTGGTGTTTGTGCATTAATTTTCCCGACACTTTCAATTCCTTCAGCTTAAATCCCAGGCCAGATCCGGGGTGGTGCAAACCAAGGAAGAACTGTAACTGTTGGTTTATACCATGTTATTATCCAAGGAAGCAACGCTTGTGAGAGAGGGAGACTGAATTTCTCTCTGAAGTGCATCCTAAAATACAAGTCGCTGCACTTTGTTCCTCAGCAGGAACGAAATCTAATTTAGCAAACGCTGATGCATGGTCACTGCACAATTCAGTGGGAACAAATATCAAATCATGCACAGTGCCTTGCTCTCAGCATCATCATTTATTGAGGATCCATGGCTGCCTCCTCCCTGATGCAGCAGTTTGGGGCATTGCCATTTGCTTTAGTTACTGTTCCTCCCACGGGAACGCTCTTACCCGTGCTGCTCCACAGCCATTCCACCCAATGCGGGTGTTATGAATAAAACTCTAATGTTATTCCCTTTACCATTTACCCCGTTATTTACCCACGTTGTTCTTGTTATTTACCTCATTGTTCTAGTTCTTGTTATGTACCCCGTTATCCGTGTCATGTACCCCGTTATCCCTGCCATGCACCCCGTTATCCCTGCCATGTACCCCGCTGTCCTTGTTGCTTACCTGGTTATCCTGGTTATGCACTGTGTTGTCCCTGTTACCCCATTCCCACAGCTAACCCTGGCTTTTTGCACCCTTTGTCCGTCGGCAGCCGCCGCCGCTGTGCCCCAAAATGGCGCTTGCCACCCTGAGGGGGGAAGTGATGTCAGGGCACATACGCAAATTAAGGAGACTTGCACCAGCCGGAGAGTAAAAGCCCCTAAAACGACGAGCCGACAAATAATTAAAAGACCAAAACAACACCTTTAGAACGGCAGAGACCACGGCTACCTCCTGAGCCTGTTTTCCGAGTTTCGGAACCGATAACCTCACCTGGACTCCTAAGAGTCCAGTTCCTTTTTAGCAAAAGGGCTTTTTCCCAACACTCCGAGCCATTTAACGTTGTCCTATGCACTCCCGCGAGGATGAAAGCCCCGGTTCTGTCGTGAGTGCGACGGAGCTGCACATCACCCCCTCCTCAGCCTTGTACAGGGAGCATTGGCGGCTGGTGCGGCCCCTCGGGCCCGCTCCCAAGCTGATTCTAATAAAGGCATCAAAAAGGAGTCTTGCTCCTCGCCCTGTTTTCTTCAACGGGCACACAGAAAACCTCTCCCCAGGAGAACTGGGACCCACAGACTCTGAAACACCGGCGGTGAACGCTGCTTGTGCAGCAGCACCTCCGAGGTTTGCTCACCTCTCAGAGCCCTTCCCTGCTCGGAGCTCTCCGAACCCACACGCTCCGATTCCTTTGCATTGTTTGCACTGCCTTCTAAATAGGAAAAACGTTCCTTCGCCCATTGTTTACTGTTGTGAATCATTTATCAGGCACTAAAGATCCCTCCTTACGCGGTGCTTTACCAAGTCATTACAGCTGATCACAAACACGGAGTAGTTTACTCCCAGCCCGGCTCTGACTCTGCCTCACCCAATTTCAGTGAGCAAACAGGGAAAGCACCTCCACACTCGATCAATCCAAGCCTTGCTGCCCTCAGGATTCACCTTCTCCGAGCTGGAGCTTAACCTCCAGCCTCCTATCAAAGCCTGCTGGGTAATAAATAATGCAGAGTCATTCCATTAACTATAACTTAATCAAAAGGCCGTGGATCCAAGAGCATCATCAAGGGGCTGATTTACATCTCAGACAGCCTGAGCTCGCTTCCCTCTGAGCACGGGGAGTGATGAGCTGGGCACTGCAAGGGCACAGAAAGTGCATTCCATCTGAATTCAGTCTGTGCCAGCACTGCCAAGCCCAGATAGAACCCAAACCTCCAGCTCAGCTCAGCAGCAGCCCGGGAGCTTCCAGCAGGAACCCAAACCTCCAGCTCAGCTCAGCAGCAGCCTGGGAGCTTCCAGCAGGAACCCAAACCTCCAGCTCAGCTCAGCAGCAGCCTGGGAGATTCCAGCAGGATGGCACAACTCCGCAGATCCCCAAACCACCACAGGTCTCTGGGCACATGCAGCCCTTCCCTCCCAGTCCAGGAGTCCCTCACTCCCCCCTGCCACCACTTTGTCCATTTTAGTGCAAAACTCCCACACCCAGGCACTGCTCCACCTCAGCAATTCCACTTTAAGGCCTTCCCAAGCAGGAAGAAGAGAGGAAGAAAAGGTGTAAAAGTTGTTCCCACATGTGCTCTCCCTTCCTTTCCCAATCAGAAATATTGTCCTGGACAATTATGAAAATTTCCTACAAGTTTGGCATCCAACAAAAGCTCCAGCTGAGCCACCACACACCTGAAAACCACGAACACCAGCAGGATCTCACAAATAATGAAAACAAAACAGAGACAGAGCTCTTTCATTGGTCAAGGAAAGCACCTTACCAAAACATCTTTTATATTTACATTCTTTGTCAAAAGATTTCTCCTGGGAAGCTACGAATGTTCCCTTTAAACACGGCGTTAAATATTACACTCGAAGACAAAGGTATCCTGTTTCTTCCTTAAGAAAGGAACCTCTCAGGCAGAAGATGCCTGAAGAAATCTTTTTCTGGGTTACCACATGTTGGATTCATTTACTCCATGACTTTGGCTCAGCTGTTCTGGTGGAATCAACTCCACCCCAGCTGAAGGCAGCTCAGGGAGGGCGAGTGTGGCACAACGACCTCAGTGTCCCCCATGCCATCCCTGCCCTGGAATGACCTGGGAACAGAAGGGATTCAGCCTTCCCGGCCCTCATCCCTGTTTTTTCAAACAAAGATTGTTATCTAATCAATCGCTGGCTGCCACCAGGTGCTCGCTGTACCATTCCCAATCACTCCAGCAGATTGATGGAGCACTTTGCCATCTGCAGAGCTCCCAGTCCAAACGGAATCAGAGCAGGTGAGACAACAGGACAAGTGTTTAGGAGGGGAGACTCGCACACAGTGAGGGAAAGGAGATGGATTCCCTCCTCTTTTCCTGCTGGAAGAGGAGGCAGGAGGGCTTCAAGACTAATTATGGGAAATACTAAAAAAATCCTAGGAGCGTTTAGAGAATCTCTCGGAACAGATCAGTTTTAGTATCAGCAGGACCAAAGTCTGAAGTCTGGTTTATCAAGGCACATTACTGACCACACATTTTCCTGATTATTTCCAGTCAGCCACCTGCAAAAATTGGGAATTTGATTTGCACGGAGTCGAGGTGGAGGAGATACAAACACTGCTCCATCCACCACCTGATCCAACAGCAGTGGATTCGACAGCAGGAAATGTTTCCAACGTGCACAGCAAAGAAAACTTTGCTTGGTCGATACTGAGGAGGAATTCCAATTACTGATTACAACATAAACAGGGAAAGGAAGAGGGAGGAAAAGGGAAGGGGAAGGGAAAAGGAAAAGGGGAAAGGGAAAGGATGCCCCAGAACCTTTCAGCAGTGAACGGGGCACAAGACTCCTGTCAGCAAAGCTGAACACCCCTCACTAACCCTGCTTTAAGTGACCTGAGCTTCACCTGCTCAGTCAGCAGTAAAGATGTGCCCCATTGCCATCTCTTTGTCCTTGCCAAGTACCAGGGGGCAGGATTCAAGCAGATTCCTTATCCCAGGTGAAGATGTGCCTCTTCCTGCTCCATTCCATGCACTGGACACCACATGAATCCCAGGGCTGTGGTGCAACACGAGGTAAAAGACAGGAACATCTCACACCCCCCACAGCTCCAGGCTGTGCTCTCTTTGCCAAAGGGGGATGATAAATCCTGAAAGGAGCTACCTCAAAGCTCAGGGAGAGGAGCTGCTCTGGTCTCATGGACACACCTGCTGAGCTCCACTTCCACAGCAGCCCTCCCCATGGCCACTGACAGGGAATGCAGGAGGATGTGGAGTCATGTAATTCCTGCAGGGTTTCTGCAAACACAGTGTCATGGAACCACTCCCAGAGCTCCAGGGCCTCAGTGGGACAGTCCCTGCCAGCAGCAGGGGAGTCTCAGCCTGGCAGTGACACCAGAGCAGAGTCCTTTGATGCCTTAGGTTTAACTTTTCTATTTTCCCAACTCTGCCCTGCCCAGTGTCACTCTGCAGTTCCCTGGAGCTCGTTCAGTGCTGTTCTCTCATGCTCACACACACACAACAAAGCCTCTCCAGCTCTCCAAGGACACCCAGACCCCCCTAGGCCCAACAACTGCAAACCACAATCTTGGGGACAGGGGGGCAAGCTTGGGCAAATTCCATCATTAGTTAAAGTGTTAATTGGTGAATTTATGCTGATATGCAAATGGACCAAAGCTATAAAAGGGTGAAGAACTCGTGAGCTGTCATCTACCTTGGGATCCACTGGGGCAGGGGAGCCTCTGGACCCCAGGGTGTGACCACTGAAGGCCTTTCCAATAAATCCTTCCTTTATTCCCTTATTCCTGTCTAGTCTCTGCTTTTAGGTAGGTGGATAAAGCATGACCCTGGCTGCAGCCTGGGCACAGCACGGAGCTGCCACAGCTGCTCCCTGCTGGGATCCGATCTCTGCAGAGCACGGGGACACGAGAACAGCAGCACAGGGAGCTGCAGCCCTGTCAGGGCCCCAGAGGAGCTCACACTTCGCTGCCCTGCCTGGTGTGAACTGCAAATGCAGAGACAGCAGGGTCACAGCAGCTGTCCCTGCCCATCCCTCGGCGTGAAGGGACCACCCCAGCTCGCTGCCAGGGATTTCTGCTCGATTTGCTTCCCCAGTGACAGGAGGGGAGAGGAGCTTGCTGAGGCAGCAGGCAGCAGTCTGGCACCGACAGTGCTCTCGGAGCCCTCAGCACAGCAGAGACTCTTTGATCTGTCCAGGATAAACATCCAGACACGCTCAGGATTGCACAGAGCCCAGCATCCACCCCTGATCTTTCTGCAGGCACAGCAAACCAACCAAGTCCTCTGTGCTGCTCTGGCTCCTTGTACCCTGTCTCGCTAGCCACATGTGTGTCTGTCCTGTGACAAAAGTGACTTTATTCTGTGTCCTTTGCATGAGAACGAGGGACATTCGCTCTGCCAGGCCCACTGATCTGCACAGGGCTCCAAGGCACCTCGGCTGAGGGAGTTCAGACGTTCATATCCCGGAAAACCCAAGCAAACAAAAAGCCTGAATGCCCCAGGAAGAGACCAGTGCTTTAAGCACTTTAAAAATCAAATTAAGCAGCCACAGTTGATAAGACTTTAAGCACAATCCCAGGTTTCTGCCCTCTCCACTTCTCAGAGCAGCAAATCTATTTCCTGGTACAGATGTTCCACATTTCAAATCTGGCCCCTGTGGCACTGCAGCAGCCTGGGATTCAGGTGAAATCACGGAGCTGTGTCACAGGAGCTGCTCACATCCACAGGATTCACCCCACACCGAGCACAGGGCGATGTGACTGAGCCAGAAAACTCCTGGAAAAGCTTCCAGAGCCTCGCACACCCTGACAAGATTTCACTCCCAGCTCGCCTGGTTTGTGCAGGGCAGTGGCAGGAAAGCTGGCTGGGGGTGTTCAAGGAAGCCTGAAGGTCAGGGAATGAAGCTCCAGGCTTTGGAAGCCCTGGAAAAGCGACAGCAGGATGGTTCATCCCAAATTAGGATTCCAGAGGCAGCCGGGGCCGCGGCACCGCCGCTGGTGCCCTGACGTTGCCAGGCTCAGTTGCTAAGCACAGGCACACAGGGAGCAGCTCCAGCGCTTCCTGACAGGGCTTGGGAGAGGGAGAGGAGAGGGAGAAACCCCCGGGGTTTGTAAACACACAGAAATTTCTGTGTGTGCTGAGCCATCAGTGACAGGGTTTGGCGACAGCGCATACAAACCAGCGTCCGCTGCGTTCCAGAAGTCACAGATGATTTCCTTCCCTTCCTTTACAACATTCCTGCCCCTGGATTTCAGCAGCTCCAGCTGTTTGGGGCTTTCTGCTGGAGCCCTGAGAAGTGGTGTGGAAGAAGCAGGAGGAGACTCAAGGACAGAGAACTGCTGCACCCAGCCCAGAGCGATCGCTGTTCATCACTAGCCTTAAACACCCAATTTGAGCCTGAATTTAAACCTGAATTTGAGCCTGAATTTGAACCTGGATTGAACCTGAATTCAGCCCAGGGCAGCTCAGCAACAGAGATGAGCCCAACAGGAGTCTTTTGAGCAAAGCCAGAGGCTGCAGGTGTGTCCAGGACACAGAGAGCAGCTCATCCATGTGCTTGGAATTGAGGATTTTCTGCAGATGCCACAAATCACCGACCCCAGGAAGTGAAGTGCAGGAAGCTTCTTAAACAGCAACAGTGGAAATTCAGGATAAAGCCACAGTTTGGGAGCATTTCTTTCCACACCAACATTTTCCTCTGAACAGTTCTCCCCAGTCTGTTTCACCTGGCCTGGGGATATTTAGGATAATTTAGTTCCCTTCCTGTTTTCCAGGACAAGTAAGAGCTGTGCTTTCAGTCCTCTAGGATACACCTCTGATCATGCCCAACCCATCCCACTGGGAATCCTTCCTATGCCAAGGCCATCAGACCACTTCAATCCTTCCCACCAAGGCTCCTCAATGCCTCATGAAAACTTCTACCAGCTCTTCCTCATCTCTGCTGGAAAACCCTTTGGAGTTGCCCACACCCACACTGAAGCTTTCGTGGTTCACAACCCAGAAAATCCCGGGATTTTTCCAGATTGCTCTTGGATTTCACAAGTTCTGTTTCAAAGTTGACTTCCACATTCCAAACAAACCTCAACAAATGGGTTTCCCAATGCTTCCCACGCTTCCAGCAGCCACTCATTAACCACGCAGAGAACAGCAATTACCTGCAGAAGTCCACAGCTGCACCATCCCTGCTGGAACCAGGAAGCCTGGGCACACCAAGCATCACTTGGAATCACTTGCTCAGCTCCAGAAGTACCACAGTTATCCCAATATTCAGCCAGAATGGCCTCTTCTCCAGGGATGTCATTTCCTTCCTTCAAAACCTTCCCTTTCAGAATTGTCTCTTAATCAATTTTGACTGTTCCCTCAGCGCCGCCACTCCTCTCCACAGCCATTGTCAGCAGCATAATAAACCCCAGCACTTAAGGAACTGTTTCCATCTCCAGAGCACTCCACAGGCATTAACCAATTAATGCAGATTCTGGTGTGAGGAACAGCCCCGCTGGGAATTCCCAGCACTTCCCTCCACGGCCTCGCAGTTGCTCCAGTGCCCTTGGATTCCATCACAGAATCACTGAATGCTTTGCCTGGAGCTCAGTGCTCCTCTCCTCTGCACTTTTCCTGGCAAACCAAGAGTCACCCTCGATAAAAAATATGGTTTAAGGCACGGTTAAGGCACTGAGATGGATGCTGGGAGGCCCTGAGTGAGTCAGGAATCACGGGAAGGTGTCAGACACCAGGTGACCTCTTTGTGACAAACGCCACAAAACCCAACCCAAGTTCACAAATCCTTTTCGAAAGGAACTTCAGAGCCCCAGGTTTACAAATATTTTATAACCCTAGAACTGCAGGGAGATGCTCTGGAGCATTCCCAACCCCACCTGAGCTGTGCAGCCACATTTCCCTTATAAACCGCCCCCGGCAAGTCTCCACTTATTTATGTATATAAATGTCCTTGAAAACCTTGCCCTGGAAGTCTGAGCCTCAATGAAAATGTTCAGCCTGATTCAAAACCCCCTGAAAATTTTACTTTTATTTTCTCTCTACGAGGAACACAGAGAAGATTTCATTTTTTCTCACCTCCACTGCAGACATCTGTAAAACTGACACAGATCATCTCAGCCCCCAACTGAAATTAAACTCAGAAAAAAAAAGCTAATTTGATGACAAACTTTTTTCCCAGCATCTGCAAATGGACTCCACTCACAAGCAGCATTTTTACTCAGTCTCATTTACAAGGTGCTAATTATGATCGCCAAAACAAGTTTTTCAATTTGTATTTCAATTATTTCGCAGTAAAATAATATTTGCATTTAAATGATTTATCCAGTGGGCTCAAAGGCATTTCCATCTCGGGTGCTGGGATTATCTCAAAAAGGAAAATAAAAATTGAAGAAGGCGAAGTAAGGTTCAAGGTGAAATCCATCCCAAGTCCCAGTGGAGCCAAAATTAAAGAATTCCTCATGAAAATCTTTCATTATTGATCTGCCCTCATCACCAAACCTTGTCACCATGGAACACTTGAAACCAGCTCAAACTCCATTTGCCACTGGAGCTCTGTGTCCAGCTGTAAAGTTCAAGGGAGATCTTAGGCTCCAAGTCCCTAATAATCTACAAGCCCTCAGTCCTTGGAATTCTCACAATATCAACAATTCCATCATTTCCCTGATGGAGAACTGATGGTTTAAAGAGAGCTCAGTGGGGAGAGCTCCTTTACAAATAAACCTGCACTAAGCTCTGAGGGGGTTCCAAGGGGTATTTTTCCCCTCCCCACCACGTTTTGCATTCTAACTTAGATTTTGCACATCAATTAATCACCCAGGTTGTATTTTCATGCATTTTTCACTCCATGGAAGCCCAGAAGTTACACGAGTCCCCTTTTGGTGCTCACAGGGAGGCCACAGACCTTTTTTAGCCCTCAGGGCTCAGAACAGCGACCCAGAGAATCTAAAACAGAAAAAACCACTTCATCCCCTGCCATCCCCAGCATCTCACACCTCCAGAGCTGAAATAAATTAAAAATATCTACCCTCAGAACAAGCAGAGACGCCACTTATTAAAAGCTCTTCACTCGTGCACCACAGTTCTCATCTCCCCACGCTCTGCAAAGCGAAATGTTCTGTGTGTTTACAAGTGCTCTGAGATCTTCCAACAAACCCCTCTGCCAGGCAATTGTATTACAACAGCTCACACTTGTGTGATTGGATTTGAATTACAAAAAGAGCCAAACAGAAAGCAATTTCTCCTGGGAATTTTTGTTAGGATATAAATCCAATTTTTACTTGATTCCGTTAACAGCACTTTCATATTCACTTCCTTTAAGTATTGCAGCACTTGATATTTATTACCTAATGCCTCCTTGTCACCTTGATCAGTCAATGAAAGTCACCTGGAGCTGACAGTACAGAGAAAAGTTAATAAATAAAAGTTCACTTCGCTTCACCCAATGAGCCAAAAAAACAAGCCCATCACATGCCCCGAACAATAACAGCTACAAAAGGCTCCTAACAGATTATCTGGAGAAAGAGTGAAACATTTCAATTACACTGAATTTTTCAGTCCATTTAGAGATGAATTTCACGTTTACAATGGCAAAACCTCAGTTATTATTTCAGGGAATCATGGACTGGTTTGGAAGGGCTGTTAGAGATCACCCGTGGGCACTGAAAGCTGTGAGCTCTCTTCAACAAGAAATGTCCCTCTGTCCAAACATAATTTGGTAAGTGATGAATGCTCTGATAGCACAAAACCAGACTTTTCTGTCCTGTTCTGACCCAATTTAGAAGAATTCTTGTGCCAGGCACTGATTTTGCAGTTTCAGTACCCTGACTTGTAGAGTTTCTGCATCCTGTCCCCTCTCCACCTCTGTATAACCTCCAGAGAAACCCAGAACTCCCTTCTATTAACATTACATTGTATTTTATTTTTCTCTCACCTCCTCCATCCATTTAAAACCTCATTTTCACCCACAGACATATTCCACTTCATCTTAGTTTTCAATCCCCAAAGCAGATCAATACCTTTCTTCTTCAATCTACATAGCTCTCAATCAAGGAGCTAACAGGGGGTGAATTGAATCGACTTGTTCGTTCAAATTGGGGATTTTTTGTCAAAAGTCTCATTTGTTAACTGCATTTCATGGAAAAAAAGGCAAAAAACTCCATGTAAGAGCCCTCAACATTGGGCTCCTGGGCAAGAAAAGGTCGTGATTTGTTCTCTAATTTAAGATTGGGAAGTGCTCCCAGGAGGAACAAATGACAGAGCCTCCCCATAGCCCATATTTTAAATCCAGTGAAATGAACTTGCTCTTTTTAAATAAAATTAGTTAATTCAGTAGGGAGAAGTCCAGGTGTTTACCAAGAGGTGACAACAGCAGGGACCTCACAGGGTTGGGGTTTGTACCTTAAATCTTGCCCAGGGTCAGAGCCCTGCCTGTGCCACTGGGTCTGGGAGACACCAGGGCAGGATCAGCCACAGGATCATGGAATGGTTTGGGTGGGAACAACCTTAAATCTCATCCAGTCCCACACCTTCCACCATCCCAGGATGCTCCCAGCCCCAATGTCCAGCCTGGCCTTGGGCACTGCCAGGGATCCAGGGGCAGCCACAGCTTCTCTGGGAATTCTGGCCCCTCCCCACTTTCACGGGGAAGGATTTCCTCCCTTGTGATCAAGCCCAAGAAACTTCACTCAAAACCCACCCTGGGTTTATCCCTGAGCTCTCCTGACAGCGTGGGGACAATTCCACACCTTGTTCCCTCACCAGGAGCTCTGATGGGGCTTTTCAAACAGATTTCCATTCCAGCACTCTACCAAAGCAGAGACATTCCAGCCCAGCTGGTTTAACCTCCTTTGAAGAGCTGCAGGATGTGCAGGACAGGACACCAGAGCCTGCAGAGAGGGAAATGGAGCCCTCAGAGAGGGCAGATCCTCCTCCTGGTCAGCCCTGCTGCCTTGAGAGGCTAAACCCAACCCTGGGAAGAAAGGCCCCACACCATGAGGGACAAACTCCCCATCCTTCAAAGCCTTCATTACTCCAGCAGGTGGACCTTATTTGAATATTAACAGCCCAAGTGGTGCTTAACTTTAATGCCAGCCCCTTGGGAATGCTGCTGACAGATGCCCAGTGTCCAGGATCCATGCCTGACCTTTCCCTAATGGAGACAAAACAACAATAGAGGGATATAAACAATATGCTGTGGGATGCAAGGAGCATCTTTAAAACTGGCATCACCTTTGGAAAAGCACCAGCTCCATTATCCTTCTGCAGGATGGGTGATTTTCCTCCTCTTTCAGGGAGGAAATGTGTTTTTCTGGGTGTTATTATTTGGTGGATAAAGGGGAAAGGAACATTGAATTGGGCCTTTGTCACAGGAGAAATGAGCTGCAATGTTCTGTACCCCGACTTTAACAGCTCCCCACGGCCTCTGCAAGGTGCAGAGCCTCCTTTGCCAGCAGCAGGGAGAGGAGGGGAGAATCCTGCTGGGATTAATGGATTTAAAGAGGTGGAGAGGGAGGACTGGGGACAGGATGTGACCCTGTGTAATACCCCAACACATCATTCCCCACTGCAGAGCTCCTCAGCCAACTCTCTGTGCCTAAAATCCCACTCCTCCTGTTTTTTCAGGGAATGAACTCCACCTCAGGCCATCCTACTCCAAAAGCAATGACAGAAATGCAACCAAAAAAAAAAAAAATCTTATTTCAAACTCTGCTTTCACTAAATTAACCAAACAAAATATTGATAAACTGCTGATAAATAACAGGAACCGTAACAAGGAAACAAGTTCTCCATTTGATCTCTGCCATCCTGCAGGCATTCATCTTCATAATTAATTAGATAATACTATTAGTACAGCACTATTTTTCCCCTCCATAGACAAGAAGCTGCAGCTCACATAATTTAAGCAACTGCTTCAAAGGCAGAGTGTGTGGCAGGTTAAAATCAGAAGGTCTGGACCATCCTCTCTGCCAATATCCTGCTTTGCTAAAGACCAGGATCCAATCCCCTGATGCTTCTGGCAAATTCTCCGTGCAAACCTCCTACCTTCCCATCTCTAGTGAGTACACTTTGCTTTTAAAATCTGCAGCCTTTGCATAAAACATGGATCTAAACATATAAAAACTGTAAAGGCAATTCTGTACGAATTACGGGAGCTGTGCAAATCCTCCCTGCAACAGAAACTGCATGAAATTTCATCTCTGACTTTTTTTGACAATACTGCTTGAAGTTCAGTAGCAGACAGACAACTTTCACCTCAAAATGTCATTCACAATTAATCCCAAATTGTACATGAAATGGTTGAATTCACTCCACGCAATCAAGGGAGAGAACCAAGAGCATATAAAAGTTGTGTGGTTAATCAACCTCGTGCAATTTGTACCTGCTGAAAGCTCCTCACAAACATCCCAAGATCTCTCTCTGCAGAATAAATCTGTAAATCATTTTGCAAATTCTATTTATCCCTGTTTTAGGGATGGGGAAGGGAAGCAGAGTGAGTGAGGCTCACACCCTGAAGGGCTCCCCAGTGCCCACAGCCATGGGAAGCAGCAGGAACTGGGCTCGAGCAACTCCTGCAAGTCAGGGGAGTGTGCAAATAACAGGAGAGCACTGAAGCAGCAAATCCCCAGTTATGGTTAATTCTCTGCCTGTGATTAACTCATCTTTCTTGGCTATTCCAGCCCTTCTTGCACCTTCTAATGCAGCTGGGGCCGGGATTATCAGGCTGTGGCCATGCTTTGGTCTACACTGAAGTAAGAGCTGAGGAACAGGTAAAATTCTACCCTGACAGAAATGTAGGAGGCCCCAAGGATGAAACCCAAATAAAGCCATTTCACCAGGACAGAACAGACTTCACATTCCAGAGGTCAGAGGAACAATCTTCCCTTCCTTTTGTTTTAAAGTGTTCTGGACAAAGACACGTTTGTTTGATATTCACTGTTGTTTTATCTGTCTTGAAACAGGAATCGCAGACGTTTTGATAAATGGATGGAGGAACTGTTCTGTTCCAGTGTAACCACTGTGAAATGCCTTTGCACAGACACAGCTCCGACCTCATCTGCAGTGGGGAGGCTTCTCAAAAACCACCTCAGGAGCTGCAGCATCACATTCCTGTGCTGGTGCTCGGCGTGGGATGACGCAGGAGTGACATCCAGGCTGCTCCTGGCTCTGCTGACACCCTGCTGGGTGACCTTGGCCAGGCCTTGCTGCTCCTGCCTCTGCCTCCCACCTTCACTGACTTGCAGCACCTCCCGGGGCACCCCCTGCTCTGCCCAGGGATCAAACACGAGTACAAATGCCTTTTTTTACAAGGAGGGAAGGGGAAAACATTGACCAGCAGGAAATGGGAAGCTGTAGATTTCCTTGTGGTTGGATGGAAAGAGGAGCTGCCTACCGAGGACAGCCAGGACTGACAAAGGAAGAAGCTGAAAACGCCAGCAAGGGTTGAGAATTTCTGTTGTGAGGTTGCAGCTCCAGCCCTGCCCAGGCAGTGCCCACACAAACAAAGCTGGCTCTGGTGACACTGATGGCCTTTCTCATGTGTTGTCCTAAGCCAAGCTCAGCCTGACAAGCAGAATTCCAGCAGCACTGGAAGAAAGCCCCTCTGGGCTGTGACTTCCACCTCTTCCACAGCCCTCCAACACTCAAGAATTACACACAATTCTTGTTGATAGTTTAGACTGTTCCCTCTGCCACACAAGGGCCACCTCCAGGTGCATCCAGGAGGAGTTTCTGCATGGAAAGGGCAGACAGGCATTGGAACTGCCCAGGGAGGTTTGGAGTGCCCATCCCTGGAGGTGTCCACGAAGGCCTGGAGGTGGCACTGAGTGCTCTGGGCTGGGGACAAGGTGGGGACTGGGCACAGCTTGGACTCCATGGCCTTGGAGGACTTTTCCAGCCTCACTGATTGCAGGATTCTGGGTGTTTACACCTCGCTGGACAGGCAGTGACACTGCTGATAACACCACCCTGTCACACACCAACACCCCAGGCTGCCACGGGGGGTTCTGCACCCTGTTCCGCTTCCTTCAACCCTCCACAAACCTTCATCCCCCAAATGCAGACCACAGGTTCATTTCCCAGCAGATTTTTGGAGTCAGCAATGGGGCAGGATTTGATTGTTTTAATTACTCCCCTGTCCCACACTTCTCTGGCAGCCACAGCTGCTCCAGGCCTCACAGTTACAAGAGACTCTTCCAGTGGAAGTCAGAGCATCACATCTCCTTACTCCACGATTTTTCTGACCCCTTGGGAATCACCAGCACCAGCAGGACTCTGACACAGCCCCCAGTTCTCTTTCCAACCAGCAAACCAAGGTGAGCACTCAAAACCAGGGAGTTTATTCCCACAGGTGATGCCTTTGGAAGGACAGGAAATTATTGCAAGGAGCTGAGTCAGGGAATGCACCTGACACTGGGAAGGAAGAAGAAACACCACACAACCCACTGTGAAGTCCCATTAAAAATAAGAGGGGAAACCACCCTAAAAACTCTCATCCACTTTCATGCAAGGGAGGTGTAAAATCATTTCCATCCAAGCTCCCTGCAGTCTCCATTCTGGCTGCATCCATGGAGCCAAGACACTGAAACAGAGTTAATTTGATTCCTTTAATCAATGGGATTGTCCCAATTACACATTAACCACCAGCAGCCCTGGCTGCCACTGCAGAGCATGGAGGCAGCACAGAGATTCTGCAGATTCCTGCACTGCATCCTGTTTATGGCAAGTGGAGAACATCCATTTCCACAACTGCACTGTACTTCACTGATGCCTTAGGTTTAACTTTTGTATTTTCCCAGCCCTGCCCTGCCCAGTGTCACTCTGCAGTTCCCTGGAGCTCGTTCAGTGCTGTTCTCTCATGCTCACACACACACAACAAAGCCTCTCCAGCTCTCCAAGGACACCCAGACCCTCCTAGGCCCAACGACTGCAAACCACAATCTTGGGGACAGGGGGGCAAGCTTGGGCAAATTCCATCCTTGCCTGGCTTCTGCTTGGGGAATTGATGCTGAGATCCAAGTGGGAAGAACTCGGGAGCTGTCCTTGTCCATGTTGGGATGCACTGAGGCAGGAGCCTCTGGAGCCCAGAGTGTACCTCTGAAGGCCTTTCCAATCAATCCCTCCTTGATTCCCTTATTGCTGTCTAGTCTTTGTTTCTAGGGAGCCATTTAAGGCATCATCACTCCCTCAGAAATGCTGTGTAAACCCCAAACTGTGGCTGCTGCCATCACTGGGTTCACCTCCAAATCCCAACCCCACTGAAAGCCATGGCAGTGCCTTTTCCTCGGAGCAGGAAATAACCTTGGAGTTGCACTGAAATCACCTCACAGCAAGGAGCCTCACGTTCCTTGGTGGAGAGCTGAGGGATAAACCAGGAAAAGCCACATTGTGGTTAAGGCTGAGCTGCCAACATTAACTGCTCTGCCCCAAACTCCCCAAACAACCCCGTGCAAGTCACTCCATGAAGAAGTGAGTTATTCCATGGTTTGGGCTGGGAGAAACCTCTGGAGATCAGGCTGAGGCTTTGTTAGGGATTTGTCCCTGCTCTCAGAGGTTGCACAAACACTGGGTGGGATGGGAGCCTCACTGCTGGGCCCTGCAGTATCTCCAGGACAAGGATGAAGTGCACACGCTGGAGCTCTCACTAAAAAGGCTTCAGGGAAACATTTCAGTGAGCAGTGAAAATTAAAATACTGAGCTGCACCATAAATCCTCGGTTACCAGGCTGGATGGATGGTTCCCACCTCTTCCCAGGTGCAGCAAGAAGCCTCACCTGGTTTAAACTCCCCTTAAAGCCTGATTCCCTTTCCCTTCCCGTCATTCCTCACTGGATTTAGAGCCAATCAATGGGATTCCACCACCTCTGACATTTCTGGCTGCTGTGTACGTCAAAAAGACAGCTCAATGCTGCACTCAACAATTCCAGCAGTACAGAATCTTTACTACTTAATCATTCCTTTTTTTTTTTTTGTAGCCCTTAAAGTCTTATCTCTCCCCTTCCATTTGAATTTGCTCTATTTTCTGTTGGAAAAAAAAAGCCTAATTTAAATTTAGGCCTATTCATGGTGTTTCTGAACCTCCTGATGCCTAGAAACATGGAGGAGAGTAAAGAAGTATTATTTAAAATCCACTCAGCTAAACAGAGCTTTGTTATAATTTCACTCAATCCTATGAAAAATTACTCCAGCCCTGTGTCTCAGGATACTCTTGATAAAAATGGAGTTAAAAGGACTTTTCTTGCAATGCTATGGGCTCAAAACCAGTTAAGGCTGCCTGACCTTGCCCCCAGCTAACCCTCAACATTATCATAACAATTTCCTCTGGTCAAGATCCAGGCCAGATTCTGGCAGGGGCTGGGGGGCAGCAGCAGGAACAGAAGCACAGCTGTGAAATTTGGCATTTCCCAGCCAGCTGGGCTCTCGGAAACCGGAGAAGGGCAGCAGCACCACGTAGTAATTCCATAGCTGGAAATCCCTGGAGCGCTGGTGGAAGTGGCTGACAGCAGCCTGGGAGGGGGTGAGGAACCATTCCCTGGGTGCAGAGCAGGGAGGAATGCTCAGCTCTGCACAGGAACACACATCCCCTACTGAGGTGGTGACTTCATGGTGAGTTTTTGAGAAATTTCAGAGAAAAGCTGGAGAAATGTAAGTTGTTAACTAACTGAAATCCATTGCTAAGGGAACTTTTTGTAGCTTCCCAGGAGAAAGCTTTGATGAAAGAATGTAAATAAGAGAAATGTTTATGGTAAGGTGATTGCCTTGACCAATGAAATGTTTTCCTCTGTCTTGTTCTGAATTCCTGACTGAGACACACAGACACAAACACAGATGATCTCTCCAACCAAACGTGGCTGGAGGGAGAAAGATTTGTTCTGTTTTCTTGATATTACTAATAAAGCCTTCTGATTTCTGATCATCAATCAATGGACATGAGTGGTTTGTGGAAAGGCCCTGGGTAACCAGGGCTGCCTCCTTTCTACACCCTACAGCACTGACTCCCCCTGAACAGCTCAGCCACGCCTGGACCCCAATCCATCCACGGGATCCGGGGCAGACTGCCTGGATCGTGCTCCCCACACCCATCCTGGTGTCTGACAGGAGCTGCTGACAGGAGGAGCCAAGAGCCACCTCAGCTCCTGCAGCTGGCACAGCTGGGAGGCAGCAGCAGAGGGATCCAGCATTTCCCCAGGAGGCATCCAAGGCACAGGCACAGCTCCATGGGGAGGAACGCTGGGGCCGAGATGTTCTTCAGCAGCCACAGCGAAAAAGAGCCAGAGTGACAGGCAAGGAACAGCTTCAGCACAGGGAACTGTGCCCCAAAGGACAGGATGGGCTCCAGGAATGGGAAGGCAGAAGGTGGGATGGGCAGTGCTGGGTTAATTCCGTGACCTTAAGGGTCTTTTCCAATCAAAACGGTTCTGAATTGTGGCCCTGAACAGCCCAGGATGCAGCAGAGCCCTGGGTACAGCTCAGCATGGGCTCCTCTTCCCCCCTCGTTATGGGCTCACACTCCCATGGGGAAACGTGCAGGATGTGGATGTTCCTCACTGGGAGCTCCAAGTGGGCATTGAGGACAAGAGAACAAAATAAAGGTTTGATTTCCAGCATAAATGCAGCCTGTGGCAGTGCAGCCCCAGACCCTGAGCTCACTCCGGGCTCAGGAAAGCTCGTTAGGCCTCGGTGCTGATTAATGGGAGCTGGGCAGGTGGCTCCCCTGCAGCTCATCACAGACCCCTCTGCTCCCACAACTCCTGGTCCCTCACAAGCTCCTCTTTTCCCACCAACAGCCTCCAGACTTTATTTGTGTGTCTGGACAACAGCCTGAGTGGAATCATATTTCAGTTACTGGAATTTCTGAGGAGAATTCCCCTAAAGCACCTGGGATGCACAGGTACTCTCTAAGCTACATTTACCTGCAGCAGGACCACCCAACATCACCCTCCACAAGCAAGGATGGATCATGGATGGATCCAAAACATCCCAAACAGGAACTGAAGGGGCCATCACTTCAAGGGGATGCTGAAATGAGCAGCACACCGAGGCACGAGCCAGCCTTACACACAGCTCTGAGCTGAGCTCTAAAACAGGAACCTGCTTTGTTTTCCCTACATCCCATCCCCTGTTCTCAGCGTGCCTCTGGACAGACCAAGTCTCCAGGTCTTATAAGTTTGGAACCACCAGATTTCCTGACTGCACCTCGTGCTGAACCCTCTCCTCACATTCCTAACACTGGTCCATACCTGATTAAAAACGTGGGACAACAGGGAATGTTCTTTAACCCCTCGGGGGATTGGAATTATCAGTGCAGGTTGAGATCTCTGCAATGAAACCTCCCCCGCCCTCTGTTCCTGTCCACATCTTAAATTCATCAACAAAATTCATTAACAGCTTCCTGCTCCTCCACTCTTCAGAAGAAAAGTCTGGCAAAAACTATTTTCCATCGAGAAAAAAGAAAACTACAGAGGTTTAAATTGGTGAGATGATGTTTCGAGCTGGTGCATCCTCCCTTAACCCAGTACCAAGCAAGGTGCTGACTAATAAGGCACAGTGTGTAAATAATGGTGTCAAGACCCTTTTATAATAGGCCATTAAAATGTATTTTATGTGTGTTTATTCACACACACAGGGCCCACACATGCCCCAAAAATGCTGGAGCACAGCTGATTCCCCAGACAGGAGCAGAAAGGAGTGAGCAGCACTGCTGTGCCCACCTGATTGACAATCGATACACAGAATTCCAGAATCATCACCCTCGAGAGGCCAGGCAGGGATCACCATCAGCCACAGCCAAAGGCAAATCCAGTGCCCTCTGCCCATCTTATCCCTGTGAAACCATCACTGCACCCCTAAAACTGAAAGGGGGAACCACACGAAGCACTTCCTCTCCCCCTTCCATGCCCACAGTAAACTTCCCATCCCCAAGCAGCACTTCCCTCCCGTTCCAGCTCCGTCCTTCCCCCGGGGGAAGCTCTGTTATCCTGCCCTCGGACACCGCAGCACCCGAAGGCACCGCAGGCCCCGTGGCTGTTTTTAGAAGGCCATTTCTGGGCAGCAGGACTGCAGGCACGGCCCAGCCGATGTGATGGGAGCAGCTCTTCTCCCCTGTTCACGTCCAACTCCTCGCTGACAGCTCCACGCACACAGCTCTGCTGCCACACCATGGGAACTCCTGGCTACTGCTCCCTGCACAACGCCGGCAGCGGGAGAGCTTGGAGCTCCTGGAACTTTGTTCCACGGGGGTTCAGGATTCAGCCCCGGCTGAGCCGATTTCCCGGGATTCCACCCCAAAGCCACCGCGGAGCCTGCAAAGGGCGGGTGCCTCCCCTCCCTCCGCGCGCGTCCCTGCATATCCAGCACCAGACGCTGACGCCAAAGTTGGCATCCTGCTTTCACAAAACCATCGTTGCCGGGGTTTCAGAATCTGAAGAGAGGACTTATTGATCAATGCCTCTGGCTCTGATGCAGATAAAAAAACATCTGAGGTCTAAAAAGCTTTCGCAGGTCTTCTGCTCACAAAGCAAAACAACCCAGAGCATCAACCTCTGGCTGAAGGATCCAGAACAGAGAGCTCTAAATGCAGACAGGAGGGACCAGGGGCCTGAGAAGAAAGGATTAAATGCTCAGAGAGGTACAGAGTGAAGCCTGGAAGATCCAGTATGAATAAGCCACAGACGGCTCAGAAGAAGAAAAAAAAGCTGTAAGCCCCTGATAGAGTAAATCTGAGATTTCTGTATCTCTCCATCAGTCTGCTCGTGTGAGGAAAGCTCAGCAGAAGCTGCTGGAATGGTTTTCCTCCGTGCACAGGCTGAATGCTCATGCCGAAGAAATGAAAAATAGCCACCAGAATAAATATTCAGCCTTTATTAGGACCTGTAGGTTGTCTGGGTGTGTTTACAGCCTTTCCTACCAGATCCTCCCAGTCAGCAAAACTGTTCAGCACCGCTGCAAGAGTGCTCAGGAGGAGCAGTTAATCCTCATCCCCGAGCCCCTGAAAGGAAACCTGCCTTACATAATAAAATCCGTGTTGCATTCCAGATAAAGTTTTTCCCCCAAACGTCCCCCCCCCCACAAACCCAAGGAGCTTTCATACACATCAACACCCAAACACACATTCCTCCAGCCTAGGATACAGCAGACAAGACAACGTTACTTGGAAACTCTTGGAAATCGGGGCACTGCACAGTGTGGAGAGCAGCCACTGCCAGCACTCGGCTCTCCCACTCTTCCCCCTCCTACACACACAGAAGGACAGTCCCTAAATATTTGCTGTTTACACCAGAAATAAACTTCAGTCCCTGGATCTGCTTTGGCTACAAGGGCAGCTGCGGAAATGAGGTAGGAGACACAAGCAAACTGCCCCCAAATTCAAGTCTTCCTCAGCTTTCAAGCCCAAACATGCATATTTCATAAAAACCAGGATGCTGAGGCCAAGGAGCTCATATATAAGAGATATTCAACTGGGAAGGCAGGAGGAAAAGGAGGAAAGTGCTTCCATCTTCATGCAAGGCATCCAAAAATCTGTTTTATCAGCTGTGGGCAAGCAGCAGGGTAGTGAAATCCTGAATTAAGATGCCAGGGAAAGAGAGAGGGGAAAGCAATGCTGGCATTTTTCACAGTCATCCTGCACATCACCAGCGCCTGTGCCCAAACCTGACCCACCGGGGAAGGGGAATGAGATCATAGAGAGCCACCCTTTATCTTCAGCACTCGTTATCACACCAGCGCTTAAAAAATTGTTGCTCCCAAAGGATGCAGCTCCTGAATCAAACACCCTTGGTGCCGTGCCCAAGACACCAGGGCAGCGTGTGCTGACACCCCAGTGCCATCACCCCAATGCCATCACCCCAGTGTCATCACCCTGGTGCCACACACCCCAAAGCCATCACCCCAATGCCATCACCCAGTGCCACACACTCAGTGCCATCACCCCAATGCCATCACCCCAATGCCATCACCGTGGTGCCACACACTCCAATGCCATCACCCAGTGCCACACACCCAGTGCCATTGCCCCAGTGCCATCACCCCAGTGCCACACAACCAGTGCCATCACCGTGGTGCCACACACCTCAATGCTATCACCCCAGTGCCATCACCCAGTGCCACACACTCAGTGCCATCACCCCAATGCCATCACCCCAGTGTCATCACCCTGGTGCCACACACCTCAATGCCATCACCCCAGTGCCATCACCCTGGTGCCACACACCTCAATGCCATCACCCCAGTGCCATCACCCAGTGCCACACACTCAGTGCCATCACCCCAGTGCCACACGCCCCGCACCCCCCTTCCCAGGCGGGGGGACAACGCCGCTCCTTTCATCCCAGGAGCTGGGCACGGATAAAAAACGCTCGTGCAGAAGTTGCCCACGGCACTCACCCATCGCCGATCCAGCCAGCAGCCCCAGCGAGAGCAGCAGCGCCCGGCTCCAGGCGCTCCCCTCCGCCGTCATGAGAGCCACGATCCCCAATTTCCACCAGTGCCTTCCGAAGCTGCAGCTGCATCCCGGCTGGTCCCATCCCAAGGAAGGTTGCATGTCAAAGGGCAGCGGCAGGAGTGGGGCGTGCTGGGGGTCTGCCGGTCGCTGCCGTTGGGTTTTTCCCCCTTTTTTCCTTCCCCTTGGCGATTGGGATAGTCCTCGGCTCGGCTGGATGAAGAGGAGAAAGGAAGGAGGAGGGGGGAGGTGGGGGGGGAAGCGGGTCACAGGCTTGTGATTTTTATTTATTTTTTTT
>VZTN01024635.1:161159-339642 GCA_013400515.1 Erpornis zantholeuca | reverse complement strand
AAAAAAAAAAAAATAAAAAAATCCCACCGCATGGAAGGCTCTGAGCTTCTGCAGCTGGAATGAACCAAGTGTGGCAGCAGCTCGGGGAGACACTCAGTGCCGCGAGGAGAGGGGAGGCGAGGAGAGGGAAGGCGAGGAGAGGAGAAGAGAGGAGAGCAGGGGAGGGCTGGCGCGTCCCTCCCGGTGGCTGTCTCAGAGCCAGCTCCTCGGCAGCGGCAGCACCAGCACCACGCAGCCCTCAGGGATTTATACTTTTTTTTTTTTATTAAGCCACTTGATTAATCGTTCCCGGAGCTTTGTTCCCTCTCTCGATGGGGTGTTGTGGCGGGGGGGATCCTGTGCAGCCTCCACACGGAGCTGCCTCGGGGGTGCTCCCCCAAACGCGGCACCAGCCTCCCCCCAGCACCAAAGCCCTCAGACTGGGCTCCAGCAGGGTGTTTATTTTTGACACTACAGGTTTCCCGATAAGGAACGAGCCCCCCCAGCCCCCATTTCTCTCTCTCACACACACCTCTGATACTCAGACATCCCCCTCCCCCCATAAACAACTTGATGACACAATTTTGGTGATGAAGCAAATTTTGTTGCAAACACGGATCACGGCAGACCCCCGCTCCCTTTTCCCTGTCTGTGGCTTGTCCTCGCAGCACAGCTCCCAGCACCAGAGCGGTCCCCTGATGCCGGTGGGACTGGTCCAGAGGCATCCTGGAGGTGGGAAAGGCTGTGCCCCCTCCCCGGAGCCAACAGGCAGCTCCTGCCCTCGGCAGGGCTGCCGGAGCCCCGTTTCTCCCCCACCACCAGCACCACCTCCCCTTGTTTTTGTTTTAACATCTCCCGGCACGCCGGTCCCTGGAGCTGCAGGCAAGATGGGGAAAAGGGAGGGAGGAATGGGAATGCAGCCACTTAACGCCACATTCGGGAACTTCATTATCTTGCTAATGATGCTCAGATCCAGGGACAAGGAAAACAACTCGAACATGACACCAGAGCTTAAGGAAATAAATAAATAACGAAGAAAAAGGCACTCTGGAACGCTCGAGCATCCTCCCCCTCCTCCCTCCTCGGCAAGCACCGACTTCGCGTTCGTGACAGGCTCGGAGCTGCCCCTCTCCCACAGCCCTGAGGAACAGGGGGTGTTTGCCAGCCCCACATCCCCCTCTCCCCCTGCTATCCCCCTTTTCCCCCGTCCATCCCCGTTTCCCCCGCTCCCCCCGGGATGCGAGGGAGGCGCGGCCGGATCGATGCCCGCGGTGCCCGCACCGGGCCCGGGCCGCTCCCCTCGCCTGTGCCGGGGCCACACCGGGGGCTCCCCTGGCCACCCATCCCCCTGCTCCCCCGGCTTTGCATTTGCTGCAGTTTCTTGCTGCAAAACCCCCTTCTTCGGCCGTGTTCCGGTTGCCTTGAATGAGCTTATTTGACAGCTAAAAAACAAATTATATCGAGGGCTCGCCGCTCTGTCCCTCCACCCTGGGATCAATCCTCCTTCTCTCTCCCTCTCCCTCCGTCCCCTCTGCATTTCAATCCTCGCACTGCCTACACCGGGAGCCGCTGCCAAGAGCCAAGGCAACCAGGGCTGGCACATGAAAGAGTTGCTTTATGTCTGTGTAAGCTGCAGCATCAATTCAAACAGCCCCGATTGTGCAGAGGCACAGCTCCCCCAGGGACAGCTCCGGGGACAGGGGGCCACAGCTCCATGCTGCTGTCCCCTCCCCACCCTGCGATGTCCCCCAGCCCAATATTGCACCCAGCCGAAGCTGTGCCGAGGCTGCTGCAGGGCAGAGGCTGAGCCAAGAGCCCTGCATGCACCAGCGACAATCCACAGGCATAAAAAAAAAAAGGCATTGAGGAGCCACAATCCCACTTTATTCCCCGGCAATCGGCTCACAGCGATTTCACATCCAGGGGTTCCTCCCGGCTAGGTTTGCGTCGCAAAAAAAAAAAAAAAAACCCACGGAGGTTTAGGGTTGAACTCTCTCCAAAATAATTAAGAAAAAAAAAAATTTCTGCGTTTATTCACGGAGTGGACAATGGTGAGGAGCACGGCACAAACCATCCCTGCCATCCCCAACTTCTCCGCTCGCACCATGCCCAGCGAGGGATGCGCTGGCTCCCGGCCCCGTCTCCAACCCCGAGCTCTCACTTCGCGTCTCACCTTGCGAAATCACCTCTCACTAAACACAGAAATCCTGTCTGCCGTGCGAGCGCCCACCGGGACACAAATCCTGCTCCGCACTGCCACCCGCAGCCGGAGCCGGGCTGCAGTGACACATTCCCGCAGCTATTATCCCACTTTTCTACGTCCCACTTGTCCCGAGCCCCCCGGCAAAACTCTGCTCCCATTCATCGCAATGAACAACAGCAGCGTCCCCAAATCCCGGGGGCTTTGTACGGCGGCTTTGGGGAGGAAATCCTTCCCTGGGAGGGCCTGGCACAAGGAATCTGTGCCTGCTCCATCCCTGGAAGTGTCCCAGGCCAGGCTGGACAGAGCTTGGATCCCCCTGGGACAGTGGGAACTGTCCCTGCCCGTGGTAGGGGTGGGATGAGATGAGCTAATTCAAGATCCTTTCCCACCCAAACCATTCCACGATCCTACACCTTTCCCAAGGTGTTGCACCTGTTGAAACGCAGCCTGAGGCACGGGGTACATCCTCCCCCTAATGAGGCAAACCATTCCCGCTTTTTTTCCCACCACAACCAATTTTCTTTGGGAAAAGTGTGTCCCACGAAATCCGACTACTTCAAATTCTGAAGCACCCTAAGCAGCTGCTGCATTCGCTTCCCCACAACATTTAAAGGAAAACAACCACAGACACATCAAAATATTTACAGGAAGAAGCGAAAGCGGCATTCAAAGGAGCAAAATTGAAAATTAAAGTGTTATAGGGAAGCTACTGTAAACAGCTGATCTTCACAAAGAAAAGCTGAATTTAGCACAGAAAAATTTATGCCAAATCATGTTTCGCAGGACAAATAATGGGGAGAGAGGGAAGGATGCTCTTTGCATTAATAGGATAATATTTACTGTGTGCTCCCGAAATAGAAGAAGGAAAATTGACAAATCCAGCTCACAGTGAACAAGAATTAACACGTGTCCAGTTCTAACAGAACATCCTGCAAACCTGGCCCATCCTGCTTGGGACATGGAAGTGTTAACTGATATTTCATCTTCCAAAAAATAACTTCACAGATGAGGAAATAGAAAATTTCCCAGATGAAGCCATGGAGGAACAGAAGGGGAAGGCTGCAGCCTGTGAAGCCACCAGACAGGAATCCCTTTGAGAAAATGGGGCAGAAAGTTGTTTCTGTACTCAGAAATAGTCTAACAATGTTCTATTTTCATACCCACGGTACAAATCTGTTGAGGTTTTTATTACAGAGAATATCTCTGTTCTTTAAAAATAGAGGGGAACCAGCATCCCACTAATTACAGTGAGCCTATGATTAGAGATAATTAGATACATTTACAATTTGGAATTTCCTAACTTTAGCTGTTTATGAACCATGGATGTGCCCATAGTGTGTGCACAGAGCATCAGTCATTCCCTCCAGCTAAGAACAGCACATTGATAACACATTGAATTATTGAACAGGGCAGGAGCAAACTGGAACTGGGCTGGGGGTTTGGAGGAGGGGAGTGCAGGAATTGGGATTTGGAGCAGGCACGTGGATGTGTCCTGAAAGAACACACAATTCAATCCCACTGCAAGGTCCCAGAGGAGCCTGGGGGGGTTTTGGAGGGGCATCACTGCAATATTTGCTCTGTGGTGATGCCCAGACCAGGACTGGAAACTGCTGGAATGGCCTTTTCCACTCAGGAATTGTCATGCTCCATGCCAGGGGCTGCCATCCCACTTTTCTCTAACTCTTAATCCAGGCTCTTCCTCCTGCTGGGATGGAGCAGGCACAGGAAGCTCATGGAGAACTGGGATTGTCCATCCTGGAGAGGAGAGGATCTGGGGGGACCCAACTGTGGCTTTCCAGGACCTGAGGAGGATGACAAGGAAGGTGGAAAGGAACTATTTACAAGGGAGGGAGGGACAGGGCACAGGGAATGGCTTCAAATGGAAAAGGGGAGATTTGGGGGGGATATGGGGAAGGAATTGTTCCCTGGGAGGGTGGGCAGGCCCTGGCACAGAGTGCCCAGAGCAGCTGTGGCTGCCCCTGGATCCCTGGCAGTGCCCAAGGCCAGGCTGGACAGGGCTGGGAGCAGCCTGGGACAGTGGGAGGTGTCCCTGCCATGGCAAGGGTGGCACTGGGTGGGATTTAAGGTCCCTTCCCACCCAGCCCAGTCTGGAATTCTGTGGCTGACACATCCCTTGAAGCATCTGAGGATGGCCAAAGCCCCTGGAGCATGTCCACACCTCCTGTCCAGGTTTTGGGCTGAATTCCTCAGTCTGGAGGTATAACACAACTGATTCTCCTTTGCAGTATCCTCAACTCACAGAGTTCTGAGCTTTGGGCAAAGGGTTTGGTTCTATTCCTACAATCTTATTAGGTCTCAAAGCTCAGGAAATTCCAGGTGAGAGTTTCATATTCCTCCAAGGGGATTTCACTGCTAATTCCCAAGTTTTGAGGGCTGTGTTGCACACCTACAGCCTGGAGAAGTAACTTATCTGAAATAGATTTTGCTTACAGACAAAGCATGTCCTCCTAACTGCAAATATCCCAGAGATTAATGAAGACATTTCATGTTTATTAATACCTTTAACCTTGTTGTGTTTTACAGGAGATCCTGCAACACTGGATAAAAATAATTAAATATCATTCAAGCACTTCAGATTTTCTATTGCCTTAAAGTAGTGGCCAAGGCTGAGATTCCCTCCCTCCATCTTCCAGTTTTCCCAACCACTGAAACTTTCCATTCTTTCAGGGAACAACACAGACCCAAATTTTGTGAGGAGAGAGCAGAACACCCCCCAGACATGTGGCACAATGCTGAGAGCTGCTTTCTGATCTGTAAAAAAAAAACAAATTAAGGAAGCAGATCGTTGTCCTACAAGTTATGGATTAGTGACTTATGGGATAGAGAGGAAAAGCTCATCCTTCCCTCCGGATCATCTTCCCAGAAAATGTAAAAAAAAAAAACCACCCAGAAATGGATAAAGGCTCCTAAGAGCTCCATTATTAGGAAGAGAAAGAAGTCATTTGTAAATTTGATGCAATCCCCTGAAGCTTGACTGAACTCCTGGGTTAAATTCCTGGAGAAGCTGCAGGGACAAAGCTCAACTCCTCTGCCAGTGAGAGCCATGCAAAATTATAAAGGAATTCAGTTTTCCTGTCCTGGTATTGTGAGGAAAAGCTGCTATTTATCAAAGTCCCAGAGTCCTATAAGGACTTCATGTTTTCCCCAAAGTGAACATTTCCATCTCGAATAATCCCCTATGATTTATAGGGTGAGAAACAGCTGGATGACAATTCATCTGAAATAAATTTTTTAAGGATGACAGAATAAGAAGGGGGTGCTTTTTTTTTTTTTCCTTTTTTGCTTTTTTTTTCTTTTTTTGTACTGGAAGATGGAGACAAATAATAAAAATGTTTTATTTATGAAAAATGCCCGAGCTGCTCAGAATTGAGTGCTGGTGCAATAAAGATGGTTGATAGAAGAGAGACTTGGCTGCGAATTTCAGAGATAGGGAACTTTATTTGTGTGTTCAGAGGGAGATTAACACAAAACACTCAATGCCTGGGTGGTGCATGACTCGCTCCTGCCTCATTCCCTCCAACTCCTGCTAATCCAGAGGGTAACCCGAGTTTTAACAGTGCAGACCAAGCCATAAAGCCTGGACACGGAATCCTGCTGAATTATACCCCCTTGGGAATTTCAAGGCTCTGAGTTTGACAACAACCCCTGGGAGCAGCTTTGCTTCCTCCCATGGCGGCTGGGGCTGCTCTGTTTCAGCCACTTGGCTGGGTCAGAGGTACCAGACTGATTAAATGAGATTTTACAGCCTCTGGGAGCCCCGTCACAACAAATCACCACCAATCACCACAGAACTCTCGCCCAGCCTCAACACCAGTGACTCAGGGCAGTGACAGAGATCTGAGTGTGTGTTTCACCCAGCACTACTGAGTCAGCCTGCTCCACAGTCCACATTTAGGCTTGGCTTGAGAGGATGTGCAAGTTAAAATGGGAATTAACTCTCCACAGTTGGGAAAACCTGGGTGTTTTGCAAGTCACAGAAGGTGGAGAACCTTCATTCTTGGAGGAGCTGGAGGATCCAATGTGCTCCAGCTCTGAAGGCAAAGTGCTTCCTAAGAGGCTTCAATGGGAGCCATAATTCCAGCAAAAGCTGGAGCATCCTTCTGGTGGGATGGGGCTGGGGGCAGCCTGGGGTGGTGGGAAGTGTCCCTGCCCAGGGCAGGGGTGGAATGGGATGAGCTTTAACATCCCTCATAACCCAAATCACTCTGTGATTCACTGAGCTTTGGGTTTAGCCCCTGATACACCAACACGAGATTTGTTCTCTCCTCCCGTGCTTAAAACATTCAGCTCTCCCTCCCCTTTTAATCCCATTAATGTAAATCCAGGAGCGCCGCGGTGCAGCCCGAGCTGGAGCCGGTGTGAAACTCCCCGAGGGCGTTCACTCCGCTGAGGCTGATGAACAATCTCGCAGCGATCCTCCAGGTGACATTCTGCACATTACAACTCCTTTACTCCTCACTGCTCCTCTCTCCACATCTATTTTGGGTTACCCAGATGGCTGAGGTGCTCTAGGACAATTTATAAGGAGGAATTCATGCCTTGGCAAGATGTGCCCACTGCCCCTTTTTTACCTCCGCCCGCGGCTGCGAGCCAAAACTTCAACTAAGATAAATTAGATGAGCAATTAGGAACCTCCAGTGTTGCCACAAAGCATCGACATTCCTCTCTCCTCCCCTCGTGGGGAAGGGAACAGGGGGTGACATCAACCAAGACTGAAAGGCTGTGGAAGGAACAGCGAGGGAGCTGGGAGGAATCCCAGCCAAAACTCCCAAATTCCCACCAGCAACAGCGACCTCAGAGCCCAAGAGCAGCTCAGAGCTGGGAAGATGAGAGGGGAGACACCAGGAAAGAGCCCACCTGTCACACCCCACCCCTGGGAGGGTCCAGGCCAGGCTGGACAGGGCTTGGAGCAGCCTGGGATAGTAGAAGCGATGCCAGAATGTTTTTTTTTGCTTTTCCTTTCACACCCCTCTCACACACCCTTTTATTCAGGTTGATGTACTCTCAGTGCTTTTAGCCCCACACTTGTCACTCCCCAAGGCTGAGAACTCAGCTCAGCCCCACGGCACCGTTAAACCAGGAGAGCAAACATCCTGGGAGCCCCAGACACCAAGGGCCTCTCCACAACACATTTGGGAACCTCAGCCAGGCCCAGCCAGGGGGAAGGTTCCTCACAACGAGGGCTTCACTCCAGCCTCTCCCTGGGGGATCTTTGATAGATGTGCTAATTAGCAAGGCCTAGAATTGTGTGCATTTCGGTGTCTGGGGTGGGTGTGTGCATTTTGGGGCATTGCACCTGGACCAAGTGCTGCACCCAAAGATCCTGAAATCAACACCGAGGTAAAAACCTCTTTTCCCCATAAACCCTGGTTTGGTTTTACTTTTAAGATGAGGAAAAGACATTAGAAGATGTCCTTGCCCATGGCACAGGTGGCACTGGATGGGATTTAAAGCTCCTTCCAACCCAACCCAGTCCATGATTTCATCAACATTTCATTTCTTAGAGACACACATTCTGAACTGGATCTACCCCTGAGGTGTGCTCAGCTGGAAATCAGGGATATGAGGATCAGCCAAGCTCCCTCCAGGCCCTGCAAGGAACGAGGCTGGAATCATGAAGGCACAAAGCTCTAAACCAGAGCTCTACCCCAGTCAGGAGCATTGGCACACCAGGGTTACACAAGTTCTCCACCCTGCCTTGTCTCACCAGGATTATATGCATTTTCTGACCAAAATTCCTGTCTTGTTTTGGCAGGATCACATGGGTTCTCTTTTCCAAGAATTCCTGCCCTGTTTCACCAGGATTATATGGATTTTCTACCCAGCATTCCTGCCCTGTTTCACCATTACATGGCTTCTCTGCCCACAATTCCTGCCTTATTTCAGCAGGATCACATTGCTCCTTACCGAAATTTCCCACCCTGTTTGCAGCAGGATTACAGGGCACTTCTCCACCCAGAAATCCTGCCTGGTTTTGCCAGGATGACATGGTTCCTTTACCCAAAATTCCTGCCTTGTTCCAGCAGAATTCCATGTTCCTTTACCCAAACTTCCTGCCTTGTTTCAGCACAATTCCAAGAGTTTTTTACCCAAACTTCCTGCCTTGTTCCAGCAGAATTCCATGGTTTCTTTACCCAAAATTCCTGCCTTGTTTCAGCAGGATTCCATGGTTTCTGTACCCAAACTTCCTGCCTTGCTCCAGCAGGATGCCAAGGGTTCTTTACCCAAAATTCCTGTCTTGTTTCACCAGGATCACAGGGGTTCTCCACCCAGAATTCCTGCCCTATTTCAGCAGGATTACATGGATTTTCTACCCAAAATCCCTGCCCTATTTCAGCAGAATTACATGGCTTCTCCATGCAGAATTCCTGCCTTGTTTTCACCAGGATCACAGGGGTTTTTCACCGAAAATTCCTGCCTTGTTCCAGCAGGATTCCAAGGGTTTTTCACCCAAAATTCCTGCCTTGTTCCAGCAGGATTCCAAGGGTTCTTCACCCAAAATTCCTGCCTTGTTTCAGCAGGATTCCATGGTTCCTTCACCCAAAATTCCTGCCTTGTTTCAGCAGGATTCCATGGTTCCTTCACCCAAAATTCCTGCCTTGTTTCCAGCCCAGGATTACAGCACTTCTCCACGCAGAATTCCTGCCTTATTTCGGCAGGATTCCATGGTTTCTCTCCTCAGAACTCCTGCCTTGTTTCCAGCACAGGATTACATGGGTTTTCCACCCAAAATTCTTGTCTTGCTTTGGCAGCATTACATGGCTTCTCTCTTCAGAATTCCTGCCTTGTTTCCAGCATGGGATTGAAGACACCAAATGAAGATCCTCATTGATATTTTCCATTCTTCCCCATTATCCACTCATGGCTGAGCTCCCACGTGGACCCACAGGAGGATTCCAGTTCTCAGCAGCTTTTTTCTCATACCTGGAAATCTGCAGTTCCAGCCTTTCCCAACACATTTCTCCCAAACCTCTGTAAGAGACAGGCAAGAGAAATCACCCCCATTTTACAAAAAAAAAAAGCTGAATTCTGGGAAATGAGAACCCAAAGGTTTCATCTGTCCATTTGAAGGGCACAAACCACAGGAAAAGAAATTCTCAGGGACACAAACCAGGATCAGGAGGGCACAAAAGTCACTAAACCTTCCCTCTACCTTGAGCAGTTCCCAACTCCCTTCCAGTGCATTCCATCAGTCCTGGATGTCACATGAAGCTCCCTGAGCAAATCCTGATTTCTTTCCTAACTCATTGCTGAATTTTCCCTGAGATTCTCTTGCAGGATCTGTTCCCTCCATTGTGGCTGCTCCAGGGTTCCTCTGAAAAATAATTTTACAGAGCAAAGGAATTATTTATTTATGGTTTTCCAACCCAAAACGTGGATCAGCACTTCCTCTGGCTCAAGCCCTGTTCGTTCTGCCCCACTAAATTCCCATTTTCTTTAAGTGGAGTGGAAGCTTGGACTTTTCTCCTGTTCAATGCACTGCCTGTTTTCCTCCAATATTCCTAACACAATTAGCATAACAAGATAAAGGAATCATCAAGTCCTTCCCCATTTTTCTTCCTTTATAAAAGGACTGATGACAAACTGGGAATCAGGATCTGGATTGAATTACATTTGCCACAAAAGAGTTCATTAAGTAATAGTACATAATAAAAATCATCTGTCAGCTTGAGGGATTGACCAAATCCACTTAAGGAAACAGCTGGTTATTTTCTGGAGCACTCCAGAGCCAACGGTCAATACATGCAAGGAGAAAGAGTGGGACACAAGGAGACAAGGAACAGCTTGGGTATTGGAATGCCACCAGAGTTTCTGGGATTTCCAGCTGGTCAGGACTGGAGGGGAGACTTTGCCCACTCCTGCCCAATTTCTCCTCAGTTTTAGTGCTGGCAGCAGCTCCTTCCACCAGGAAAAGGATCACAGGGCTCAGGGTGTGACAGACCTGGATCTGGAGTATCAGGAAATCATGGAATGGAATCCCAGGATCACTGAGGCTGGAAAAGAGCTCCAAGGTCATCGAGTCCAGCCTGTGACCGACGCCCACCTTGTCCCCAGCCCAGAGCCCTGAGTGCCACCTCCAGGCCTTCCCTGGACGCCTGCAGGGATGGGCACTCCCTGGGCAGCTCCTTCCAATGCCTGACCACCCTTTCCATGAAGGAATTTTCCCCCAAACCCAGCCTAAACCTCTCCTGAGACACCTCAGGGCCACCTCCTTGTCAACAGCAGGGGAGCTGAGGTTGTGTCTCAGGCCAGCACGCCGAGGGTCCATGACAGGATGGGAGCAGGGTCCCCTTTCCTGTCCCCAGTGTCCAAGCTGCTCCAGCACATCCCAACAGAACCTTCCCTGTCCCAGCCTTTCCAGCCAGGAAACCCAAATGGAAAAGTGTTCAGACTGCAAAGCGTGTGCAGCACACTGGGAAGGGAATGCCGAGGGATCTCTATCTCTGGAGACATCCCAAACCCACCTGGGCACATTCCTGTGCCACCTGCTCCAGGTGTCCCTGCCTTGACCTCCAGGTGTCCCTTCCAACCTCAGCTATCCCAGGATCCTGTGAGCAGCAGCCCCAATGAGCCACACTGGCTCCAGACACAAAATCCACCTCCGTGGGCTCTGCAAAGGGAAATTTCTCAGCTTTCTGCTCTGGTTGTGGAATTTTATCACAGCCAGAGCAGAGCTGTGAGAGTTGGAGAAGCAAACCTTCTCACAGCCAGAGGGTGGGAAACTGAAGAAAGTTATTGTGAACAATTGGAAGTGTTTTGAGAACTCTCTGTCTCACCAAAGGTGTTTTTACTCTTGTTATCCTAACGAGTTTCTGTGTAATTAAGCAATGGTGTGAGAGAGGTGTTCATGCCAGGACCAATGCCTGTGTCCTGTGTGCCTTGCCTCTAGCGATCTGGGTTATAAAATGGAGGATTTTTCTTAATAAATAAATGGCTTTTCTCTGAAAAAGTTCATGCCACATTCTGTCATCTTTTGGACTCTACTGCAACACACCTCCCCTCCCACATCCACCTCACTCAGTGAATAATCCAAACCCATCAGCACTGCTGGAGCTCCAGGGATTTGTTCCAAGCTCCTGCAAGTCCCCTAGCAAGGCCCTCGCAGTGAGGACACTGCAGGTGACATGGGTGCAGCTTGTTGGGTGATGCCTTAGGCTTTAACTTTTACATTTTTCAAATTCTGTGCTGCTAGTTAAATAGTCAAATAACTGTAGCTTGTTAAATGCTGTTCTCTCATGCTGCTCCCTATGCTAAGATAGACATAACAAAACCTCCAACTTGCCCTCCAAGGACATCCAGAAGCAAGAACTGTAAAGCTTCATCTTGGGAAGAGAGGAGTAAGCTTGGGGGTATCATATCTTGGTTGGATTCTACTTGGGGAATTGATATTGTTATAAAAGTGTGAAGCACTCGTGACCAGGGGCATCCATTGTGGGATGCACTGAGGCAGGACCTGTGGATTCCAGAGTGTGCACCTGAAGGCCTTTCCAATAAATACCTCCTTGATTCCTTTATTCCTGCCTGCTCTCTGTTTCTAGGGTGCCAATTTAAGGGCTGCACAAGGCTTGCCTGCATTCCCATCCTGCTGCCTCCTCGCTGCCCCCAGGTTCCTCCCCAGGCTCAGCCTCGCTGGAGCTCTTCTCCCACGGAAGTTTCCGGCGGCAGCGTCGCTAAAATCTCTGCAGGGAAGGGATGTGCAAGCCCAGCAGAGCCTTCTGAGGCACCCAACCAACCAAAACTAAACCCCAACCCGGCTGTGAATGCTAAAAATCACCAGTTTTGCTGGCTTTGAGTCTCGCCCTGCAGCACAGGCAGGATGGGAACTCCAGGATGGAAACCACTGCACTTTCTGCCTTTAAACAGCAGCTTTTCCCCTTCAAGCTGCCCTTGCTCTGCCTTGCTGATGGAGCTGCAAAATTCACATCAATTTTGGAGCAAGTCTCCCCTCTCTTGGGTAAAAATCCAACCTTTGGTGCTCCAGCAAAGCCAGAATAAGCTGGAGGATGCAGCAGCCACTTGTAGGAGGTGCAGCCACGCAGAGTTGCAGTATTTTGGGACAGAAGCACCTTCCCCCACAGGCACTGAACAGCATTTCTCCCCCTTTCCCCTCCAAATCTCCCCCAGCTGGTGCTGCCACCACTGCAGTGCTCCCAAAATCATTTAGTCCAGCTCCCCAGCCCAAACTTTCTCAGAATGAGCTTGGCTCCCATTAAACTGGAGATAATGTGGGGAGGGGGATTGATTGAACAGCCATTAATCAAAGGATGGGGTTCATTCTGGTGATGTCATGAACTGCAGAAGTAGAACTCAAAACAGTTTATTAAATTACAGGAATGCCAAGAGAAACAGATAGCTTTAATAATCCATTTTTGCCTATCTGTTATATTTTATATGTAGCTTGCAGAAGAGAATTAAAAAGTTTTCTACCATGTAAAATTGCCACTTAAAGGAGGGAGGGGAAAAAACCCCAAATACATTCTGTCACTGATAGAGAATACAATTATTCCAGGGTAAAAAGTTTATTCTTTTGCTAACGTGTGAGATTACTGCAGCTCAGAGCCCACAGGAGAGGAGGGGAGATGGTTCCAAGATGAAAAACAGTCCCTGAGCTAAAAAAGGAGGTTCTGTCTCAGAAAGTGCTCCAAAGCTGAGGAAGAACAGCAAACACACGAGGCCTGGCTTTGAGGGGGAAAGCTCTGAGGGTGCTCCAGGGGCTGGACCCACCCTGGTACCCAAGTCTGGAGGATGCTATGACAGCATCGGATTTTGGGCTGCCCAGGGGGAGCAAGGCACAGTCAGCAGAGGTGGCTGTGAAGGACAGGGGGGGAGAAGGCCACAAACCTGCTGTCCACAAAGATCCAGCTCATGTGAGAAGCAGGAGATGTGTCTGGGACCATGGGAATGAGCTCTGAACTGACAGAGAGTTTGGATGAGATACAGGAAGGGACTCGTCCCTGTGAGGGTGGGCAGGCCCTGGCACAGGATGCCCAGAGAAGCTGTGGATGCCCCTGGATCCCTGGCAGTGCCCAAGGCCAGGTTGGATGGGGCTGGGAGCAGCCTGGACAGTGGGAGGTGGCCCTGCCATGGCAGGGGTGGAATGGGATGAGCTTTAAAATCCCTTCCAACTCCAACCATTCCCTGAGTCTGTGAATTCTCCCTCCCTACAGCCCCAGCCCCACCCAGATCCAACACTCTCTCATTTTGTATTATTCTCCCACCCTCCTCCTTCCTCTCCATCTCCAAGCCTTGTCTGTGATTCAGAAGCACCCCCACCCCAGCCCCTGCTGCCTGCAAGTTGTCACATCATCTGGATGGAAGCCTTTCAGAGAAACCACCCAAACAGTGCTGATGAACTGGATTCCTTTCCTCTGGGAGCCAGACTCCCAGGAACGCTACCAGGGGACGTTGTGCTGTGATTCAAGATGTGCTGTGTCTGGCATAGCAAGCAAACATGAAATTGTGAACCCAGACCCTTCAGGATTGACACTTCCAACAGCTCCGAGCAGCCAGGCTCACATGTTTGAGATGGCTCATTTATGTTGATGAGCCAGGAGCCAGTTCCTGCATCTTAAAATTCCTGCAGCCTCTCAGCTGTGCTTTAAATATTGCCCTCCCAGCAGTGGCGTGCAGGGACAGACATGGATAATACCTTGTACTAGCAGGATCTCGTGCAGGGAGCAGGCTCCACGGAGCCTGGGTTTATCAGTCCAGCTGCAGAGGCAGGGGGGTGTCAGTGCTGCTGAAATCCATCTGACAGATCCAGGGGCAGGAGCAGCAGGCTCAGAACACACCCAACGAGGCTGGGTCAGGAATTTGATCTCCTCTTCCCAAACTTGCCCCTGCTCACCTTTCACAGAGGTTGCTGCAGAAGCAGGGCTGGGCAGGGATGTTTTACTGAACACACATCACCTCCTGGGATGAGGGAAGCATCCAGCTGAGGGATGAAGAGCAGGAAGCATCCACATCCATCCCAGCCCTTCCTGCTGTGCTCTCCCGGTGCTCCTGGCAGATGTGTGCAGCGCTGGGGCACACTCAGAGTGCAGGGAGGGAAGGAAGCTCCAAAGGTCACCCAGTCCATTCCCCAGCCCAAGGGAGAAGCAGAACATCTGCCCAGCTGGCACACGGCTGGCACACAGCTGGCCGAGGTGGAGCCGAGCCCGCCCTGGGCAAAGACTCCCTGGGTGCTTTAGTGCACACTCAGTGATTCCTGGCTGAGCAAAAAGGAGATCCAAGCATCCTCTCCCAAATGTTCACTGCCAGCAGACCCTGTCCCTGCACAGGGATCCTTCAGCCCAGCTCCTGCCTTGTCTGTGAGTTTTCCCCACAGCTCCTGTTCATGGAACAGTCCCTAAACCCGACATTCTCCCACAAAAACATTACCAAAAATTCCAATCAACCACCTTGGTGTGGTTGGTTTGGGTGTCATGGTTGTTTTGTTTATTGGTTTGGGTTTTTTTTTATTTAATTTAAACAAGATTTTCTTACAAAAGACAAATCAGCCAGGGATTAAGAGTTCAGTGGTTTGCCCACCTACCACTGCTCCTGGAGCTCTAATTCAAACCCCATTTTCACGCAGAATTTGCTGCTATCAGAGCAAATTCTTATTTTCTCCAGTTCATCTGTTCAAGCTGAAGCAGATGAACATTAGTTAAAAGCTCATTCCCAGCTCCAATTCCAACCTCCTGGCTCATAACACAAGATTTGAGAGCAGCTTCTTGCATCCACGAGAAACTGCTCCGAGCTGGTTGCCAGTGGTTCTGAAGGATTTGACAGGGATTCCAAAAAAGAGGGGAAGAAGTACTTTTAATCCTGGCCATTGCAGCTCTCTGCACATCTTCAGGCACTGGCTCAGGGATAGGGAGATTTGCTGCCATTTTCCCTTTTTTTTTTCCCCTGGCAGAGCTATCACAGCCCAGCAGGAGGCTGAAGGGCTCATCCCACCATCCTGCTCAGTACAGCATCCACACCTGCCAAGAATTCCCGAAAAGAGGCTGGAAACAGACCCACCCCTCTCACCACCTGACTCTAAACATTCCATACCATTTGTCATCCCTTCATTCTTCTCCAGTGGACTCACAATTGGAGCCGTGGGGTGTGTCTGTAATTACCTCCCCCTGTTAATGAGGTATCTTGCACGTTTCCAGTCCCTGACAAATGCCCATGTGCTGCTGGGGCTCTCCTTCCCCATTTGTGCTCTCCTGAATTAATCTTATTAGGAAGCCCAATATTCCCAGCATTTATTCCTCACTTCCTTTCATTTGTATAAATATGTTGCTCTGCCATGTTCTCTAATTGCTTAACATCTGTTGGAAGGAAGAGAAAATAAACACATTATGGCAGGAACAAACTGTGATACCCTTTACAAACCTAGGAGTGTTTCAGAGTGGACTGAGAATTCCAGGAACAGCACAAAGAGAAAGTCACCTGCCCATGGAGTGAGGAGGGTTTGGGATCAAGATTCCTGCACTAACAGAATTCTGTTCACTTTTGGTTCAAGTGTGGAGGAGTTGGACTTTGATGATCTGTGTGGATCCCTTCCAACCCAGGATTTTCCGTGATCCCAACTTCCTGACAGTGCTGTTTGCCCAAAACCTGGGACAAGTGAGCACAGCAAAGCCTGACAGAGCCATTTTCTCCTCAGCCACTGCTCTCAGCATCCTCAGCACTTACTCAGCTCTTTCAACAGCAGCTCCTCAGCTGCCTGTGCCAGCACCCTGAACATTTCAGGGGTCAGGGCCAAGGGATGACACTGGATTCATGGGGAGCCACTGAAGCCCCTTCAGCCCATGGGTGGCATTTACACAATCCCACAGGAACTGGGGGCAAACAGGAGCTACAAACCCCTCACCCTTCCTGCAGTGCCAGAACACATCTGAACCCCAGCTCTGAGGTGGCTTTGGTGGAGTTTACTGAAACCACTGACAGAGACACAGCTCAGACCAGTACAGAGACACCATAAAACTGGGCTAGAACCTTCTGCTGGAGCAACAGAAGAGTTAAAGAGTCTTAATTTCATTTCTGCAGCTCAAGAAATCCTGCTCCTCTCTCTCCTCTGCTCCAGCCTGCATTTTAGCTCCTGTTTAAAAGGAGAAAACAAAGCCTAATTTTAGCTGAAATATGAAGTCACGGGGTGTAACGTGAGGCTGCTGTACATTACCTGTACAGCTCAATGTCACTGTGACAGAGCTGACAGCGCACTTGGATTTTATTGTGTGATTTCATGAATGACTATTAACCACTGCACTGAGCCCTGTAAATAGCAGCTCATTTCTGAGGGCTTTTTTTTTTTTTAATGACTCCTTGCTGCTGCTGCCATTCCTTGTCTTGCTCTCTGAAGATGCCACTTATCAGCCAGGGATTAAATTGTGTGCAAATGAAGAGTTTATTGACTTTAGTATTTTCCCCTCCATATTTTGTAAGCTGAAGCCAAACCATTCACCCAGAAAGAAGCGTCTTGTAAAAAAGGGAGGAGGAAACACATCAATTGCAAGAGATATTTTATCCAGAGTACAACTCGTGGAGCCTGATACTCCTGGACAAAGCTGAGAGGGCAACAGAGAAAAAATGAGGGTGTTCTGATGTAAATCAACTCGTGTGGTGCCAATCTGGGACTCTGCACCTCCCTATAGATGCATGAAACCCTTTTTTGTCCCCTTCAGAGGATTCCCCTTCTCACAGACCCCTCTGACAGGGCCAGCAAACGGCAGCAAAATTCAATATAGACAAAATTATTTTATCCATAAATAAGGCTCCAACCGCCAGGAACACGAGTAGATAACACCAAACACAGAAACACGAGCAGATAATAGTGCAGATGCCAAGATAGGAGCATCCTTAATTGTCTGGATCTGGCAGGGAGAGCAAACTCCTGTGCAGTTGGGTTTTCCTCCAGTTAATGCTTTGTGTCTGTGCTGGGCAGCCCAGCTGAGGGGGGGAGGCAGCTTTGCTATCAAATGCTTGGTTTTAATGAGCAAAAATTATTCTGCCTCTGCTCTGCAGGCACAGCTCCAGGGTAAAACCCAGCCCTGGCTGGCTGGGAAATGGCTTTTTGTCAGGACAAGTTAATCCTGTCCAAGGAATCCACATTATCTCGGCACCTTCGGGGAGCTCATCCTCGGGATGCTCAAAAAGGGAACTCGGACTCTGCAGCACAAAGTGTGGGTAAAGCTGAGTTAACCTGGCCCAGCCCAGCTCCATCAGCTCCTCCTGAAGCATTTCCAGCATGGAAATGGAATGGTTTCACTGGGAATACCCCAGGAGCTGGGATCCCTGGGACAGCACTGTCCCAGCTCCCACTGCACAGGCTGGGGCTCAGCAGTACTGCCTGGCTCTGGAGCACAAAGTGGGAGTAAAGCTGGGTTAGCCTGGCCCAGCCCAGCTCCATCAGCTCCTCCTGAAGCATTTCCAGCCTGGGAACTGAGTGGTTTCACTGGGAACCCCCAGGAGCTGGGATCCCTGGGACAGCACTGCCTGTCCCAGCTCCCACTGCACAGGCTGGGACTCAGCAGCACTGCCAGACCCTGGAGCACTGCACAAAGCAGGGGTAAAGCTGAGGCAATATGACACAGCCCAGGTCCATCAGCTCCTCCTGAAGCATTTCCAGCCTGGGAACTGAGTGGTTTCACTGGGAACCCCCAGGAACTGGGATCCCTGGGACAGCACTGCCCATCCCAGCTCCCACTGCCCAGGCTGGAGCTTGGCAGCACTGCCTGGCTCTGGACCACTGCACAAAGTGGGAGTAAAGCTGGGTTAGCCTGGCCCAGCCCAGCTCCATCAGCTCCTCCTGCAGCATTTCCAGCCTGGAATGGAATGGTTTCCCTGGGAGATCCCTGGGACAGCGCTGCCCATCCCAGCTCCCACTGCCCAGGCTGGAGCCTGGCAGCACTGCCCGGCTCTGAGCAGCCTTCTCCTTGCCAAGGGACAATCCAATCCTCACATGGAGTCAGGGATGCAATCACCCCCTCCTGGAGCCCATCTCCACCTGTAACTGTGTGCCCACAAGGACCATCTATGCCCTGGAGAACATCACTGATATGAACAATGAATCCATGCAGGAAGAACTCTAAGAATCCTTTTTTTTCCCCCTGTTACCCTCCTGGCTTTGCCTGGGAGCATCAGGCTCCGTGAGTTGTATTTTGGATAAAATATCTTCTGGAATTGATATATTTCCACCCCCACCACCATTTTTACTTTTATCTCAGTGAATGGTTCGACTTCAGCTTCCAAAATATGGAGGGGAAAATAATCATTAAACTCCTCATCTGCACACAATTTAATCCCCTCCCTCTGCAAAGACATTTTCCTTTAAAAAGTGGAGGCACCACTTCAGTTTAACTTTAGGGAGCGTTTGAGATCCAGCTCACTTTGTAACAGATCTCTGAGGAAGGGGGGGTGGAATAGAGGCTGGAACATGAGTCTTTAAATCCATAATGAATGGGAAACACTCACCAGAACGTGTGAGAAGTGAAAACAGTTTACACATTAAAACCTGCCTGGTTTAAAACACTTCCCTAACATGAAAGTCCCTTTTTTTATTAGTTAAATATTGATGATTATTGTGGGATCCTACTTAGATTCAGCTGCAAAGGTGCGTGGGGCCTCAGCAGCTGCTACTGAGAGAAAAATGCAAACATTTACTCAAAAAAAACCAGGCAGAGTTTCCAACTGAGTGTGGGTTTAGATTGGATATTGGGAAGGAATTCTTCCCTGTGAAGGTGGGAGGGGTTGGAATGGATTTCCCAGAGAAGCTGTGGCTGCCCCTGGATCCCTGCAAGTGTCCAAGGCCAGGCTGGATGGGGCTTGGAGCATCCTAGGATGGTGGAAGTGTCCCTGCCCATGGAACTGGATGAGCTTTAAGGTCCTTCCCACCCAAACCATTCCAGGACTCCACATATTCCCATAAAACACCTGCAGAGCCACCATCAGGGCTGGCAGTAGCCAGGACAGCCAAGATGCTCCTTCCCCTCCCCTGATCCCGGCAGCAGATGGGCAGAATCCTTTCCCTGGGGGAAAATCCCTCCAATAAAACATCCACCCAGCGATCCTGGACAGGGGGACAGGGACACAGAGACTCAACTGCAGCAAGAGCCAGGACTTGAGTGGTAAAAACCACCCAAAACCATCACCCCCAGCCTGCAAGAGGGGAAAAGATTTGCAGACTCTCCTCAGGATCTGTGCTCTCGGCATGCCTGGCAGGAACACATCGTGCAATTCACCTGCACTTTACAAATGGCCACACCACGGGGAGGGGAAAATAATGAAGCATGAAATCCAAACCCAGCGTTGGAAGTGAACCATGAAAGAGCCACGGCAGCACAGCTGCAGCCAGGGAGGAGCTCGCACCCAGAGCCGCAGCCCGGCCACACCGCTGGGAAACACCGGGGCCAGGGCAGCCCCAGCCCACAGCAGCCCTTCAGAAAGGGAAAAGGATAAATCCCTTTTTCAAGTCGGCCAAAGGCTCTGTTCTGAGCAGCTGTAGCTGCAGGAGCAAGGTGGGGAGCACCTGAGCAGTGACAGCCTGCAGCAGAGCAGAGTGAGCTCCTGGCAGCAGCCGAGCAGCAGCTGCAGGGATGTGGAGGCAGAGCAGCTCTGGGGGACACATCTCTGTTCCTGTGCAGCTTCGGGGGCACCACCGGGGTCATGCTGGGGGAAAACCACGAGCAGGGCCCTGCCCAGGGACACACAGAGCCTCGGCTTCCATTCCTGCTCTCTCACGGGCATTTGCTGCCTGGCACAGGCTCCAGAAACCACCAAAGCTGTCCTGAAGAGCTGCACCTCCCCTGTGTCCCTGGGACAAACAGCAGCGAGTGCATTTCCAGTCACAGACTGGACTGGGCTGGGAGGGAACTTACAGATAATCCCATCCCACCCCCTCCCGTGGGCAGGGACACCTTCTGCTGTCCCAGGCTGCTCCAGCCTGGCCTTGGACACTTCCAGGGATCCAGGGGCAGTCACAGCTTCTCTGGGAAATCCATTCCAGCCCCTCCCCACCCTCACAGGGAAGATTTTCTTCCCATATCCCACCTAACCCTGCCACCCTTCAGCTGAAGGCCATTCCCCTCTCTGGTCACTCCATGCCCTGGTCCCAGCCAGGCAAACACTTCTCCTGCCTGGATTTGCTGTGTGAGCAGCAGAGCTCCCCTGGCCCAGAGGACAGATTAGATCTGAACCCTAAACACTCCCAGAAGCCAGGAAAGGATCAGAAGTCCTGGGATAACTCTGTTGTGGTCAGGGAGTCTTACCTGTGCAACCACAGCTCCAGGGAGGCTTTGCTGTGTTGGCAAAAAGAGAAATCACTGACTGCTGTGGGTTGGAAAGGACCTTAAAGATCATTTTATTCCAAACTACTCCCAAAACGCCTGTGCAGGGCTGGGGATCAGCCCAGGTCAGGAATCACAGGGAGCCCCCAGGGCAGCAGAAGCTTTTCCAGCTGCTGTGGATGGAGCAGGGCTGGGCAGAGCAGGTGATCCCTCAGAGGCACTTCAGTGGGGCAGCAGACACTGAGCGGCTGGGAAGGGAGCGGGGGAGGCCTTTGGGAGCAGAGCTGGGGGGATAGGAACTGGGGGGATCAGAGCTGGGGAGATCAGAGCTGGGGAGATCAGAGCTGGGGGGATCGGAGTTGGGGGATCAGAGCCAGGGGAAGCATCAGCTCAGCCACCTGGCACCCCAGGAACAGGGATTTCACTGCCAGGTGACGAATGGGGACACAACCCACGGGCTGGGGGCAGCAGCAACCTGCACGGATTTGGGGTTGCACTTCATCGCCGAAATCGTTCCCAAAAACCTTCCCTAGGCTTAGGAGTCCTTTGATCCTCGTGTGGAAACACAGCAGCTGTGGGCACCAAAACCTCCTACAATGCCACCAGTGCCCCCCATTCCCATGTCCAGCAGCACAGCTGGCCCTGAGTCATCCCACTGGGAAAAGCAACCCCGAGACAATCCTGGAGAGCTCCTGAGCCACCTCCCAGGGCTGGGGATGCTTCCAAAGGGGTGTAAGGACCTCAGGCAGCAGGTGCATGTTTTGATAAAAGCACACTGCTCACCTGAACTGCATCCAGGACCCTTCCACCACTTCCTATTCCAGCATGCAGCTGCCCAGCCCTGCAGCAAACACGCCCTGCCTGCCCTGCCTCTCGTACTGCCTGTTCTGGAAGGAGATCTGCTATCAGCTATCAATTGCAGCAGCAAGCATCTAATTTGACTTTGGCAGCAAGATGACAGTGTCTTGAATGCTAAATTACATCTGCAAAAAGGTCAAACCCCATGCATACCTGAGCATTTACATAATTCAAACAGCTCATCATCAGTTGCCTCCTTTTTCTTTTTTTTTTTTTCTTTTTTTTTAAAGCTACTCCAAGGCAATGAATTTGCCATGACTTTCGGGAAAGTGACTTTTAGTGGGTAATGTTCTTGGGTTTGACCTTGTTTCTACAGCGTTAATTACTGCCATTATCAACTGCTTGCATCTTCATGGAAAAAAAGGCAATTAGTTGTAGGAATCAGCCCTCCCCTACACCGGTGGTAATACACCCGAAACCCCTGCCCTGGGAGGAAGAGCTTTGTGCAGCCTCCCATCACCTCCAGACCCTCCTCCCTTCATAAAACCACCCAGAGCTGCTCAGCAGACTGGAGACAGAGTCATTTCTCAGCAGTGCCACCGAGTTCCTGGGCAACTTTTACAAATTCTGATGCAGAAAACACTCAGTGTAATGAAAACGGATCTCTGTCCCCCGGTCACGGCAAGGAGCAGAGTCAGGGCTTTCAGATCCCATTCCATCTGATTTTCTGGGTAACAAACACCAGTGATTTTCCATCTCAGTGTCTCAGTTTCCTTCCTTCTTCCCAGGAAGCTCAGCACAGCCCAAATCCCATGGATGCACACCCTAAGGGCACCTCACCGCTGCTAAACCCCTCAGACTTCCCTCACTGTTCATATTTGCAGATGAATTACGGCTTTGTAATTCATCTTCCCTTTTTTATAACTCTGTATGTTAATCACCCTGATTATTTCTGGTAATTCCATTTTATAAATGCTCCTGGAAGCACAGAGCAGTGGCTGCACTATCTGAAATGAAATCTCTGCTCAGGAAACGCAGAGCGAGTGCAGGGCAGAGGCTTTGGGAACGGAGATGGAATTGCAGCGAGTGCCCAGCACTTGGTTCTCCAGGATCAGGGAGGCTGGAAAAGCCCTCCCAGGTCACAGAGCCCAAGCTATGCCCCATCCCCACCTTGTCCCCAGCTCAGAGCACTCAGTGCCACCTCCAGGCCTTCCTTGGATGCCTCCAGGGATGGGCACTCCAAACCTCCCTGGGCACTTCCAAGGCCTGACCACCCTTTCATGGAGAAATTTTTGCTAAAATCCAACCCCAAACTCCCCTGGCCCAGCCTGAGGCTGTTCCCTCTCCTCCTGTCCCTGTTCCCTGCGAGCACAGCCCAACCCCCCCGGCTGCCCCCTCCTGTCAGGGACTTGTGCAGAGCCACAAGGTCCCCCCTGATCCCCCTTTTCTCCAGGCTCAGCTCCTTTCCCAGCTCCCTCAGGAGTTTCCCAGCTCTGTTCCTTGCCCTGGACACTCTGCAGCTCCTCCAGGTCTCTCTGGCCATGAGTGGCCAGAACTGTCCCCAGCACTGGAGGTGCCCTGGCAGTGCCAGCACAGGGGACAGTCCCTGCCCTCTCCTGCTGTCACACTGCTGGTGAAGCTCCTCAAGGCTCCCCAACCTCGCTACCATCACTCAGAGCAGGAGCATTTCGAGCAGGAATCTCTCCCTAAGAGACTCTTCCCTCCCCCTCACACCCCCGGGGGAAAATAAAAAAACAGAAAGAAAAAAAAAACAAGGAGAAAGTTTGCTCTGAGCTTGTCCATTCTCTGCTCCATCTGGAAGAGAAGCTCAAACACCTCCCCAAATTCTAAACACCCTGCACACCTGTGCCATAAAACACAGCCAGCTCTGGAATTCCTGTCCCCTCACACAGCATCCATCCCACTGCCACCACCCAGCTCCAGGGGTCCCATTTCAGGTCCCACTAACCAGCCTGCTGCTTCCCTCCCAGCCCATCCCAACTCTTGAATTCTGCCTCTCTCTCTCTGGCAAATTGAAAAAAAAAATTCAATTTTTTGTCTTGTTCAAGACCTGAAAACATGCTGGAAAGACATGGTTAGGGTTAATAAGTATCTCTATCAATAGAATATTCAATCAGTATGAATAACCATCACATCTCTCCCCACCCTTCTGACTGATGATAGCTAAATTACTTCTAAATATAGCCCTTAAAATCTGCATTAATCCTGTCTGCTCAAACACGTTGGCTTTATTGACAGCATGAAGATACAAGCCAAGCACCTGCATGGAGCACGAGCTTATAAAATCGGAAATAAGAGCAATCCAGATGAAATGCAACTTCCATTAACCTTGGCTTTTTGTTTTTACTTCTCTGAACGCTCACACTGCCACCAAATAATCATTGCATTGCAGGTAGCTCTGGGCTCCAGCCCTAGGAGAGAACTGCACAGCAGAACCACTTCCATCCACGTTCCATCGCTCTCCAGCTCGGAGGAAGATGACAAGATGTCAGAGGCCTGGTGCCCCCACTGGGGTTGGAGCCACCCTGTCCTCTGCCCTGGAGATTCTCTTCCTTAGGTTCGTCGTGTTGGAAAGAACGAAGTGAGACATCTTCTTTTTTGTTTCAGGAGTTGTTTATTTTTCTTATCAAAACCTCGGAGGCAGTGGCAGCATCCTCCAAGGGCACCAGGGCAGAAAAGGCAATGGCTGCAAGTCAGCAGCTACTTTTATATCTTACTAACAACCATTCAAGAAACAATACATATCTTATTTTGTTTCCAACACCAGTAAACCTTCATCTTATTGATATGTCTTTCAATACTAACTTTTTTCCACCAACCAACACACCACAGGAACTGGTGTCAGAGGAGAGAGGAAGAGAAAGAGGAGAGAGAAGAAGAAGAAAGAAGGAAAAACTACACCCAAAAAATCTCCATCTTGTCCCTATGTAATACACAGAGCAAGATCCTAAAAACTACAACTAAACTCTCTGTGGTTCACTAAACAAAAATCTTTTCACCTCTCTGGTGCATTCAGGTTCTCCCAAAAGTGGAGGGAGCTTCTCCCAAAGCCTAGGTTGCTGGCTAGGCCACTTGTGAGGAGCTCTGGGGCTATAAAGAAACCACCAGAGGAGCAGGAGAAGCTTTCAGGCTTCCCTGGACTCCGACAACAAGAGGGAGAAGTTCCTCTCAGGAAACCAAGAGGTCAAGAACAGCAGGGGCTGGATGGACTTGCAGCATCTGCTTCCCATTAAAAGCTGTGTTAGTGCTTCCTGTGTGTCCAACACCAGAGCCTTCAGGAGCAATTCCCATCCCAGCCAAAAACGTTCCCGTGCTCCTGCAGAGCTGGTAGGCGAAGGGAATCCATTTTTAATGAGCACATCTGCCTGCGTTTGCTTCCACCAAGGAAGGCAGGCCCTGGATGAAGCAATGGCCTCCCCGCTCCTTCCATGGGTAAAGAAGCAGAAAATCATAGAATGGCTTGGGCTGGAAGGAAGTTAAATGTGGGGAGGGACACATTCCAAGGCCCCAGGTTGCTCCAACCTGGCCTCCAATTTCCAGGGCTGGGGCAGCCACAGCTTCTCTGGGAAGAGCCACAGAAACTCCTCCCTGCATGACTTAGGGCAGCAAATCCCAAGGAATCTTCCAAAGGGAACTTTTTTGGAGCCAGACCTACAGGATAAGTTCAGGAGCTGGTCAGTCTGGACACCTCAGCACCTTCAGCTGACTCCAGGACCACAAGAAGCCCATGGACACATCTAGAGCTGATGCCTGAAATGGCCACCTAGAAACAGAGAGCAGACAGGAATAAAGGAAGAAATTGGGATTTAATTTAATTTAATAAAGGGATTGATTGGAAAGGCCTCAGAGGTACACTCTGGGCTCCAGAGGCTCCTGCCTCAGTGCATCCCAACATGGACAAGCACAGCTCCCGAGTTCTTCATGCTTTTATAGGTTTGCTCCATTTGCATATCATCATAAATTCACCAATTAACACTTTAGCTAATGATGGAATTTGCCCAAGCTTGCCCCCCTGTCCCCAAGATTGTGGTTTGCAGTTGTTGGGCCTAGGAGGGTCTGGGTGTCCTTGGAGAGCTGGAGAGGCTTTGTTGTGTGTGTGTGAGCATGAGAGAACAGCACTGAACGAGCTCCAGGGAACTGCAGAGTGACACTGGGCAGGGCAGGGCTGGCAACATAGAAAAGTTAAACCCTAAGGCATCAGAGGCAGTCCCCAGGCAGGGTCAGTCCCCTTTCGCTCCAGTGTGAATTACAAACAACTCCATTAACTCCTGCAGTTCCATTGGAGCCAGAGGAGAACCAGGCCCTGCTCATGCTCCCTCTGAGGGAGATTTCCATCACACTTTGGGCTAATGCACCATGCTGGGAGCTCCGGGCTCCTCGCCATCACCAGTAATTGGATTGCAAGAAAGGCACAGGTCTGCTTCCAAATGACATTTTTATCAATATCTGTCTGTTTACAGGTGTCTGTCATAACCTTCAAATACACTTAAATAACTCATTCATCCAAGCACTGAGCGTATGCTGGGGGAAAGATTCATCAAGCAAATGCAAAACTACTGCTCAAGTTTGTGCCTTCTGAGAAAATGTTCATCAAAGAAACTCTCCTTGCCTGCAAAGGTCCTGGAGATCCTTCCTTGGAGTGGCAGCATGGGTTGAGTGGCCAAGGTTTCCCAACAGAGGAGTTGGGGCCAATGGAACAAAGATTCAGCCCAGAAATAGTTCAGTGTTTCTTTACAAAACAGTTTATTTTGGATTCTCTGCTGCCCTGGGAACATCTCAGCTCAGTTCCATTGCTGTCACTGCTAAAGAAGGACCCTGGCCAATGGAAAAGCTCAAGGTTTCATCTGGGCTCTGATACACACAGACAAACCTGTGAAAATGAAGAATCGAATCTTTTAGCCCCTCCCAAACCAGGCAGAATTAAACCTTCATGTCCCCAGCCTGTTTCAAGCTCCAGCGAACCCAGATCGCTGCATCTGAGCTTCTGCTCCAGAATTTAAGTCTGTCACAACATCCCTGGGGCCAGCCCAGCCTGTACAGCCAGACCTGATCTTGTACATGAAGCCCAAAGTGTTTTGTTTGCAGTTCCTCAGAACTGTTCTGGCTGCAGGAATGCTGATGTTCCCTCCCCACACAGAGCAGCCCTGGTTATTTTTGGTCCATTATCCACGCCAGGTGGGATGGCAGCAATCAAATCCAGCAGTGCCAGGCACCTTCCCAGAAAACAACAACACTCAGAGTGGTTTATCCAAGAGTTAAATGTTGTGGCATGATTCAGGTGGAAAGGGACCTTTAATATCCTATTTTTCAGATAAACTTTCACATGTGTCTTTAAACCTTCCAGAAATGAATCCATTTGATCCATACAGTTCATGGCTGAACTAAACTGCCCAGAATATGTCTCTGACTGAGTCCCAGCCAGGAATCCACAAGAAGACAGAGAGGAAGACATTTCACTGCTCAAGGAAAGCAGATTTCCATTCTTTCATCCAAGCTTTTTCCTGGGAAGCCACAGAACTCCCCTGAGCAATGGATTTCAGGACAAGTTAAAAACAACTTGCATTTCTCCAGCTTTTCTCTGAAATTCCTCAAAAAGCCACCAACAAGTCACCACCACAGGTTTGTGACTCAGTGACCACCAAAGCAGCAGGAGAAAGTCTCCTTCCCTCTCCACAGCTCTTTATGGCAGAGCTCCAGGCCCTGGAAATCCACAATTCCTGCTCCCAGTGAGCGAAACAGGACTGATAAACTCTCGTATTGCAGAGATGCAAAGAGGCTCTAAAAACCCCAACTCAAATTCCAACATACCTTAAGAAAGTGTCCTGATGTGGAAAGGAGAGGGAAGGGGAGGGAAGGGGAGGGAAGGAGAGGGAAGGAGAGGGAAGGAGAGGGAAGGGGAGGGATGGAGAGGGAAGGAGAGGGAAGGAGAGGGATGGAAAGGGATGGAGAGGGATGGAGAGGGAAGGAGAGGGAAGAAGAGGGAAGGAGAGGGAAGTGGAGGGAAGGAGAGGGAAGGGGAGGGATGGAGAGGGAAGGAGAGGGAAGGAAAGAGGATCCCACCATTGGACTGTCCCCACAAAGCCCTGGAGCACACACGGGTCCAGCAGCCCTGTCTGGCACTGCTCTGGGTGATGTTCAGTGCCAGGTTTGGACAAGCCAAGGCTGCCAAGCCTGCCCAGCCCAGCACGTGCTCACCCAAAAACCCACTGTGCCACTCTCGAAATGCTGACTCGCCACCCCTGGAGCCTCCACACACTCCCTTCGATTTATTCTGCCTTGCTAATGACCTAACAGATTAGGAAGAGGCTTATGTGTGTCAGATGAAAGCTCCGCGATAATGTCTTTAATGTTTTACTTTAATATTAAATTTAATTAGGACAGCAAGGAGGTGGAGGTGGGGGGGGAGGGAAGGGACTGAAACCTGGATAGTGTCACCAGCAGCTCCTTTTCCACATCTGAACTGGAATGGCTCCCAGCCAGACGAGCAATTACTCCGGGAGCAGACAGGGCCAACCCAAGCATGCGAGGCCCATATGCTGCTGCCTGGGCCCAGCGAGGCTCTCTGAGGAGCTCTGCCACTTCCCAGTGCTCTCCAAGCCGCTCCAGAGGCACCTCAGAGCGCTGGGATCTCGGGGAAGCAGCCAGCCCGGAGTGCTTCTGTCCCTGTGGCACAGTCCCTGCCAGCTGCCAAGGGCCACGGGATGTGCTCCAGGTTCCTGTGCTCCCTCCGTGCTCCGGCTCAGAGGGAGATCCAGAGTGAAGCAGGGCATGCTCAGAGCCTTCAGAGCCAGGCAGGACGGACACGGCTTCATCCCCCAGGGGACAGGGACAAGCCCCTGTGACAGCAGTGCAGGGTCCTGGCAGCAGCACAGGTGGCCCTGTCCGTGCTGCTGTCGAGGGCCTGGGCCCCCGTTGGGATTGGAACCCTCAGTTCCAACCCCTGTCCTCTGCCCTGGGGTTTTTCTTCCTTTGGTTTGTCATGTTGGGAAAAAATGCAGCAAGAGATCTTCTTCTGCTGTTTCAGAGTTGTTTGTTTGTCTTATCAAAACCTCGGAGGCAGAGGCAGCATCCCCCGAGAATACCAGGGCAGAAAGGCAATGGCTGCAGATCAGCAGCTACTTTTATATCTTACTAACAACCATTCAAGAAACAATAAGTATCTTATTTTCTTTTCAACACCAGTAAACCTTCATCTTATTGATATGTCTTTCAATACTAACTTTTTTCCACCAACCAACACACCACAGGAACTGGTGTCAGAGAAGAGAGGAAGAGAATGAGGAGAGAGGAGAAGAAGAAAGAAGGAAAAACCACACCCAAAAAATCTCCATCTTGTCCCTATTTAATACATAGAGCAAGATCCTAAAACTACAACTAAACTCTCTGTGGTTCACTAAACAAAAATCTCTTCACCTCTCTGGTGCATTCAGGTTCTCCCAAAAGTGGAGGGAGCTTCTCCCAAAGCCTAGGTCACTGGCTAGGCCACTTGTGAGGAGCTCTGGGGATATAAAGAAACCACCAGAGGAGCAGGAGAAGCTTTCAGGCTTCCCTGGACTCTGACATGCTGTGACAGGCCCCAAGGCCTGTGTTGGTTCCAGCAGCACTGCCAGACATGTCCTGGTGAGCCAGGGGGGACAAAGGCAGCTCCTCAGCCAGGTCACATCCTTCACTGGGGCTCAACAGGGGTACAGAGCTCTGAGTGCCCCTGACATCCCTGCTGTCCTGGGCACTGCAGGAGCCTGTCCTGGGGGCACTTGCAGCCACACAAGGGCTCCCACAACTCTGTCACCAGGACAGTGGGTGACAAAGCTGAGGGAGGACACTCAGGGACAAGGTGCTGCTTTGATCAGCTGAGCTGAGCCGTGCAGGTGCTGCCCTGGGGCAGTGCAGACACCAACAAGTAATCAGAGAGAGATTTCCCAGCTCTCTTAGCTCACTTCGTGAGAAGCAGCTACTTTCTCACCAGCAGAAGCTGAGAAACCAAGAAAAGTTTGTGTAAACCATCTCGTGTTTTGGTAAACTGCTCCTCACAGCTGGTGTTTGACACACTTTGTTACTCCTCACTTGTTGCTCTCTAACTGACCCATAGTAGCTGTTCTCACACTGCTTTGGGCCACGCTGGAAGAAGCAGAACCTAAGCATCTCTCTCTAGAGATCTCTTTGCTGACAATGCCTGGGCCCCTGAAAATGGGGTTTTTCTTCTTTTATCAAAGTCCCATACCAGATAAAAAAGGAACTGGACTTGCAGTTTCTGTTTTCCAAGTTGGTTATTCTTTTCCTATCTCAGATTCCGAATGCTGCCTGTACACCAGGGTTTAGCATTCTGAATCTGCTGCTGCAAAGACCACAAGATCAAAAATGCAGTGCTGTTTTAAAGACTTTTCACCCAATTAGCTGCTAAAATGTACTGTATTTATAATTCTGTGCCAATAACTATCATTTATTTTTAACACAACTCCCCTATCTCAAATCTATTCTACCAATGTCTCTCTGCCACCATCACTGCAGAAAATGGAGTAAAGAAAGAAGAAGGAGAAGCCTGACCACTGCCCAAAAACCTCCATCTTGCCTCCATTTACCTCCACACTACAAAACCCAAAACTACAAATTTGCACCCTGTGATAAACTAAACTATAATCTATCTTATATTTTTGATATTTTTAATCCATCCATAAGTGTTGGAAGCTTCTCCCATGAGCACAAATCAAAGACTGTGTCCTCTTGGGGTCCCAACGAGGGTCTCAGACCCCCAGGGCAATTTGAGAGGTTTTCCAACTATCTTGGACTCCAACTCCAACTTTGCCTTTGCTTGCTTTGCATGGAATAAAGAAGATCTCTGCCTTCTGATGATCCTGAGAAAGGAGTCTCTTTGGTTGTAATGGGCCAAACCAAGGCCTGTAATGATGCCTCAAATGGCTCCCTAGAAACAGATCCCAGGCAGGGATAAAGGAATCAAGGAGGGATTGGTTGGAAAGGCCTTCAGAGGTACACTCTGGGCTCCAGAGGCTCCTGCCTCAGTGCATCCCAACATGGACAAGGACAGCTCCCGAGTTCTTCCCACTTGGATCTCAGCATCAATTCCCCAAGCAGGAGCCAGGCAAGGATGGAATTTGCCCAAGCTTGCCCCCCTGTCCCCAAGATTGTGGTTTCCAGTTCTTGTTTCTGGGTGTCCTTGGAGAGCAAGTTAGAGAGGTTTTGTTGTGTCTATCTCAGCACAGAGAGCAGCACTGAACGAGCTACAGAAAACTTCAGAGTGACACTGGGCAGTACAGAATTTGAAAAATATAAAAGTTAAAACCTAAGGCATCAGTAATGCAACAGTGAAGCTGATCCCACCCAACAGGTGCTGCTGGGGACAGGGGACCAGGGGCTGTGGTCCCTGCAGTCACCAAAACTGCTCTGGATACAGACACACACCAACACCTGGAGGAGCCTCATCACCCCAGGCAGCCCAAAAGACTCAACAGCCCAAATCTCAAACACACCTCAGAATGGAGAGGACTGGGAGCCTTCTGCTTGACCACATCATGAGCCAGGCTCTCCTTTGTAAGGGGTCCTGGAATGATTTGGGTTGGAAGGGACCTCAAAGCTCACCCAGTGCCACTCCCTGCCATGGCAAGGACACTTCTCACTATCCCAGGCTGGCCAACATGGCCTGGTTACCTCAGTGATTCTCTTTTAAAAGACACCTCATGTCCCCAGCCCATCTGAAACCAGAGGAGCTTGCAGTAATAGCTGTTGCATATTACATTTACAGAGCCCTTTGTCCAAGGATTACAGACTTTCCAAAACTTAATTAATTAATCTGTAACCCCCCTGCCCTCCATAAGGTGCACTAAATTCTCTGTCAGCATTTCCAGATGAGAGCACTATTTTACAGCAGTTATTAATTGGCTTTAGGTTTCAAGTTCCTCACCCAGGGAAAGATTCAGTTCCTGCCTTCTAAGCACAAAGCCCAAGCCAGGATGCTTGGGGCTTCTGGGTTTAGGTTCTGGCTTTGTTTTGCTTTCCTGACATCAGACACAGCCACATGGGTCAAAACCTCCTCATTTCACAGTGCTCTGAGCTCCCAGCAGGAGAGGACAGAGAAATGCAGATCATTAGAGCAGTGGGCATTTCACCCCAGACAGAGAATGCCATGTGTGGTGCACAGCAGTGCCTGTGTCACTCTCCAGCTGCACCCACAGGGGTTTGCACAGCTGAGAGAGCTCCTGCACCTCAATACCCCCTCCCATAATCTACTGATCACACTGCAGAATCTTTCAAAATACTCCCAGATCTGGAAATCCAACAGGGCTGTGTGTGTGGGACCTGTGGGACAGAAGTATTCCCTGACCTCTGGAGACAGCAGCAGGATTTTTAGAGATTATGGGAAACAGGCACCTCTACTTCTGTAGTTATTGGAAGCAGAACATTTTCAGGCCTGGTTGGGAGCTGAAGGGGAATGCACAGATCCATCTCTGCTAAAATGATCACAGAGGAGAGCTGAGTGCATAGGGACACATCCTACTGGGACCTGGACAAAGCAAAGCTCACCGAGGACTGGGAAGCAGCTGGGAAGGAATTGGGTGGAGGAAAAGGAAAACACCCAAGTGAGATAGAGGTGCCCTGAGCAGAACAATCCTCTCCCATCCCTGACCCAGCTGGAGCCACGCTGGCACCACGGGGAGGGTGGGTCCAGGTCAGGGCACTGCTCAGCAGAGAAAAAGGGGCTGAGGGTGGTCCCTGCCCTGCTCTGCCCCAGCCAAATCCCCCCCATTCCCTCACAAGCTCAGCTCCAGTCACTCCCTGCCACGACAGAGATGCTGCACCACCAGGGAGAAGAGGGTGATGGGGACAGGGTTTAAAAATAAATCAACTTCTGCGTTGTTTTGGAAGCAATCTATGAAAGAGATTTGGTTGTAAAAGCCGTTGTATAAATGGAGGCACAATTATTGTTTGACAATAAAAAACCCAAACAGTTTTCCTATATTTGCTCGGAATAAAACCATTTTGCAGATGTCTTCAGACAGCCTTTTCAACTGCTTTCCGCATCTTAATTTTCCCTTTCAGGTTTTTATTACATTTAAATTAAAATGATGCCTCGAAGCAGTCAAGGGCAACTTTTAACAAGTCTATCAGTGCTGAACTTTTCACTGCTCGGATCTCTCACCTTTGCTCAGGAGCCTGTAAACAAAGCTCACCCCTGCTCCAATCCCCCTCCTCTTCCCTGCTGAGGCAGGAATGCTGTCCTGACCCTCTGTGCTTCCCAAAAACCTCATGTTTACACTGTCATTCACTGCTCTAATTACTCTTCACAACACGGGAGCCAAAAGCCCTTTGCTTTTTAGGAAACAAACCCTACCCCAAGAGCTGGAACATGAGGAGAAATAAAGGGAATTTCAGAGAAATAAAGGGAATTTCAGAGAAATAAAGGGAATTTTTTTTACTGACCAGCTTAGAAAAGCCAAAGCTAAAATAACACTCTCCTTCCCAGGGCAAAATTTTAGCTTGAATGGAGCTTGGAACAATAAAAGGTTCCTTAAAATACCTGAACAGAGAATCTTAAAGGAAGTAACCTGTGTTAATCAGGTTTCAACAGGGATTTGGCCTCAACAGGGAGTTTTGGTCACCAGCAGGAGCAGAGATCATCCCCCCTCCCTCACCTGCTTTTTCCTACAAGCACCACAGGCCCTGCTTCCCTCCCCAGCAGCACTTTCTGCACACCAGACCAGGGACTGCAGCATTGGGAAGCATCCTCAACGAGGCAATAAATGCCCCAAAACAGAGGGGATGGCTGGGCTGAGGTTTCCTAAGCTTGGTTTGCTCAGACCCTCCAAACTGTGACCAAAAATCCTTCTGCACCCCCCAGGAGCAGCTGCCTGAACATCCTCTCCCCACCCTCCTCCAGCACAGAGAAAAGCACATTTCTATCCTGAGCACTGCTTTGAAGTAGCCTGAAACTGCTTTGCAACCCTTTTTTTAAAAATGAAAACTGCATCTAAACAACCAAAGCCACGGAGAATTTTCCAAGAGGCAATCCCCTCCTGCTCCTGCCCCTCCGTGCTCCCAGGGTTTGCAGCTCTGGCAGGGCAGCTGTGGTCGCTGCAGGCCAGATTAATGTGGCATGGCAGAGAGGAGCCCAGCACACCTGCTCTAAATAAAGATTTCACTTCTGTTGCTCTATTTATTCTTGTTTCACTCCATCTAAAGTAAATTCTACGCAGGCTCCAAGCTGCTCTTTGCTTATGGGGAAACAATGAGAGCCCCCAGGTAGATCCAAAGCTCGGAATTAGGTAAATAATTAAGTTACCTCAGATACTCTCAGTTAATTCCCATGGTTGGATTCAGTTTCTGTTTTGTGGGTTGGATATGTCTTGTTGCATTAGCTGGAATTATTCCATTAAAGGAATCTTCAGACTGTTTGGGGGTTCTGTGGATTAATGAAGCTTCCTGCCATGGATTCTCCCAGGAAGAAGGGAGGCTTTTGTGTATCTAGCACTTTTGGTGGGTACAGGTGCTCTGCCAGAGCACCAACATCTCAGTCCTGAGGACAGGCTCCACCTAACAGCAGGTCCCACCAGGTATAGGAAGCACATTTTGCCCAGCACCCCTTGAAATTTAGGAGAGGTGCTTCCCAGTTTGTGTCAGACAGGCCCCGGTCTGAAGCACAAACAGAACTTCCTGCCAGCAGTGGGGACATTTTCAGGCTCACCTGCACAGGGCAGCCAAAAAAAAAAACCTTTCCCAGCTGTTCTGTGCCCACCCAGAGCTGATCCCAAACCCACAGTGGGGACTCCCTTGCTTTGCAATATCTGCAATAATCTCCTTTCCTACCCTGACAAATCCCAACAGCAGAGAGGCTCAAAGTTTATCAGCAGCACATGTAAAATTCCCTTTTCCTGTCCTGAACACAAGCAAGGACAAGGTGCTCCTGGCAGGGAACCACTCCACAATTCCTCACAGCCCCCAGAGCTGTGTCCAGAGCCACCCCAGGGTGAGCCTTGTCCCTCATCCCTCTCCTTAAACCCCCCTGGTTCTCCTAAAGTGCCCCTGCCGTGCTCAGGAACCCCTGGGCTCCCCTCACATCCAATTCCTGTTCACAAACAAATTAAACATTCTCACTTCCCATGAAGATGCCACGAGGATTTTATGGCAATGTGTTCCTACATCACACCACCGCTTTTGTATTTTTTAATGCCCATTCCTAAACCTGTACCCAGCATATCACAGGCACTGCTGGAATAAAAGCAGCAGCACAAGGCTCCACACGCAGAGCAGCAGGATTTCCAAAAGCACTGAAAACACAATGCTGGTTCCTGTGGTTTGAGCCATCCCAGGTACCCAGCAGATGTTGTGGTGCAGCTTGAACAAAGTCAAATTCTCCATATGGCTCCAAAAACCACTTTATTTACATGTTTCTATGCAAGCTGCAGGGCTTATCGGGGATTTTTCCAGGTGCTCTCACCTTTCCTTCCCCCAAGACTCCACCAGCAGAATCAGCCAAACTGCACTGCTTTATTTCCTAATAAAAGTGGGGAAAACATTCCTTCTCAGAGGAGCAACACCTGAGCACAGAGAATTATAGAGGCAGACTCAGCACCAGGCAGGTGTTGCAAAGCCAATCCCCCTTTGAAGTTTACTAATCCCATCCCCTTGTGGGTCCAGGGGTCTCAGCTCTCTCCCTTGGACCTCTCCAAGAAGTTGGTGAAGGCCGGGGTGAGTTTGTACAGCTCTTTTTGGAGTTGGGGTGTTGGTTGTAAAGTCGTGATTTTGGTGTAAAAGCTGTCCCAGAGTAGACCTTGCACGTTCTTTAGTTTGCAAAAATATTCATTCATAACCAGTTGGTTCTCAGCCCACAGATGGGAAGTTGTGAATCATGGATTAATTCCCAGTGCAGAGCTGAATGGAGAGCACAAGTGAGGTTTGCTTCCCTGCTTTTTCCTTGTTTTTTTTTTTTTTTAATGTGTGCAGTGTTCAGGTATTTCAGGAGGTTTGTTTTATTCCTGGCTTTTTGTTGGGCTGCCCAGGTAGGAGCAGTTTCCTACCTGGAAAGGAAGGAAAGCAGCAGCTGGGGGAGTTTTCCCTGTGTTCATGGAGCCAGGAACGTCCTGGGGAGCAGAGACAGCACAGACAGCTCCACACCACAGGTATCTTTCCAAGTAGAAAGAGAACAGAGAGCTTTTCTGAAAAAATAAAAATATTTGAGGCAGTTGTGCCCTGTTCCTGGTGCTGCTGAGGGGTTGAGCTGGGCCTTGGTGCCGTGTCGGTGCCCAGCAAGTCCTGGGGGTCACTGGGCTGGGCAGGGAGGGGGCTCAGCCCCAGATGGAGCAGTTTGGGGTGGGCAGGGAGGGGGCTCAGCCCCACATGGAGCAGTTTGGGGTGGGCAGGGAGGGGGCTCAGCCCCAGCTGGATCACTTTGTGGTGTTGCCCCTGCCAGTTCTGGCTCAGACTGGGACCAGCTGAAGGGAACTGGAGTTTAGGGAGGGTTGTGAGTGGTGCAATATCAAATTATCACCCCCTGTCCGTGAGCACAAGTAGTGACCTGGAGCAGAAATGTAACAGAAGTGAGTCTTTCCCAATTTCCAGCCACTTCCACTGGCACTGCCATTTCTTGTTATATTTCCAGGCTGCTCTGACCCTCCCAGGCCCCATTTCCACCTCCACCCTTGACCAGGCCCCAGCTTTCCAAACCCAGTGCCCTGACCCACGTGGCACTTCTGCCCTGAGTTTTCCCCCCTCACACAGAATTTCTGGCGCTTCTTTCCCCGAGTTTGACATGAATGAGCCCAGGGCTGCTCTGGTGAATTGATGTGCTGCTGCACGCTGTGGTTTGGGCACGCTGCAGCAGGGACTCGCTGCACAACTCCTGTTGCCATAGCTCTCATCCCTCCGAGACTTAAATGTGTCACATAAACTGAATGAGGAACACAACCAAACGGGAGGGGGGGAAAAGGTGGGCAACAAAGGAGGGAGCTGCAAACAAAGCAGGAATCCTTCCCTTCGATTCCAGCCTCGTGAGTCAACATTTATGATGACAATAATTCTGAGCTGTAAACAGCGAGTGAACAAAAGCCCCGTGTGGGAGGGGGGAAAGGCTGAGCTCGGCATGACTGGCATTCCTTGAGATCACTCCTCAGGCTTCCTTCAAAGACCTGGATGCTCATCAGGGGCTCTGTGAGCACTGACAGCTTTCCCAAAGGAAATTCCAGCTCCAGAACAGCCCCGTTTATCCCCTTGTGCAGTGGCCAGGGCCTGAGTCTGGGTGGCAAAAGCTGGAATTCATTCCCAATTCCTGCAGTGCCTCACGGCAGTCCCCAGTGCACACTGCTGGAGGAGGTGGCAATAAATGGGAAGCTGCCTGCAGGAGTTGCTTGGGTTTGTTTTCCTCCTTGATGGAAAAGGGGAAAAGACACATTTCAGCCACAAAAGCTTCCCTGGGAGCCTTTCAGCTGAGTAACAAATAGTTCTGTGTGTCAGGGTTTAAGAGGTGCCAGTGCACACTTGGGCTGTTTGGTGAACAAGCAGCTGCTCCGTGCTGCTGTCCTGAGGGCTTTGGTTTGCCTGCACTGAGGAGCCAACCACGGGAAAAGGCAAAAAGTAAAGTGGGTGGAACCTGAAGTAGAAATCCCAGTGATTCTGGGTAGGTGGAATAGCTATGACAACAGAAAAGGGCAGAGTCTGTCACCTGTTGCTCAGACTTTAAATTTAAAAATCCAAAGTCCTTCAGTTGTGTTCTGGAGATCAGTGCAAGGCAAAGCTCCACTATTGAAGGTTGTCCCTGCCCTGCTCCAGCACTTCTTCCAGCCAGGCAGGGTTCTGGGGAGCAGGGATGCATCCAGGGTGTTGGATTGGAAGCTGAACCGTGGGATTTAGCATGGAAAAAGCCCAGGTGGCGAGCAGCAAGGACAGGAGGAGCGATGCTCTGGGTCAGTGTGTGGCTTACAAATGGGGGGAAGGCAGGGGATGGATGCAAACTGGTGGGAGCACATTCCCAGCGTGCTGGAATTCCCTCTGGAACTGTTTGTCATGGATCCTGCCTCTCCACCTGTCCCTTCTGCCCACTGCAGTTCGTGGACCTTTCCTTGAGCTCTCGTGCTGTGAGAAAACCTGTCAGGAAACCTGTCTGAAAGCCCAAGGGTCAGAGGAGTTAAAAATCAGGAATGTCTTCGGGGAGAAGGGAATAATGAAAGTGATGAGGCTCAATTGCCTTCAATCCATTTGGCTTTTAATTCCAGGATAATGGGCACCAATTAGCTTAAGGAAACACTCATCTTTGAAATATTCATTGGGATGCTGGAAAATTGGCTTCATCTTCCTGGGGAGGAATCCGAGGAAAGGGTTGTGCTGGGGTTTTTAATTTCAAAGAAAAGGAGAGGCGGATTTTAGTGCCATGTTTCCACTGTTCCAAATATATTTCTCCCGAAATCAGTGTCAGCTTTTGTAAATGCTGCTTCTCTTCCGGAATGGCTCCATCCCAAGGGAAAGTATCCCAGTTTATTGGCAGCGTGGGCGTGGAGTTGGGTGCTTTATTTATCTGCTTTGATGCAGGACCCCAGAATGTGGAGCAGAGGAGGACAAACAGTTATGGCTGAGGTTTAAAAATCTCCTTTCCAGGACTCCCAGGTGAGCTGCCTTGGCGAGGTGATGTCCAGGGCTTGTACTGGGCAGGTACAGCAGAGAGCTGCTAGTCCAGTCCATTTTTCCTTTCCAAAATTAAAATCTGCTGGGAAAATATCCTTCCAAAGGCTTCCAGCTGCTGGGCTCGTGTGACTTCTCACCTTGGTGCTGCAGCCATTCAATAACTCAGCCATCCAACAGCAGCTGCCTGAGGCCTGTTCTCAGCTCTGTGACAGTCTCAGGCAAACCTGGGAGGGTCCATCCGAGCCAGGATTTGTTCCTCCCCTCCAGCAGAAGCTGTGGCTTCTCAAGGTGTCAGCAGAAAATGTCACTGTGAGAGAGCCTTTCCCCAAGAACCGAGTGCCTCATCCCCTAGCAGCAGAGCTGCCCAGAGGAGCAGGCAGCCACGTTCCTGTGAGCCCCACCCGAGTGACTCTGATCTGTTTTATTTGTGTTTTCCGTGCAATTTTCTAATTTGGCTCCCTGTAGCCTTGGGCTGCTCTCCCTATTACAGTATTTAATTGAAGTAAAGGATGTGCAACACCTGTTCTGGTTGGACTCTCACCCGGGGGGAGGCTCTGTGCAGTAGAAATAATAATAAAATAACAACAATAATTTCCAACTGTGCTTTGGAGTGGCTTAGCTTTGCCCTTCTGCAGCACTGCACAGTTCAGCAGGGCTGGGAGGGGTTGTTTAGCTGGGATGAGGAGCTCCTTGCACAGATTATTCTGGTTTTAATATGACAGTGCAGCTACACGAGGAAAATGTTAGTGTTCACCCACAGGCACTTCTGTGTCTTGGCAAAAGGGCTTTAATTTGCTACCATGGCTCAGAGTTCGGTTCTGACCTGGGAGATCTGGAGGTGTTGGAGTCCAAGATATTTGGAAAACCTCTCAAATTGCCCTGGGGGGTCTGAGACCCTCGTTGGGACCCCAAGAGGACACAGTCTTTGATTTGTGCCCATGGGAGAAGCTTCCAACACTTATGGATGGATTAAAAATATCAAAAATATAAGATAGATTATAGTTTAGTTTATCACAGGGTGAAAATTTGTAGTTTTGGGTTTTGTAGTGTGGAAGTAAATGGAGGCAAGATGGAGGTTTTTGGGCAGTGGTCAGGCTTCTCCTTCTTCTTTCTTTACTCCATTTTCTGCAGTGATGGTGGCACAGAGACATTGGTAGATTTGAGATAGGGGAGTTGTGTTAAAAATAAATGATAGTTATTGGCACAGAATTATAAATACAGTACATTTTAACAGCTAATTGGGTGAAAAGTCTTTAAAACAGCACTGCATTCTCAGTGTTGCAACTGCAGTTTTACAGTGCCAAGCCCAGGTGCAGGGCTGTGCTCAGAATCTGAGATAGGAACTTAATAAACAACAAAACTGAAAGCTGCAAGTCTGACTCCTTTTTATGTGGTATGGGACTTTGATAAAAGAATTAAAACCCCATTTTCAGGGGCCCAGGCCCCAACAGGAGGGAATTTCAGGACCCCTGTGCTGTGCTGGCACTTCGTGTTCCCATCTCCTGAGTGTGGCGTGGCAGATGTTTGGTGCAGCTGTGGATGTTCCTCATGCTGGGAGCCCTGGGGATCAGGGAGTGCTGCTGCTGTGTCTCTGCCCTGCTCAGGAGTCACCACTCCCTAAACTTTTTACAGGGGCATGACAGGACAAGGGGGAATGGCTTCAAACTGAGGGAGGGCAGGGTTAGATGGATGTTGGGAAGGAATTCCTCTCTGGGAGGGTGGGCAGTGACCAGAGAAGCTGTGGCTGCCCCTGGATCCCTGGAAATGTCCAAGGCCAGGTTGGATGGGGCTTGGAGCAGCCTGGGACAGTGGAAGGTGTCCCTGCCATGGCAGGAGGTGGAACTGGATGGGCTTTAATGTCTTTTCCAACCCAAACTATTCTGGGATTCTAATATTCCCTGCTGCCCCTGCCTTTGGAAATGAAGCTGTCACTGTCAGAAGGGGCAGCTGTGACCAAGGGAGGGGAACAGGGACCTCACTCCAGTCCCCCTGCCCCAGACAACATCCACACCTGGGCAAACACACTCCCTGTCCTAATTGAATCCTTGTTCTCCCTTCACCGCAGCTTCATTTTCAGGGAGCAGAGCCAGACCCGGACCTGCAGCACGGTGCACATTTACACCTTGTCCCCATCCCAGCTCCTTGTGCCCGAGGTAAATGCGGGAAAGGGAGGTGATAATGGAGCTCCTGATGAACCGGCCCCGGGTGAGCTGCTGAGGGATGAGCTGGGGGGAACAGCGGTGCTGCTGAGAAGCTTCCCTCACCCCCCTCTTCCAAATCATGTATTTTTCAAGTTCACATCAATTACTTCTGTTTCCAACTGGATAAACTTGAATGAGACGCCTTTCTGTAATCTGCTGACAAGACAGTGAAGCATTTTTTGTTAGCACCTCCTGATGCCATCTAAATTGGGTGTTTGCAGGGAAGAAATGTAGCGTGGAGTTAGGAAAGATGAAAAAGCAGAGCAAGGAAAGGAAGGGGAGATGTTATTTAGAGCCTGTGTTAAGGTGGGAGTGCTGGGCTCTCGTGTGGGGAACACGAGGCTAAAGCTGAATGAGGTGTAGAGGGGAAACAAAAGTGTCATGGGCTTGTCTGGCTCCTTCTGGTGAAATTCCTCTGAGGATTGGAAGGACCAAAGGGAATATTCTCACTGATGGGAGTGGTGGAAGTGAATGTGTGCACCCTGTGCTCTGGCACGATTTGGGTACCACAAACTGAAGAACTGCCATAAATGTGGTGCAGTCAAAATACACCTGGATTTAGGCAGGTGTCCATGAAGGGTTTCCTTCCTAACCTGAATTCATAATGGGTAAGGGAGGAAAAAAAGCTTACTCCAAGCTGTTGGGGACTGCATCCTTAACCTTGTGCTGAGGATGGCTGTGCCATCAGTCTGGGGAGCTGCTGTGGCAGTGAGTGTGTTTGTAATGTGTTCCCAGTGCTTTTCCCCAAATAAACTGCAGAAGTGCCTGCGATGGATGTGGGATGCTGGGGGAAGCAGGAGAGGGAGCTGCTCCAGGGAGCTGTGCAGGGCATCCCCTGCCTCTGGCACCTCACTGAGCAGCTCCAGGGTGGAGATGACACCCGTGGGGGCAGGAGAAGAGAGAGGTGAAGTTAAAATCATGGCAAAGCATTGCTACAACAACCTCCCTCTGCAGCAGAGATTTGCCATGGCAATAAACTTTAACAAGAGGGATTTGGGATTGGTGTGTTCCTCATAAATCCTCTCGGGCTGGCTGTTTGCTGCCGAGGCTTTGGGGAGGGTGAGTGATAACACATCTCCCTTGGTCTCAGGGAGCAGCTGCAGAGACCCCACTGCTGAGGAGGGAACTTAAAATCCCTAACTCAGAGCAGCTGGAGGGTGAGTGCAGGCACTGGCACCACCCCAGCGCTGCCTCCTGGAGAACACTGCACAAAGTTAACATTTGGGAGAAGGTTCAGCATGATTCCTGCCATCCAAGCTGCTTTACCTGGCTCCTCATCACATTCCACGTTGCTTTTCATTCATAGCATCCCTTGTGTGCAGAGCTTTTAAAACAAGGAGAGCACATGACCTCACCCCAACTCTGTTCTAGGCTCTGGGAGCTGCCAAAAATCCTTCTGTGTGCTCTTTTTTGGGGGGTTTAGGGGTTGCTATTGGTGACTGGCAAATTAGGGAAAGCCTGAGTGACCCAGCTGAGAAATCTGAGTTGGGCAACAACACCTCAATGGGTGTTTAACCAAGCTCTGGTCCCTGCATGGAGCTGAAAGGCTTCTCAGTGGAACTAATGATGCTTGTTAGGCCTGACACAGTCACTTTTATAATGCTGAACAAATAGCAGTGAGATTTTAATTTTCTTCCCCAATTATGATTATGATACTGGAAAACTTAATCCAGGTTTGTTTATCTGGAAGGAGCTCGAGTATAGCGAGGACATGAGCAGCAATCAGAACACCAGCAGCAGGTTTAGCTGCGAGGGCTCCACTCTGTCCTTCAGGGCTTGGAGGGGTGAGATGCAAATACTTTGGGAGCTGGTTTCTTGGCAACACTAGGATTGTTTTTATTCCTGTTCCTTCAGGGTTTTTGGTTTGCCATGAATTCCAAGTTGGAAGCTCAGACTGATTGATGGATTGAAGCTGATGCTGATGGAACAATCACTGGAGAGTTTAGAACAGTTTTTCCTCTTTCTTTGCAGCTACCCAAGGCCTGGAAGAGAATCTGTTGCCTGAAAGGAGGAGTGTTTTGTGTCTCATCTGTCTCAACAACCTCCCATCCAGCTCCTCTTTTGTGATTTCAAGCTGCAGCGAGCTGGGAAACTTTGCAGCAGTTCCATGCAAATCCATCCTCCACTCTTCTCCCAGGGCTTATGGAAATAGCAGAGGAATTGTCACAGTCCCAGAGTGGCAGAGCTGCTCGGCAGCACTGATGTTCTGAGGGAGAAGTGTGAAGTGGGAATTTGGGAAGCCCTTGAAGAGGTTGGGATGGGCTGTTAGTGCTGCTTTTCTTTTGGACTCCCTGCACAGAACTCTCCCCACCTTTCCTGCATGTTTAATTTGAAAATCGGGAATCTGTGAAAGGAGCAGGAGGAAGTGAGCTGGGAGGGGACTGTGGGAAGGGCTGGTTCCAGAGCTGGCATGGGCCACCTCCAGGGTGCCACTTCAGCCACAGCTGGGTGATGTCCTCAGGGAAAAGGGAAACCTGAGGGGATCAAACCTGGCTTCCATTCAGGGAAAGGAGAAGGGGTGAGGAGTTCCAGACCTCTGTTTTCCTGTGCTGCACGAGGCAGTGGAGCTGCCTCCAGTGCAGAGGGTGATCCTGGGATCCACAGCCCAGCTGGCTCCTTGCTCCAGCTTCCTTCGCTTCCTCCCACGCTCCTCGTGCAGCACGGGGAGAGTGCCCCGAGGAGGAAAACATGAGGTGAAAAACACATGAAAAATTCAAGGATTATTTTATTGATCATCAGAAGAAATCCCCATATGTTTACATGGTTAGAAGCAAACATGCAGCAGCTCCAAGCCGTGAGGGAGAGGTGTGGATGTGCTGTTTCCATGGTGGGTGTTGAACTGAAGTCTCTCTCCAGAGCAGTGCTGGAGTGCAGAGGAAGACAAAGCACTTGTGCCATGTCCTGTAGAGATTTGTGGCTCCACACCTGGGGTGTTTTGCTGTGTGTGAGCAGCACCTGGCTCAGTGTCTGTGCCCTCCTGTAACAACCTGGAGCTCTGGAGAGGGTGAGGTGTGAAGCAGATGTGCACCCTTGGGTTGATTCTGGCTGGACTCCAAGCACCCACCAAATCCATTCCCTCACTCCCCTCCACAGCTGGACAGGGGAGAGAAAATTTAATGAAGGGTTCATGGGTTGAGATAAGGACCAGGAGAGATCACTCATCATGGGAAAAACAGGCTCTAATTAGAGATATAAAGTGAATTTATTGCCAACAAAATTAGAGCAGGATAATGAGAAGTAAAATAAAGCCTTAAAAGCACCTTCCCCCCATGCCTCCCTCCTTCCCAGCTCTACCTCCTCCCCCCAGCAGCACAGGGAATGGGGGCTGTGGTCAGTTCATCCCCCAGGGCTTCTCCCACTGCTCAGGACTTGTTCCCCTGCTGCAGCCTAGGGTCCCTCCCATGGGAGAGCTCTCCAGGAACTTCTCCAAGCTGAGTCCATGCCATGGGCAGCAGCCCCCTCACACTGCTGCAGCGAGGGTCACTCTGCACGGGGTCAGTCCTGCAAGGCCAGGCTGCTCCAGCGGGGGCCCCTCCTGTCCACGGGGTCACAGCCCCCTCCAGGCACCCCCTGCTCTGGCAGGGACCCCTCCAGGGGCTGCGGGGGATCTCTGCATCCCCATGGATCTCCAGAGGCTGCAGGAGGATCTCTGCATCCCTGTGGATCTCCAGAGGCTGCAGGAGGATCTCTGCATCCCCATGTATCTCCAGGGGCAGTGGGGAGATCTCTGCATCCCCATAGATCTTCAGGGCCTGCAGGAGGATCTCTGCATCCCTGTGGATCTCTGTATCCCCATGGATCTCCAGAGGCTGCAGGAGGATCTCTGCACCCCGTGGATCTCCAGAGGCTGCAGGAGGATCTCTGCACTCCATGGATCTCCAGGGGCAGTGGGTGGATCTCTGCACCCCGTGGATCTCCAGAGGCTGCAGGGGCTCAACTGCTTCACCATGATCTTCCCCACAGCCTGCAGAGGGATCCCAGCTCCCGTGCCTGGAGCAGCTCCTGTCCCTCCTCTCCCCTGCCCTCCGTGCCTGCAGAGCTGTTCCTCTCACAAGTTCTTACCCCACTCTTCTCTGGCTGCAATTCCATCTGTGCAACAACTTCTTGTTTTGATTTCTTCTTAAATCTCTTATCCCAGAGGCGTTACCACCATTTCCAGCTGGCCCAGGCTTGGCCAGCAGCACATCCGTGTTTGGAGCCAGCAGGGATTGGCTCTGCTGGGCACAGAGGAAGCTGCTGGCAGCCTCTCACAGAAGCCACCCCTGTAACCCCCCCACTACCAAAGCCAGGACACACAAACCCAACACATTTGCCCTTCAGATCTCTCTAAGTGACAGAGGTTTCAGCACCACCTCGGCGTGGCTGGAGCTGTTTGGACTCCAGCACGGACAAGGCATTGCCTGCTGCAGGGGGACAGTGTCTTGTGCAGTGCTGTCACTTCAGTGCTTCGAGCCTCTGGGGTCCTGGAGCCTTCAGTGCCATCAGAGCTGTGTTTGCCCTGCCAGCCCCAGGTTGTTTTGGGGTTTTTTCTGACCCTTTGTGAATCCCGTTCTTACTCCCTCTCCCGTTTTCCTTTTTCCCTTTGTAGATGAATGTAAGGCTGAGGCAGAGACAAGGAAACACCTTGTTCAAAGTGTCCCTGCTGCTTGTGCTGAGCTGCTGTGCCAAAGGCAAATCCAGGGCGAGGAGCTGCCTGGAATAGTTCCCTGTCTAATGGAAAAGCAGAGGGATGTGTGAGCTGGACTCCTGATGGGAAGGAGGAGATTACAAGGTGAGCAGAGCACCGTGAAGGTGCTCCCGAGCCTCTCTCACAATATTTGGATGTTTTCTGTGCAGCTGCCCAAAACAAATGTTTACCTCCCCCAAATGGGAGCTGCCTAATTCCTGGTGGAGGGAATTTCTACGCTAAACCATGTGGGGTGTGGAAGGTCAGAGCATCCCAACACTCACCCCGGAATGGAGAGGTGGGTGAAGGTCACCACAAAACCCACAGGAGTTCCTTGGCGTGGCAATCGATGTTGTGCGAGGAGCCAGATCCCTGCTTGTAAATCAGCTCAGCCTGTAATATCTGTCAAGTGTTTGGGCACACCTGGCTATCCATGCTGGATAAATGTCAGCTGTTATTACAGTTTCTTGCTCGGGTTATTGATTTCTCCCCTGCTGTTCTCCCTGGGATGGAGCTGTTTGAGGGGTTTTGGTGGATCAGCTCTTCCTCCTTCAGCTCATCCTGCAAACTTCGAACCCTGAAGTGCAAGGTTGTTATCAGACCTCATAATGCCCATCCCTGTCCAAGGCCAGGTTGGATGGGGCTTGGGATAGTGGAAGGTGGAACAGGATGGGATTTAAGTCCACCCAAACCATTCCACGAGGATTCTGTGATAACCAATTCCAGCTTTCCCTGCTGTAGCTTTCCAGAGCCCAGGAGGTGGTCAAGCACTGCCCAGCCCCTGAGAGCATCCTCCCAGGGGCACAGAATTTCCCCTGTGACCCTCACAGTGATGTTCTGTGTTCTGCTTCTCCTCCAGCACCCACTTACCCTTTATCCCAGGGATTCTGCTCCTGTTTGAATGGAAATATGTTCAGCTCTGTTATTTCGGCCTGAAGGACGAAGTTATCATTCTGTCTCCCAGCAAATGCACTGCCCTCACCTTTCAAAGCTCAGCCATGAAATGCAAACCTTTGACAGGATCTGATCCCCAGGAGGGCCTGCAGTGTTTTAGCTTCGCTGTAAAAGCTGCCTCAGTTAAAGGGGAAAAATATATTTATTATTCCCTCCTTCCAACTCCAGAAAGTCTTCCCTGCCCCCCTTTTCCTTCCTGCCATCATATCAAGCAACTTTCCTCACTGCTGTAGAAAACATTCAGCTTTTAAGGGCAGAAGGGCCCAGCTGTGAGATTATTTAGTCAGGATTTATTGAAAACACCGATGTGCAAGTCTTGGTTTTCCTAAATCAGCTGCACCAAAGGCAGAAGGACACTGGGTGGAGATGGATGTGCCTCATTAGCAGGGCAGGTGTTGGAGAGACCCTGGTTCCTCTATAGCCTTTCCTAACCTTCCCAAGTCACAGGGGTGCCTTCCAAGGGGCACCAGCCCAGAAAGTGCTCACTCTGTTCTCCTCCAGCCTTGCTAACAATGCATTTTTATCCTGGTCCACGTGAAGCATTTTTTGGGGTTACCTGTGGGCAGCTCTGGCTGGTGCTGAAGCATCCCTCGCCACAGTAAGAACTCAGCTGCTGTAAATTGACTCTGTGCTTGTGGCAGGGGATGTTGTTGATTTATAGACTGAAGGTCTGGCATGCTCATCTTTTTAATTAGCATCAGATCCTTGCCTGGGAGCCTCCTTGCATCAACATGTTGCTGTGCCAGGTGCTTTGGAAAGGCAGCAGAAGAGACTCCAGGTCCCCAAGAAGATGCAGTCTGGTGCAATTAGAGGGGAGAGCTGCCTGTGTGACATCTGCTCACAGCTGCAGCTCTGAGAACTGCCCTGAATTTCACTCAGGTAAATCCGGGAACCAGCACTTCCAAACCCTGATCTGGCTGTGCTCAGGCTGCCTGATTTAAAGCCTTAAATTTAAAATTTAGGGGTGTCCATGAGAGCCAGGCCAGGACCAGAATCAGAAGCAGTTCTGTGACTATTCAAGGTGCAGTCCTTAAGAGGCTCAGGGTTAATTTTTTTATCAATGGCTTGCTGAAGGGGCAGGAGCCTCCTCAGCGAGTTCTCTGGTGACACAAAACTGGGAGGAGAACCCCAGAGTGCTGGAGAGGTGGGCACAGAGGAACCATCTGGAATTAACAGAGGCAAACTGTTGGAGTCCAGGGAATCCTGAAAGCTTCTCCTGCTCCTCTGGTGGTTTCTTTATATCCCCAGAGCTCCTCACAAGTGTCCTAGCCAGCGACCTAGGCTTTGGGAGAAGCTCCCTCCACTTTTGGGAGAACCTGAATNAGGCAAATCCAGGGCGAGGAGCTGCCTGGAATAGTTCCCTGTCTAATGGAAAAGCAGAGGGATGTGTGAGCTGAACTCCTGATGGGAAGGAGGAGATTACAAGGTGAGCAGAGCACCGTGAAGGTGCTCCCGAGCCTCTCTCACAATATTTGGATGTTTTCTGTGCAGCTGCCCAAAACAAATGTTTACCTCCCCCAAATGGGAGCTGCCTAATTCCTGGTGGAGGGAATTTCTACGCTAAGCCATGTGGGGTATGGAAGGTCAGAGCATCCCAACACTCACCCCGGAATGGAGAGGTGGGTGAAGGTCACCACAAAACCCACAGGAGTTCCTTGGCGTGGCAATCGATGTTGTGCGAGGAGCCAGATCCCTGCTTGTAAATCAGCTCAGCCTGTAATATCTGTCAAGTGTTTGGGCACACCTGGCTATCCATGCTGGATAAATGTCAGCTGTTATTACAGTTTCTTGCTCGGGTTATTGATTTCTCCCCTGCTGTTCTCCCTGGGATGGAGCTGTTTGAGGGGTTTTGGTGGATCAGCTCTTCCTCCTTCAGCTCATCCTGCAAACTTCGAACCCTGAAGTGCAAGGTTGTTATCAGACCTCATAATGCCCATCCCTGTCCAAGGCCAGGTTGGATGGGGCTTGGGATAGTGGAAGGTGGAACAGGATGGGATTTAAGTCCACCCAAACCATTCCATGAGGATTCTGTGATAACCAATTCCAGCTTTCCCTGCTGTAGCTTTCCAGAGCCCAGGAGGTGGTCAAGCACTGCCCAGCCCCTGAGAGCATCCTCCCAGGGGCACAGAATTTCCCCTGTGACCCTCACAGTGATGTTCTGTGTTCTGCTTCTCCTCCAGCACCCACTTACCCTTTATCCCAGGGATTCTGCTCCTGTTTGAATGGAAATATGTTCAGCTCTGTTATTTCGGCCTGAAGGACGAAGTTATCATTCTGTCTCCCAGCAAATGCACTGCCCTCACCTTTCAAAGCTCAGCCATGAAATGCAAACCTTTGACAGGATCTGATCCCCAGGAGGGCCTGCAGTGTTTTAGCTTCGCTGTAAAAGCTGCCTCAGTTAAAGGGGAAAAATATATTTATTATTCCCTCCTTCCAACTCCAGAAAGTCTTCCCTGCCCCCCTTTTCCTTCCTGCCATCATATCAAGCAACTTTCCTCACTGCTGTAGAAAACATTCAGCTTTTAAGGGCAGAAGGGCCCAGCTGTGAGATTATTTAGTCAGGATTTATTGAAAACACCGATGTGCAAGTCTTGGTTTTCCTAAATCAGCTGCACCAAAGGCAGAAGGACACTGGGTGGAGATGGATGTGCCTCATTAGCAGGGCAGGAGTTGGAGAGACCCTGGTTCCTCTATAGCCTTTCCTAACCTTCCCAAGTCACAGGGGTGCCTTCCAAGGGGCACCAGCCCAGAAAGTGCTCACTCTGTTCTCCTCCAGCCTTGCTAACAATGCATTTTTATCCTGGTCCACGTGAAGCATTTTTTGGGGTTACCTGTGGGCAGCTCTGGCTGGTGCTGAAGCATCACTCCCCACAGTAAGAACTCAGCTGCTGTAAATTGACTCTGTGCTTGTGGCAGGGGATGTTGTTGATTTATAGACTGAAGGTCTGGCATGCTCATCTTTTTAATTAGCATCAGATCCTTGCCTGGGAGCCTCCTTGCATCAACATGTTGCTGTGCCAGGTGCTTTGGAAAGGCAGCAGAAGAGACTCCAGGTCCCCAAGAAGATGCAGTCTGGTGCAATTAGAGGGGAGAGCTGCCTGTGTGACATCTGCTCACAGCTGCAGCTCTGAGAACTGCCCTGAATTTCACTCAGGTAAATCCGGGAACCAGCACTTCCAAACCCTGATCTGGCTGTGCTCAGGCTGCCTGATTTAAAGCCTTAAATTTAAAATTTAGGGGTGTCCATGAGAGCCAGGCCAGGACCAGAATCAGAAGCAGTTCTTAGACTATTCAAGGTGCAGTCCTTAAGAGGCTCAGGGTTAATTTTTTTATCAATGGCTTGCTGAAGGGGCAGGAGCCTCCTCAGCGAGTTCTCTGGTGACACAAAACTGGGAGGAGAACCCCAGAGTGCTGGAGAGGTGGGCACAGAGGAACCATCTGGAATTAACAAAGGCAAACTGTCGGAGTCCAGGGAATCCTGAAAGCTTCTCCTGCTCCTCTGGTGGTTTCTTTATATCCCCAGAGCTCCTCACAAGTGTCCTAGCCAGCGACCTAGGCTTTGGGAGAAGCTCCCTCCACTTTTGGGAGAACCTGAATGCACCAGAGAGGTGAAGAGATTTTTGTTTAGTGTACCACAGAGAGTTTAGTTGTGGTTTTAGGATCTTGCTCTATGTATTACATAGGGACAAGATGGAGATTTTTAGGTGTGGTTTTTCCTTCTTTCTTCTTCTCCTCTCTCCTCATTCTCTTCCTCTCTTCTCTGACACCAGTTCCTGTGGTGTGTTGGTTGGTGGAAAAAAGTTAGTATTGAAAAGACATATCAATAAGATGAGGGTTTACTGGTGTTGAAAAGAAAATAAGATATGAATTGTTTCTTGAATGGTTGTTAGTAAGATATAAAAGTAGCTGCTGATCTGCAGCCATTGCCTTTCTGCCCTGGTGTTCTCGGGGGATGCTGTCTCTCCCTCCGAGGTTTTGATAAGACAAATAAACAACTCTGAAACAGCAGAAGAAGATCTCTTGCTGCATTTTTTCCAACATGACGAACCAAAGGAAGAAAAGCCCCAGGGCAGAGGACAGGGGTTGGAACTGGGGGTTCCAACCCCAACGGGGGCCCAGGCCCTCGACAGCAAACCCAGGTCCTGCAGCAGGGGAGGAACAGCCCTGGGCACCTGGACAGGCTGGGGGGAGAACAGGACCTGCGGGGGCAGCGAGGTCCTCCCAACCCTGCTGCGATTGTGTCTCTTGGGCAGCACAAAGAGGGGAAGCTGTCGGAGACTGCAGCAGGAATCTCATCTCCCAGCTCTCAGGTGGCAGCATCCCCTCAGCCCGGGCTGAGCTCCTGGCACAGCATCCCCAGGGCAGGAGATCCTGGCAGGGAACTCGATCCAAACACGGGCAAGGCAGGAAAGGGGAAGTCATGTTCACCTGAGCGTGGCTGAGAACACTTTATGGGTTTCTTTGCCTTTTCTGATCGCACTGGGAGCAGGGGGCAGCAAATCGGTGGATTTTTATATCTTCCGAAAGCTGACATTGCTAAAATATCCCATTATCACTAGCTGCCATAAATGAGCTCTTCCAAGAGCCACAGCTGGACTCTGAGGGTGGAAGCAAAGCGATTACCAGAAGCCATGAGCTGCTCCTGGAAGAGCAGTGGGGAAGTCAATAACTTATTAGCACCAGTTTGTGGATTATCTGCTTTCCTGGAGAGACTCCCTCCCCCACTGCTCGGCTAAACGGGGTTTTTGTTATGCAGAGCCACGGATTGTCAGCCCCTGTTCCCTCCCTGCGAAGGGAGGTGTTTAACAGAGTGAGAACAGGGCTGAGAGATGCCAAAGGCAGCGGAGCCACAGCCCAGGGGTTGGTTAAAATTCGCCTCTGTTCGCCCTCTCGGTGAGAAATGGTTGAAGAAGGTGAAACATCGCCAAAAAAAAAAAGACCCAAGGCAGGCAGAGCTGATGTGTGTGTGTTCAGAGCTGATGTGTGTGTTCAGAGCTGATGTGTGTGTGTTCAGAGCATGAGGAGAAAGGTTCTGATGGGGAGGAATGGGGAATTTGTCATCCTTTTGTGGGGAGAAGTCCCTGCAGTTCTCCACCTTGGGGTGGGTACCAGGCGGGCAAGGAAGAAAAACTATTTGACGACTGAGACTTGAGGGACAAGAGGTTCTGTCCCAACCTTTCCAGAACCTTCTAAACTCTTTGTGTAGATATTTTGGCCACTCTGGAAAACTCTTGGAAGCTGTACAATGGCTGTAGACGAAGAAAGAGGAGTTTGGTGCTGGGAACAAACTTCACAAGGGGAATTCTCCTTTGCTTCCATCCTCCTTCACACGCACTAAATTAATTTACTTATTTGATGGACCATAATCTCCCTGTCACCACTAAAGCAGGATGTACACAGCTTTCCAGAGATGTATTTCCTGCACCATTAAACCACTCTCCCTGTGACAGAGCCTGTGAATAAGTTCCAAGAGGTAACCTCAAATGTTTTAGGGCACGGTTTTCTAATAAATATATATGGATATCTGCCCTTGGAAACTCTTTGGGATGCAGCAGATTGAAAAGGAGGGCAGTAGGTTGGGGAGGAAAAGCTTGTTAGCAAATTGGTTTGAACATTCAGCACCTCTGCTGCTGTTCCTCTGCTCTGAGTACACATGGCAGGGTAATTTATGTCCTGGAATTACAATCCATATGAATTAGTCTGGCACAAATAGATCATTTCCTAATAATAATGACAAGATGCTTCAAGGAATGATGATGAGAGCAGCACTTTCTTACATGTTCTGCTTTTACTGCGGAGTAATTATCCAATAATTTCCTTGTAGGGATATAAAAGGGGTTTTATTCCCCCCCTATAATGCAACAAGTGCTTTTTTGGAGGCTGTGGTGTGAAACAAAGCCCAGAAATAACAGTAATAGGTCTGCTTCTGTGCTGACACCAATGTGCACCCCAGAGAGAATGCCCTACCCAAGTCATTAAGGGAATGTCCCTGTGGGGAAATCCATGCTGTGGTTTGGGGTAAATTCCTCTTCTTTCACTTCAGGAGTGAGAAACTTTGGGGATTTTTGCAAGATGTGATCACAGGATGGTTTGGGTTGGAAGGGACCTTAAGGATCATCTCCTTCCAGCCCCTGCCATTCTCTGGTGGGCTCCCTTCAGGCACTGGAAGGCCAAAATTAGGACACCCCAAAGCTTCTGTTTCCCATGGGGAACAACCCCAATTCCCTCAGCCTTTTGATTTGAAACCAAAACGCTGTCTCTGAGCAGCCTGTGGTTTGTACAGCACCAGGCCTGGAGGTTCAGGGGAAGATTGGGCTTCCAGGTGGCTCTGCAATATTAATTGTAGAGTTGCTAATTAGTGGGGAGAAGCCTAGGCCAGCTTTTTCTCTCTGTTCTCCGTCCCTGCCCCACCTGTTGAGCTGCAGGTGCTCTGTGACCAGAGCTGCCTCTCCCTCTCCCAGCCCTGGGGAGCACCTTGCATAATTCCCTTTGACTGCCTGGAGTTTCCATAGTAATAAGTCATGATTAAAAAACCTTCTTTGGGTTGTGTTTAATCATGTGGAGTCCTGGCAGGGCTGAGATCAGAGGGCTCTGGTGAGCACACCAATGCTGGGATCCTTTTCTCTGCTGGCAGCACGGGAGGTGCCAAAATCCAGCTGGAATCCCCAGAGGAGCTGTGGCTCTGTGCTGCTCCAGCCCTGCCCTTCTCACTGTTTGCTGTGCTCCTTTTGGGCTGTCAGCAGCATTTTAAAGTCCTTCAGAGGTCGGTGGGAGGCACCACGGCTTTTCCATCTGCAAATCCCCCTCGTCCCAGGGATGTGAGTCGCTCCAGTGCCTGCAGAAGCTGTGTGTGGTTACACTGGTCCTGAAACACTTCCTCATACTGGAGTTGGCTAAATTGGAGTGTGATTTTCCCCAAAAACAGTTTTTTTCCTTGCTGGCTGTTACAATAACATTTTCAGCAGCTTTCTTACCCCGTCCCTCCCTCTTTGCAGCTGTCATTTGACCACGAGCTGGATGCCTCCTGTGCTGCCACCAATTTATTGCCTCCCCAAGGTGCCCTAAGCCCCTCCAAGCCCTGCTGGGGTGGAGGACACGACCCCCCCCGCACACGAGGGGAAGCAGGAGAGCAGCTCCCAGAGGTTTTCCATCATTTGTTTAACCTGGTGGCCCTCGAGCAGCAGTGGAGTGAGAAATAGCTTCTCCTGGGGCTCTGCCCTTGTGGATAATTACCTGGAGGTTGCTGTTGAGAGCAGGAAGGGAGGAAGGGAGAGGCTCCTGCGTGTCACAAGTTGCTGAGATGGTCATTGTCACCGTGCTGGGGGACACAGCACTGAAATCATGTCCCAGTAACCTGTTGGCACCATTACTGGAACCTCCTAAATAAGCAGAGTCGGCTCTGTCCTTAGCCAGGCAGAACTGCCCTTTGTTTTTAATGTTTGTGGTTTCTCTGCAGAGGTTGCTGCTGTCCTTGGCTCTGTGTCCTGCCTGCACAGCCCTTAGTGCCCTGGCACTCACACTGTCCATGCTGAGAAGCCAAAAGAAAAAGGGAAAACCAGGGCAAAGAGCACTGGAGGCACGACAGGATTTTTCCAAAGGTGTACAGAAGGTGTGGGGCAGCACTGGGAACTTCAGGATGAGGACTTGGGGGTGAGGTGGTGGTGATGATGTGATTTTAGGGGATGTGAGTTTATTCAGGTGGTAATTAATTCTCATTTAGCCTCTCACTGCTGCTCTTGCTCAGGACTGCCTCGAGGAATTCCATTTTTGTAGCAGTTTTGCAGGGTTTGTTCCATCCCAAGTTCCAGCAAGGAAAATCCTGTTGGAGAGGCACTGATGGACAAGGCATTTCATTTTCCTTGATTTTATGAAAGAAAAAAAGCCCTGCTGAAAGGCCCTGGGCAACTTTGCGTGATTGAAACATAAAATCCATCACAATAAAAAGCAGCCAACGTACCCAGGAACGTGCATTAACTGAAGCAACCACTCTGAAGCCTTTCAATGACACCAAATTAATAACACTAAACCCCAGTGCTGGGTGATGAGCTGCCTTCATTGTGAGCCTGAGTACATTTCCACATTTACAACCTCGCCGTGAATTGTGCTGTGTGGGCTCCTAATTGAGATTTGAACTGCTAGATAACTATTAGCATGCAAATCAGAAATAGTGGGAATAATAATAATAATACAAATGTTCTTAACCTACTCAACTGCCGGAACAATGCTGCAGACAGAGAAGGATGATCCTGAGAGTGAGGTGGCTTCTGGACGTGAAGATTAGAGAACAAAAATACACTTGGCCTGCCTGGGTGCTTGTTATTTCATTATATGTTATTATACTTATATTATATACATATAAATAATGTATTCTTTAAGCTACACGAGCTGCTCTTGTTGCTGTACCCCACTGATAATCTGTGCAAATGCCACAGCACAAGTGTTGAAGAAAATGATTTTGAATTCTCAGACTGATTAACCCTCCCTGTGCTGCCAGAAAGGTTTGGGTTCAGTGGCACTGCTGCTACCTTGGGATTCTCTGCACCACTTTTTTATTTCTGTGGTATTATTTGCTGTTGTAATTACAAAATAAAAGGTCACTCCAGCTAATAATTTGTTTCATGATGTAGCAAAGCTTCTAATACAGCCAGGATGAATTATATTTGTCCAAGAGTCGTGAATTATTGATGAAATATTTCAGTGTGACTTGCTGGCCTGGGTGTCAGGGTCAGGCCTTCTGTTTGCTTCTATTTCTTTCTGTCTGCTTCTATTTCTTTCTATTTCCATTTATTTCCTTCTGTTTCCTTCTGTTTTCCCCCTTCTATTTCCTCCACTGGCTTGGAGGAGAACTGAGATTTTTCCAAACCCAAATTTCAGTGCCGAATTCCCCCAAAACTCCCTGCTCCTTATCCCCAGGAGGGACAGAGGGAAGTGGGAAAAGGCTGCCCAGGAAGGTTTGGAGTGCCCATCCCTGGAGGTGCCACTGAGTGCCTGGGGAGGTTTGCAGTGCCCATCCCTGGAGTGCCCAGGGAGGTTTGCAGTGCCCATCCCTGGAGGTGCCACTGAGTGCCTGGGGAGGTTTGCAGTGCTCATCCCTGGAGTGCCCAGGGAGGTTTGCAGTGCCCATCCCTGGAGGTGGCACTGAGTGCCTGGGGAGGTTTGCAGTGCCCATCCCTGGAGGTGGCACTGAGTTCTCTGGGCTGGGGATCGATCACAGGTTGGATTTGTGACCTTGCAGGGCCTTTCCATCCTCAGTGATGCTGTGAAATGAAGTCAGAGCTGCCCCACGTCCCGAGCTCCAGGGCTGGCAGTTCTAAGAGCTCACTGTGTTTATCTGCTGCTCTAAGTGGAGCTGCCAGACTGTGCTGGCTCCAGCCAGGATCTCCCCCTCTCCCTTACACCATTATCCTGCCTTTTAATGATGTGTCCATTCCTGTGCTCCCCTTCAGCCAGGGAGCAGGATTATCACTCTTATTTTATTACCAATGACAGCATGAGATTTTTCAAGCCCCTGCAAACACTGTTTGCCCGATCACTTTGTAAGTGATTGGGTTATGGTGAATTATGGAGTTCTTTCTTTCTGCTCCCAGCAGATAAAAATACATTTCCTCGGAGCTAATCTCGGTGTAAAACCCAAATCCTGTCTCCATCTGTAATGTGTGATGTGATTTGAGCAGAGGCTGTCAGGGAAGAGCCTTAATGAGTGGAGCCATCACCACCGCCAGGTTTCGGGGCTGGTTCTTCTCCCTCTGAGGGCTCGAGAGAAAACAGTCAGAGATTTGATGGGCCCAGTTAGAGAGGCCCTGGCACAGGAGCTGAATTCCTGGAGCCACTTGTGGAATGTTGGTTTGTCAACATCAATAGCAGCAACTCCAGCAGAGTGACAGCCTATCCTGGGGATTCCACTCCAGGCACGTCCTTGGCCATAATCCCTTTGCTCAGGGCTGAGGTGCAATTACACATAATTATGTGTGAGGGTATCAAACCCCCCCTGCAGAGCTGTGCTGCTTAATGCCAGCTCACTGGGAATTTCTCAAACACCTCTGCAATCACCTCTTGCTCTGTTTTCTTTTCATCAGGATTTAATACGAGGACTGGCAAGTGAGAAACTCACCCTCTCCTCTCCCTTTTATTTGTTGTCACGCTTAAATTAAAGTGGGGGGTTTTAAAAATAAATAAAAATTTAAATTGCATTTTATTTTCTTACCAGCTGCTAACTCTCCGAGACAGATTGGGAGATCAATTATCACAGCGGTGAATAAATCTAATTTTTCAATATAATTTACGGTAATTCCATATCCTCTGCCCGAGAAGCAAATAGTGCTGGCTGGTTTCCAAACCAGGGCTTGGAAAGAACAACAGAAGAATTCCCAACAGCCAGGACTCCTGCTCTGCCAAAGGTGGGGAGTGCAGGATTTGTGTGCTCTGAGGAAATTCCTCTGGAAAATTCTGGAGTTGGCTTTGGGGAGGAAGAGAGCCACATCAGAATTCTGAGTATTTGTCCTGGTTTTGTGGAGGATTTCGGCTCTTTGGGTGTGAGGAGTCTCTGTTGGACTGTGGGATTCATCTCTGTGTCTGTCACCTCTTAAGTGTCCAAAGTAAGGAACCTGCTGTGTCCACTCCACTGGGTCAGATGGGGGCAGAGCTTCAGCACAGGACCTCCCCCTGCAGTGTGGGAATTACATGAGCAAGGTTGGCTGCAGGTGTTGGCAGTGGGCAGGAGGCAGGGTGGCAAATCTGGGTGACAATCACATCCCAGGATGGCAAATCTGGGTGACAATCACATCCCAGGATGGCAAATCTGGGTGATAATCACATCCCAGGATGGCAAATCTGGGTGAAAATCACATCCCAGGATGGCAAATCTGGGTGAAAATCACATCCCAGGATGGCAAATCTTCCCTGGGTCCCACCTCAGTCACTGCTCCCTGTGGATGTCCCTCAGGACCTGTGTGGAGTCACCTGAACCAACGGAGCCTGGAAATCTCCCATCCCTGTGCCTGTACAAGTGGTCTCCATGTGGAAATCCATGGGGAAAACTCAACATTCCCTGTTCTAGCTCCATTTCCAGCTCCGTGGCTGGGTCAGGAAGGCCAACACTGTCAGCAGTTCCCAGGCACTGATGTCACTTCTGGAGAAGTCTGGTGTTCAGGTGACTTCCAGTGGGCTTGAATAATTCAAATAAACACCCTACACGTTAGACAGAGGGGGAGAAACAAAAAGAGCCTGCAAAACTCATCATATTCATTTAAAAACTCTCTTTAAATCTACCAGGAATGGAAATAATGCAATTAATTAGCAGGAATTTAGAAATCCTTCTGTTTGGAAGCTGCAGGACACACAGATTGGGAACTGTGAATCTCTGGGTGCCACCAAGGGTGCTACACATGGCCTGGGATGCAAACGAGCAGGGAAAGGATTTTCCATGTTGTTTATGGCTCATCCTCACCCAGTGGCAGCACTTTATTGCACGTTGCATTAAAGATTCATCCCCGAGCTGGTCAGATGGATTCCTCCCCTTTCCATTAATGCACAAACAAAGAAATTATTGTCATTTCTCAGTGAAAGTGGCCCCGGAATCCAGAGCTATTGAAGCTGCAGCACAAACATTTGCAGCTCTTGGAGAACACAACAGCCTGGAGGAGGTCACCTGCCAGGGCACGGATTATTCCTTTTACCTTGTTCACTCAATAACTGCAATTTCTGCCCTTTTTTTCCCCTGATGTTTCTACATTCCCCATTGCCCTTTGCAGTGTGTGTGATTTTCCACCCTGGGATTGAGCCCTCTGTTCTCCAAATGACAAGTTCCACTCGAGCAGAAGCCACACCCTCTATTTTGGGGCAATTTGGGGGAGGTGCTGTTTCAATCCTGTGCTGGATGGAAGGAGCAGCACCTCTGACTCCTTCTGCAGAGGCACAAAGTGCTTTGGAACGCGCAGGGGTTGCACAATGGGGATGCAGAGCAGCAGATTTGGGACAATATCCCAGCAGCCAAAACTCAGCGATGGATGCAGCGCTCAGGGAGTCACCAAATACCTTTAAATGTGAGTTTGTACGTGAAATGCTGGGATTGAGGCAGTTTGATTGAGCACAAGGCTCTGTAGAACTTTGAGCACTTGCCTTGTTGGCAAAATGGAGCAAAGCCACCATTCTTGTCTGTTTAGTTTGCAGAGTGCTTGGTCAGAGCCTGTTGTGTGTCTGCAGGACACAGTGAGGTCCTGGGATTGTGTTCTTTTGGAATTGCTCTGTCACAGATATCAGCGGTGGCTGGACTGGCCAAAAAGCCTGGGAGAGCTTTGCTTTGATGTTCAGAGTGGGAGTTGAGCTGATGGAAGTCATCCTCATGGAATAATTATCATAGGCCAGCCTGGGTTGGAAGGGACATTAAAGCTCATCCAGTGCCACCCCTGCCACAGGCAGGGACTCCTTCCACTATCCCAGGCTGCTCCAAGCCCTGTCCAACCTGGCCTTGGACACTTCCAGCCCCTCATTCCCCCATCCCTTCTCAGCAGAGCTGCGCTGGATCTGTCTGGACATGTCAGAGCAGTTTGTGTTTCTCCATGTGAGCAGAGGCAGGAGCTGCCCACCCTGCTGGGGCTCGCTCAGGGATCTGCACACTCCCTATCACACTGCCAGGGATCTGCACACTCAGGGATCTGCACACTCAGGGATCTGCACACTCCATATCACACACTCAGGGATCTGCACACTCCATATCACACACTCAGGGATCTGCACACTCCGTTTCACACACTCTGCACACTCTGGGATCTGCACACTCCCTATCACACACTCTGCACACTCCATATCACACAGTCTGCACACTCCCTATCACACACTCTGGGATCTGCACACTCCATATCACACTCGGTGACATTTGCTAAAGACTCGATTGTTTGCACCTCTGAGCATCTAGCCCTATAAATATTTATTAACCTCCTCGCAGCCAGGGGTGGCAGGGGAGGCAGAAGTGACCTTCCCTCCGGCTGTGGCTGGGGAAGAGGGGAAGCCCTTCCTCGGAACAGCTGGAAAGGCTGGAATATTCACAGCCCTGACACTTCAGCCACACAGTGGAACAGCAAAGAGCCAGAGGAGGCTGCGAGGGGCAGGAATGAGAGGTGCTGAGAGCAGAACAGTTCTGAGCTCAGTGCCAGCACAGCTCTGCCACCTCAGGGCTGCGTGGGTTTGGAATTGCTCTCAGTGCCTCTTCATTAAGGTCGATTGTCTTTGCAGCCTTTGGAGAGCAGGGGAAACTATTCACCTTTGTAAGAATTGTGCTAGTTGGCTGCTGCTCCTAACTAATGGCATTGTTTCTTTGGTTTCTGCTGTGGCTTTAACACTGAAAATCCTGATTTTGAACCTCCTGGGTGGCCGCAAGGGATTAATTCCTTTCTGCGTGAAGTAAGCAGGTATTGACAGTAAATAAAATAGTGACGGTGGGACACAGGGATGGTCGAGAGAGGGGTGGCCCGGGTGCTGTGTAATTCTTTGCTTTTAAAATTCCTGTGTAAATCCAGTGTGTAAATCCTCTTGCACGGGAAAAGATGGCGTGGCCAGCAGAAGCACTAGGAGTAGGTGTATTTAAACCAGACCTAAGAGGATCCGAGTGGATGGACCAGAGGAAGTGGTGAACAGGGTAGGAGAAATGTTCTTAATTGGTAGAGAAAGGAGAAATGAAGCCGGGTGTCTGGAGGGAAACATTTATTAACTCCTCAGCATTGCAGGCAGCGTCCTCCCATCTGCCGTGCCCCGAGTGAAGGCACCATCTGTGCCAAGCGAGACTCAGACAAGTCTCCTCCTTTGCTTCAGGGCACAATGATCGCGCAGGATGAGATGAGTAGAGGAGGAAACAGGAAGCCTTCTCTCAAGATAACTATCGATTATTTAATGAGCTGATCGATAGCAGGCTATGGGATAATTGCACGTGTTAGCTTCTCTGGGCTGCAGGGGCGGGCTGGGTGTAGTCCCTGTCACCTGCCGCGGTCTGTCCCCAGGAAAACACCTGCATGGGTCACAGGGAATGGAGATCCAACCCCCCTGAGCTGCTGTCTCTGACAGACCGAGGGAGAAGCAGCCCTTTCCCACTCCTCTGTTGGACTGGGACCTTGCTCCAAGGCTCTCTAGTGACATATATATATTCACCTCTGCCTGTTGTCACCTGAACCATTCCCTGTGCCCCGGGGCTCCTCAGTGCTGGCAGGAACTGCTATCTAACCCACTGGGAGTTTGTGCTGCTCGGCACCACTCCCTTGGACAGTTCTGCTGTTCACTAAATCCCAGAAGAGTTTGGGTTGTGAGGGACCTCAAACCCCAACTCACTCCAACCCCTGCCATGGGCAGGGACACCTTCCTCTATTTCCAAGCCCTATCCAACCTGGCCCTGGTTATTTGAACCTCGGAGTTCAGCCGAGGGGCAGGAATTGGAACAGAATTGCAAAAAAAACCCCAAAAAACAAAAACCCAAAACCTGGGAATGTAAAGAGATATAGACAGCACATAGCTGCTGGAGATTGCAGAACCATTTTGATGTTCATATGCTAATTGCATCCCAGTTCCTCACAAACAGCAATCACTCCATTGTTTTTGTGCCGTGTGCTTGTGAAAGGATTTCATTGAAGCCTCCTTAATGAGGCAGGCACGGAGAGCGAAAGAGGTGTGCTACGGATGGAAATTTCTCCTGACTGCTCCGTGTTAATTCTTCTTTGATTTCATTTTAGCAAACTTGTTCGGCTTAGAGGCAGAAACCAGAACAGCTTTGAGAGCCAGGCCAGCTCCCAGCTGGCATCCCGGGACCCTGGAGGGAGAGCAGGGACAGTGGGTGGCTGTCCCTGCGCCTGTCCCGGTGCTCCTGAGCTCTTCTCCCTCCTGGCAGGCAGGGAAGGTGTTGCTCTCCCTGAGAAGAGCTCAAGGGAGATCCCCGGCAGAGCCAGGGCCTCTGGGAGATGGTTCACAAATCCCTAAGGCTGGAAAAGATGCCCAAGTCCGACCCTGAGCCCAGCACCACCACCGCGTTCAGGATTAAACCACATCCCCGAGTGCCACCTGCTCGCGTTTCCCGAACACTCCCAGGGATGGTGACCCCACCACTGCCCTGGGCAGCGTCGGAGCCTCTGCCCCCACAGGGGTTCTGAGGAGCCCGGGCTCCCTGCAGGGGTTTGCCCTGCTATCTGGCCTTGAGACTCTCTTCCTTCAGTCCATGATGTTGAAAGGAACGAAGTGAGACATCTTCTGTGCTGTATCAGAGTTGTTTATTATAATTTATCAGAACCTAGGAGGACAGTGTCCTCCCAGGACACAAGAGCAGAAAGGCAATGGCAGCTGAAAGGCAGCTACCTTTTATATCTAACTAACAACCATTCAAGAAACAATACGTATCTTATTTTCTTTTTCACACCAGTGAACCTGCATCTCATTGATATATCTTTCCAATACCAGTTTTTTTCCACCAACCACCACACCACAGGAACTGGTGTCACAGAAGAAGGGAAGAGAAGGAGGAAAGAGAAGAAGATGAAGAAGAAGAAACCAACACCCAAAAGTATCCATCTTGAGCCCATATAATACATAGGACAAAATCTAAATCTATAACTAAATTCTCTGTGCTGCAAAAACAAAGGCTTTTCTCACTTCTTAGGTGTTTTCAGCTCATCCAGGATTGAGGGCAAGCCTTCCCATGGTCTCAGATCAACATCCAGGCCAGCCCGGAGTGCCCTGGGGATGAATGCAGCCCCAGGGGGAGGAAGAAAGACCTCCTGGCCTCTCTTGACTCCCACAGGGCAGCTCACCCCAGTGGCACTTTCTGCGACAAATTCCCTTCTTAATACGTGATCTAAAGCTCTCCTGGCACAGCCCGAGGCCCGTCCCGGAGCCAGGGGTGCTGCTGCTGGGGTGCACAGCTCTGCATGCCCTCGCACCCAGCCCCGGACAGATGCCATCTGTCCCTCGGGATGTGCTGGAGCTCCCCGGAGCCCCGAGAGCTGCGGGAGCTGCGGTGACCCCGCGGGTGCTGGGAGGAGCCCTCCGAGCCGCTAATTACAGTGTCCGCAGGCTCTTTCTCAGCCCTTTGCCAATGTTAACCCAGTGGGCAGCAGCAGAAGCACAAAAAGGCTTTTATTTTCCCTTCTAAATGCGCTGCTGCAATTAAATTTTTTTTTTTTTTTTTTAATAAATGAGAGAAGAAGGAAATGAGGCTGTTGCCAGGGGAGGGTGCTCGTCATGGAGGTGACTTTTATTTTGTGTGTGGTTTGGGTTTACTTATTTCTCAGCACGGGAAAGAATTCCAGTGCACTGTGGGATGCAGAGGTGAGGCTTGGTGAAGATGGTTCTGCTGAAATAGGAGAAGCCTTAAATCTTTAGCAGGGGCCTGATGAGCACCCCAACACTTCCTAAATTGCAGCAGAGCTCCCTGTCACAGCTCTGCCTGCCCTCCATCATTTTGAACACGAGCTGATAAAATGGAAAGGACAAGCCTGTATTTCTTGTCCACTCAGCAGTAAAATGTATAAAACATTTGGAATCTCATAAGATTTCCAGACCAAAATGTTTTCAGAGTAAGTAGCTGCAGTTTCTGAAATGAGCCTGCCTGGAGGGTGAATTTAAATCAGAACACCTTTTTTTTCCCCCTAATTTTAGCACATGCATCCTGGGAAATGATGCCACAGGATCTGTGGGAGCCTGAGATTTTTAGGACCAGGATGAGCTGCGGGATCCTTTCACCTGACAGGGAGTGTGACCCTGCAGCAGGGCCTGCCCAGAGCCCACCCAGCCAATGCTCCCCTCCCGGGCAGGGATTCAGAGCCTCCAGGTGAGCACATCCCCTGGCTGAGGTGTTTCCAGTGGCTCCTCACTCCCCACCCTATCCCCAGGCCTTTGGGATGCAGTTTTCTGTTGGGAATGGATGTGGAGCTTCCTGCTGTGTAATGGACAGGTAGGAAAGGGACAAGAAGCCCAGAGGAGAGTCCTACATCGAGGTGATAAATTCAGTGGCAGCTCCTGGCTCAGAGTGACAGCCAGTGGTGCATCTCATCTTTTGTCCTGTTAGAAATTTAAAAAAAAACCACCTTGAAAATATTCTGGTTTTCCCGTGCAAAAACAATGCTTTGGAGGATGACAAATCCCATCCCACTCAGCCAAGTCAAAGCCTTCACATTCATTAGCTCAGTGCTTGTTTCCCTCCTTTTGATGCACCTGGTTCCCACCTCCACTCCTGCTCACACTCTGTGATTTCCTCTGTCGAACCACTTTTTTTTTTTTCTGGAGGCATCAAAGACAGGCATTGCTGTGTTTAAAGAACATAAACTTTTAATTTGATGGCATTATGATCAGCTGAAGACAGGTCCCTTTTGTTCGTGTTGCTTTGCTTAGACACGTGCCAAGAGAAATTGAAATGTAAAAATAGCTGTCCTTGTTTAAACAATTACATTCAATAAGGCTGGGATGGAAGTTTGTTCTAGGAAATCGGAGAGGGCAAGGACTGAAGGACTCCTGTGACTTCTGTCCTGGCTTTGTGACTGATTTGTGATTTGGCTCTGACTCAACAGCAGAAGGAGGAATTTGTCACTGCTCCGTGGGGGTTTGTGTTCACACTCTGTGGCTGAGCCCTCCCAGCCCAGCGCAGACCTCGAGGATCACTGATGCCACCTGATCATGTCCACTTAAAGCTCACCCAATTCATGTCCCTGCCACGGCAGGGACAGCAGGGACACTTTCCACTATCCCAGGGTGCTCCAAGCCCCAATGTCCAACCTGGCCTTGGACACTGCCAGGGATCCAGGGGCAGCCACAGCTTCTCTGGGCACCTGTGCCAGGGCCTGCCCACCCTCCCAGGGAACAATTCCTTCCCAATATCCCACCCAAATCTCCCCTTTTCCAGTTTGAAGCTATTCCCTGTGTCCTGTCCCTCCATCCCTTGTCCAAACTGTCTCTCCATGTTTCTCATGGCCTCTTCAGGCACTGCAAGGCCACAATGAGGTCACTCCTGGTCTCTTCCCCAGGCTGAACAATCCCAGCTCTCCCAGCCTTTCCCACAGCAGAGCTGCTCCATCCCTCTGAGCATCCTGGAGCCTCCTCTGGGCTCTCTCCAGCAGCTCCATGTCCTTCCCTGGTGACTTCCAAAGCACCTCCAGCACTTCCTACAAATCCTACACATTCCCTTGGAGGAGGTTCAGGAGGTGACTCCTGTTTGCTGCTTGTGCAACCAAAAAAAAAAGCCACTTTTATTCCCACCATTTACCCAACTAAACCAACAGCAGGGACTGTGAGAACCTCGGGAGCAGCACCAGCACTTCCAAACGGATCAATTGCAATTGATTCCTGCACAACAATGGCAAATAAACCCCCACATTTCCCGGGCTCTCAGCACAAAGCTCGTTGTAGTGGCGTGTAAAATATTTATACCACACTCCCAAGCTGTAACTTACATTACCCATAAATGAGTTCAACAAAACCTTTTCAGAGAGCATTTCATTCTTGAGCAGGGAAGTGCTTGGCGCTCTCCAGAGTTCTGGGCTTTGAATCTACACCCCCTCCCTTATTTCATCTGTTCAGAAACAACTTGCATTTCAGGGAATGGTGTTTAAATTTTTTATTTCTTGTCTATTTGGGAAGCCGTGTCATTTTGTTAGTTTTTTTTTTTGTTGTTGTTTTCTAGATGTTTCTTCAGTCTGGTAAATGTATCTTTTTCTCTCTTTTAAAAAAGAGGAAAGCTAATATTCCATTTGAGGTCTTGAATTGGGGAATCAGCTTTGAATTTCCAGCTCCTCTGCCCTGGACTCCTGGGTTTCCTTGGGCAGATTTAGCAGCTTATTGAAACTCAGCTGAACTTAATTATCAGGAGATGTGAACACCGTTTGGAGTTCAGTTAAATTACACTCACTGTGCCTCCTGTGGATGAAAACTGTTGTTAATTTTGTTTTAGAGTTGGAGGAACCACGAGGCTGAAGGGGCACCTGCATGGGGATGTGGAAGGATCCTTGTGAAGGATTCCTCTGTGAGCTTCGTGCTGCCTGTGCATTGTTTGGGGTGGATTTATTGAATCATGGAATGTCCTGAGCTGGGAGGGATGAAGGATCATGGATCCCAGCCCCTGGCCTTGCCCAGACACTCCCAAATCCCACCCTGGGCATCCCTGGCAGTGCTGCCCAAATGCTCCTGGAGCTCTGGCAGCCTCAGGACCGTGCCCAGCACCCTTTGGGGGAAGAACCTTTCCCTAAATCCACCCTAAACCCTCCTGTCCCAGCTCCAGCCCTTCCCTGGGTCCTGTCCCTGTCCCAGGGAGCAGAGATCAGAGCTGCAGCCCCTGGTGAGTCTCCCCTCAGTCTCCTCCTCTCCAGCTGCACACACCAAGTGACCACAAACACTCCTTGTGTGGCACCTCCAGACCCTTCCCCATCTTTATATCCTCCTTTAGGTGCTTCTACTGATTCTTGAATTACTCTGATTGAGTTTTTGTGCTCTGTGTGAGCCAGAGGAGCTGTGGAATGACCAACAGTCGTGTCCAGCTCTGCTCCAGCCTCACCAGGGCCTGGCTTTGCCTTGGTCAGGTGCCACTGGTGGTAACTTGTGATTGTTGGGAAGATCAGGGAAAAAGGAGACAGAAACCAGGTTGTGGTTTTCCAAGAAATTCTGGGAACAGCTTTGCTTTGAGAGTCTCCTGGCAGCCCCAGCTGGGTGATTCCATCAGCACTGCCCAGCCCCTGTGGTGTTTCTCCTTGCACAGCCATTTTCAGGGACAAAGTGGTGACAGTCATTTCCACCCCTGTTCTTTAAGGCTGCTCTTGCTTCCAGGAAAAGTCTTGTGGGGTTTTTTGCTCTTGTTGCCTGTGTGGGTCCATTCCTGCCTGAGTCACCCTTTAGGAACCCTTTTAAAATGGAGCAGCACAGGGAGCTGATTCACTGGTGCAATTTCTTTCCTTTCCCTCAAAGAATTCACCTTCATCAAAATGGGTTGCACCTAAAATGGCCCTTTCCACCCCCAAAACATCCTCGTGGGTAGAGGCTGCTGCTGCTGCACAGAGAAATATGCTACTTTCATGACTTTAATAATTAAAAATGCACTTTAAAAAAAAAATCCTTCTGCACACACTATAGGAAAGGTCTGGTGCATTTATTGTAGCCTCTCATGGATCCTTATGGTTTTATGGGCACTTTAGAGCAGAAATAAAGATCTTTTTTATATTCCAAAAGCAGATGTCTTCGGAACTGCCATCCTGTTCTGCACAGCCTCAGCTCTTTCCTCTTTAAGATGTTGCATCTGGACCCAAGTTTTTACCTTTTCTGTTTTCCAGAGATGAGCCAGTTTTAGGGCAGGGGGGATCTCACTCAGCTGGCCCCGTGCCCTGTTGTCACTGTCACCTGCTGGGGGACTCTGCCCTGCACAACCTGAATGTGACAAGGGTGGCTCTGCCCCTGCCCCAAACGTTCAGGGCTGGGTGGCTCCATCCTTGAAATTCTCATTTATTTCTTGCCTTCCCATGTTTAGGGGGCATAAAAGCACCCATGGGAATCTTTCATGTGGGGATGGAGTCACAGCCTGAAGCTGAATCCCTCGGGAATGTCCACCCTCATCTTCCTCCTCACACCCAGCATAAAATGGATGTTGCTGAGGTGTCTTTGAGGTCCAGCTCAGCAGCAGATTAAATTCTAATGTAGTTATGAGGATGTGGCAAGCATCCCTTTGTAGTTATCCCATTTTCCATCTATTAAAGGAGGATAATCCTGACCTGTTCCCAAAGGGCAGCTCCTAATGAAGCTCACAGGGAGTGCAGAGGATCCAGATCAGCGTGGATTTGTGTCTGGAATGATCCTGGCACTGCAGGGAGAGGAGGTAACTCTGAGCACTGAAGCAGCAGAGAGGGCCCAGCTTTGTCTTTGCCTGCAGGATATCAAAGGGTGAGAAAATCCAAAGGGTTAAAAGGGGAGCTCTGTTCTGCAGAGTCACTCTAGCAGGATGAGGGATATGCAGGTATTTTTATTATTATGCATATTTGACATTCACTCACAGAGAAATAGGAATCAGATATATTCATTTAGATATTTGATTTCACTTTTACTTTTTGGCAGAAAACTTCATCCAAAGGAAACAGAGGAAGGATTTAGATGAGGAGAGCTTGTGATTTTTATGATTTGCTCTCTGTACCTCTGAGCTCTCTTGTTCTGAGAGCTGTTCCATTTCCAGTGGAGTTTCTTTAAGTTTGGCCACTGAGAAGAGTTTACAACACAAGAGAAGCTGTGGCTGCCCCTGGATCCCTGAAAGTGTCCAAGGCCAGGCTGGACAGGGCTGGGAGCAGCCTGGGATGGGGAAGGTGTCCCTGCCATGGCAGTTTTTTTAAGGGCTTATTTTACTTCTCATTATCCTCCTCTGATTCTGTTAGCAATAAATTCACTTTGTAACTTTAAGCTGAGCCTGTTTTGCCTTTGAAGTATTTTCTCCTGGTCCTTATCTCAACTCATGAACTCATGAACTCATGAAAAATTGTTCAATTTTTCCCTCTCTCCTCTGCCCAGTTGTGGCAGGAGAGGGTGGGTGAGTGACTCTCGTGGGTGCCTGGCATTGGGCCAGTGTCAAACCACAGCAGTTACCCACCTGGAGGATGTTCTGATGGGTTTGAAAGTTTTTAAATAAGCAGATCAAAACATGCCTGTGTGTAAATAAAACCCTCACCAAAGGATGGGGTCTGCAGGGGAACTGTCCCATCCAAAGTCACCTTCTGGAGGAATTCACTGCTTAAAAAAGGAGAAAACTCTGCAATCCAGAGCTGAGCTTCTCTGGGAACTTTGGCTGATCCCCTCAACACCCCTGGGCAGTGAGGGATGTTTGCTGAGGCTGTTTGCTAGGTGGTGCAGCTTGGTAAAATGTTCTCAAAAATGAAAAAAAAGCCACGAGATCTGGGCTTCAGCTTCTGGGTGAGACCTGCAGCTTCCTCTGCTGCTCCCAGCTGGGTCCTGAGCCTCGGGAAAAGCTCAGCTGAGACCACCTTGGGCAAAGAGAGGAGAGAGAGGATTTGGCTGATGGAATTCCTGGATTTGAACAGGACTTGGGGGCTCAGTCTCTAATGCTGGTGTCACCCTCAGAGGTGCAAGAACAGATCTTCTGCTGTGTCTTTGTTCTCTGCTCCCTCAAACTGCACAAAGTTTTTGGTTTAACATTTGCTAATACATTCCAAGTGTTGTGTGTGCTGCTGCCTTCAGCTGCTGCGAGGGGAGAAAGTTCATTTCCATACCTTCCCTCAGGGTATGACAGTGAGGGCACTTGGGGCAGCGAGAGAACCTGGGATTTATTTCAGCTGCAGAGGAGCTGCAGAGTGATAAGATGTGGCCTGGTGAAGAGCTGAGCTGACCTGGCCTCCCCTGAAGCCCAAAGTGGAGGCTCTGCTGACATCTCTGCCCTGGCTGCAGGACAGGAGAGGCTGAGCTGTGCTAATTACCAGCAGGGTCCATTAAGAAATCTGCTGAAAAGCTGTGTCTGGCTGGAATATTTCTGAGAGGTGAAGATGTTGTGGTGAAAGCAGCTCATGATTCACATCATCCTGCTGGGTGGGATCTCTCCTTTTGGGGTGACCCCAGCACAGCCCCAACCCCAGAGCCAGCCTCAAGAGAACATCACCACCCCTTCCCCAGCTTTAGGAGCCCTCCAGCCTCCATTCTCCCTCTAATGGTGTTGGATCTATTAAAAATATCACTTTTGGTGATGGATCTATTAAAAATAATCACTTTAGCTCCCTGCAAACAGCTGATTGATGTGTGTCCCCTCTGGATGTGAGAGCTTTGCCCCTCAGTTCCCTGCCTCCGTGCTGGATGGGTGGAGAAAAGCAGCAATATAGCCAAAAGCCACAATCATTTTCTGCAGATATTTCCACTTTCTTGCACTTGATATATCAGATTTCCTTATCGGAGCCACTGCTTGAATTATAATATCGTTTATTACAGCCTATCAATCAGATTCCATTCTGTTATTGATAACGTGCCTTCCCCTCAGCAAATGCTATAAAAGAGGGCAAAAAACCAGAAAGGAGGGAGAATTGTGTTAGGGGGGTGTTAATCAAGAGGTTTGTCCAGAACCTGACAGAAACAACAGAATCTTTTGCAGTCTGCTGGAACTGCCTGGATATTTGATGGTAGGGGGGGGAACCATCAAAAAAACCCCAGCTCTTCAAAGGACAGGTGATCAAATTATTTCATCTCCTCAGATGGCTTTGATAAAGAGTTGCCTCTACAACTCAGAGCCGTTTGAAATGGTGCAAAAATAGGATGTTTTGCACCAGTGTTGAAGAGCAGCACGACAGAGTGGAGAGTAACACTTGTCCAGAGCTCGGGAGGTGCTGTGGCACATCAAAGGAAGGGCTTGGAATTGTCCCATCAGGTGCCAGGGGTCGGGTGGTGCACTTGGTGATTTCTGAGTGTCTCTGGGTGATGAAAAGGGCACAACAAATCCCAGGCGGTGTCAGGGATACTCTGCACCGAGTGTGGGTCATGGGATGAGTTTGGGAGCTGCTTGGGATGAGTTTGTGAGTTTATTGAACACCTTTACCTCCTGTGAGTGCAGGGGGAGTAGAAGGCTCCTCTTGGAGATGGGAATTCCTGGCTGGGCTGCTCTGAGTGGGGAGAGCAGCTTCTCCCTGCTGGTTTTGCTGTTATTTCATTGCCCTCCAAGCTCAGGAAAGAGGAACAGAGGCACATTAATTGCACAAACCTCTTGTTCTTTATTGGTTTAATTGCAGTAGTGCCAAGAAGGGCAGTCAGGCAGCAGGTGGGCAAGAGGCCAAGGGCACCTGTGTTGTATGTGACAGCAGGAGAGGGCAGGGACTGTCCCCTGTGCTGGCACTGCCAGGGCACCTCCAGTGCTGGGGACAGTTCTGGCCACTCATGGCCAGAGAGACCTGGAGGAGCTGGAGAGTGTCCAGGGAAGGGAACAGAGCTGGGAAACTCCTGAGGGAGCTGGAAAGGAGCTGAGCCTGGAGAAAAGGGGGATCAGGGAGGACCTCGTGGCTCTGCACAAGTCCCTGACAGGAGGGGGCAGCCAGGGGGGCTGGGCTGTGCTCGCAGGGAACAGGGACAGGAGGAGAGGGAATGTCTTCCCCTTGAACCAGGAGAGGTTTACATTGGTTATTAAGGAAAATTTCTCCATGAAATGGGTGGTCAGGCCTTGGAAGGGGAAATTTGGAATCCCCACCCCTGGAGGTGTCCAGGGAAGGCCTGGAGGTGGCACTGAGTGCTCTGAGCTGGGGACAAGGTGGGGATGGGGCACAGCTTGGGCTCTGTGATCCTGGAGGGCTTTTCCAGCCTCCCTGATCCTGTTCCACCTCTCCCTTCCTGGAAGTCCTTCCCTCCTGCACCAGCTCCTCACAGGGGACCTGGGAAGTTTTCTGTCAAATCTTCAAACAGAGCAAACACTGAGATTCCAGGAGTTCTCTCCTTAGAAGTTTTTATTTTCGTAGAAGCACAAGAGGAGACTGAAAATTTTTTTTTTCTTCCAGTGTTAAACTAGAATTTTGCTGCTGGAGTATTTTTAGCTGTGGGTGTTGCAGGGAAGAGCAGGAGCTGATCTCAGGATGTTTGGCAGGTGTTTTACCTTTGAAAAATCCAGGGGGAATGGGATATTTGTGGTGCTGGAGTGTCCAGGAGATGGAGATTGAGGTTTGTGTCTGTGCAGTGAGAGTTTCCTTGCAGTGCAAGAAATGCAAACGAAATCATGCAGCTTTCCCCCTCCCCAAAACAAACAATCATCCCAGTGGCTCTTAGAGGCTGACACACAACAAAAAACAAATAAAACAAAGAAAATAAATGAACCTGACCAGGGCATTCATACAAATCACATGAAAAATAACCTCAAGCCCTCAAATCCCCTCCCCAAAAAACCCAAATAAAAGCAACCAAAATTTCATCCACACCACTGCTGCCAATGAATGTTACATAATGAGGTAATTTCAGTTGGGTTTAGCCTTTGATTTTTGCATCTTGGTGTGAATCTCATCAATGTTTGTAAAAAATGGTCTCTTTTTTTGTGTTCATCGTGACACAACACAGAGAACCTTCAAAGCAGTTGTAGGGAAAAGGGAGTTGTTATTTTTGATAAATTATGTACGAAGGGAAGGGTAAGGAGTAGCTCAATCTGTCCTTCCTCTCCTAGGACTGGAACACGAAAGGAAAACAAGATTTGAAGTTTTTGTGTGTTGAATCACTGACAGAGACAGCACAGAGATGCTTTTTAGTGACACTGAGGCCACTGAACATCCTCAGAGGAAGGGACACACCGACATGGCAGTTGCTGATTTTACTCTCTATTTCCTCGTGCTTCTCTTTCCCTGTGTCTCATTCCACTGTTCCCTTTGCCTTCTGCTTTCACCCACTGCCATTTCTAGGCCAACATTTCATTCCAGCGTTCCCTTCTCCTTGTGCTTCCACCTCTGTTTTTAGGGAATTGAGGTGTGTGATCACAGCATGGCCAAAGCTGTGGGGAAGGTTTTGGGTTTAGCCCTGTAAATGTGCCAGGGATGTTCCTTCCCAAACCTTCCACCCTTGCCTCTGGCACTTAGGGAACATCTGGGAATGGCTGCAGGTTGGGCAGATGTGGCAAATCCCAGGAAGAGATTTATAATTAGGGGTGGTCTGAGCCCTGAGGCTGGAGAGGAATCACTGCATCTTCATTAAAATCAGCTGGAGTGGAAGGGTTTGGAGTCACAGCTCCAAGCAGGATGAGAAAATCTGGTAGGATGGAGGAAAAGCCTTCTGTGGGTGGTGTTCAGTGTGCAGAGAGTCTGGTGGGGAATCTCGGCCCTGGGGGCAGCAGGTTCATCCTCCAGGTGTTCATCTGGGCAGATCAGAGGAATGGGATCAAAAATCCAACCTTGGGGTGTTGCTCAGTTCCTGAGGCTGCAGGACCTGCCAGAGCTGCACCAAAGGATTGGCTATGGGGAGGCTGGGCAGAGCTCAGAGGAGTGACCTGGTGGGAATCAGTGAAACAGCACATGAGACAGTGCTGCAGAAATGCTGCACACACCAGGAATTCCTGGAACACCCTCTAAAAACAGCTCTGCTGCCCAGAGCAGCTGTGGAATTCCTGGAAGTGTCCAAGGCCAGGTTGGACATTGGGGCTTGGAGCAACCTGGGACAGTGGGAGGTGTCCCTGTTAGGGCAGGGGGTGGAACTGGATTCAAAGTGGTGCCTCCCAACCAAAACCCTTCTGTAATTCTATGAAAATATTCTTGAAAAAACAAACAAAAAAACCCCAAACCAACCAACCAACCAAACAAAAAAACCACAAAAAAACCCACACAAAAAAAACCCCAAACCAAAACCAAACAAAAAAACCACAAAAAACCAAAAAAAAAGACACCCAAACCAAAAAACAACAACAAACCACACACAAAAAAACTCACCAAAACAACAACAAAACAAACAAAAAAACCCCAACCAAAACACAACAAACCACACACAAAAAACCTCCCCCAAACAACAACAAAACCCCAATCTGAGGTACAGGGAAAGGATAATTCAATTCCCAGGCATTGAATAGCAAGGACAGCCCTTCTGAGAGCCCTCTTAGTGCCCAACCCTTCCAGCTTTGCCTGGCAGGCAGGGAAAAGCCAAGGGGGAGTTGTTGGCCAAAGTGCAGTCTGGGGTTCCAAACCTCCCCCCTGGGAGCAGATCCAATGTCCCAGGTGGGAAATGTTCTCTGAGCTGTGCTGGTTGTGGGCTCTGCCTGCAGAGATCCAATCTCAGCCTGGATCTTGACAATTCAGCGAGTCCTGCTCTTTCACTGACCTAGAAATCCTCTGGAGGGTTTCTGTGCAGCCTGGGGTTCTGGGAGGTGTTGTGGTGCTGATAAATCCTGCTGAGCACCCAGGTTGTGTGCTTGGCTTGGAGATGCAAAAGAAAATTGGGGTTTGGGGTGAGTGTTTAGGCAATTAGAGAGAAATGAAAGGGTTCTTCCTTCTTTCTGAGCACCAGACAGAATTTATGAGGCGATCAGGTCCAGCTTTGGAAAGACAACTGAGAGTTGAATGAAGGCTGAGAGTTGAAATGAACCTTTAAACCAATATGATGTGTTAATGACACACAAAAATTGTGATTAATAATAATGGCTGAAAGTTGCTGGCTGAACTATTTTCAAAGTGTTTGTCCAAAGCAAAACACAGAGGGGTCAAGGGAAGAGACAAAACAGCTCAGCAACCAAATGACTGCTGCAGGGCAGGGAAAATCTGCTTTTATTAAATGATGCTGGCACAAACAGAAACTATTTCCTTCCCCTCTTGACTTAATTTTTCTCTGCTTGTGCTTTGCATAATGAGCCTGGAGATCCCCTGCTGGTTCAGGCCAGACTAAGCTGCACTTTCTCCTTTTCCTTTTGTGCTCCTGTCTGTGGAGAAGGTTCTTGAAGCCAATCCTGGCCGTGACCTGGGGGCTCAGGCTGCACATCCTGGCTGGGAACTGCTGGGCTTGGAGTGGGGCTTGCAGCTCTTGTCAGAGATGGTGCCTGGGGTTGGCTCTGTGGCTCTGCTCTGTGCAGATCCAGGTTTGTTCCCTGTCCCTGGGTCAGGAAAAATCTCTGTGAGGCTGCTCCCGAAGCAGTAGGGATCACTTGGGAAAGCCTCTCTTGGAACTGCACCATGTCTGCCTTCCTTGGGTGGATGGAGCTGCATCCTCCTTTATTTCTCTGCCTGTGGGGTGGGGGAAGGACTGCTGGGAGCATTTTGCTTCTCCAAGTGAAATGTTGTTGAGATTCCTCCTGTTTTCCCTTTGATTCCTGTGTCCCAAAGGCTTTTGCTGACCAGCAGTGATCCCCCTCGTGCCTCTCTCAGGCTGTGCCCCTCAGAGAAGCAGGAGGATCTTCTCCTGTGTTTCATGTCCTTTGTCTCACCTTCTGCAGCCACATCCGAGCCTCTTGCTGGTGTGGGAGCTCTGATTTGTGCTGGAAAGGGCTCTCAGGGAGTCACAGCAGCAGTGGAGATCTCTGCAGGAAAGGGGAAGGTTCTTCTCTTCCATAAACCCAACTGGAGGTGCCACTTCTGACATCAGAGCTGGGAGGGAGCTGCTGAGAAACCAGAACGCCATGGATTGATTTCCTCACCACCAGCAAACTGGAGAAAAGAGTAATGAGGTGAGGGGAAACCAGGGAACTGTGCCCAGCCAGCTGGAAACCCTCTCCAGTCCTGAAAATGAGCCATAAAAAGCTGATTTGTGGGTCTGGGGTTGTGCTGTGCAGTGTGTCCTTCTCAGCACCTCACCAAGGGAATCATGGAATGGCTTGGAAGGGAACTTAAATCCCACCCAGTGCCACCCCTGCCATGGCAGGGACACCTCCCACTGTCCCAGGCTGCTCCAAGCCCTGTCCAGCCTGGCCTTGGGCACTGCCAGGGATCCAGGGGCAGCCACAGCTGCTCTGGGCACCCTGTGCCAGTTCCCTGTGCCAGGGAACAACTCCTTCCCCATACCCCACCCAAAATCTCCCCTTTCCCAGTTTGAAGCCATTCCCTGTGTCCATCCCTTGTCCAAATCTCTCTCTCCATGTTTCTTGTAGCCCCTTCAGGCACTGCAAGGCCACAATGAGGTCCCCCCAAGAGCTTTCTTTTCTCCAGGCTGGACAATCCCAATCCCCCCCAGTGTCACACAGGTACAGAATCGAGTGTGTGCAGTGCCAGATCCCAGCTCAGGGAGCTTTCCTTGCCAGGGCAGTGCCCAGTGCTGTGGGGGCTGTGCTGGCCCTGCCTGTCACTCTCTGCTCTCCCCTTCCTGCCTTGGCCTTGTTTGCCAAATGCAGGAGCTGGGGGTAAACAAATTCCTTACGTAACTTTTCAGTTGCCAGTTGGAAATGTGATGATTTTTGACTCCTGCTGTCTGACTGGAGAGATGGATCAGGACAGGGAAGGTGCCTACAGAAACGAGTGGCTTTCCTTCATTCCAGGACACGGTTGACATGGCAAATAAACTCACAGGGCTGAGATCCGTGCTTGGGGTAAATAACTGTGACTCTCTGAGCTGGCTGGAGCACTGTAATGTTTATTTACCATTACGAGTTGAATTGTACCAGCAAAGTGCTTAATGACTGCTCAGTGTAATGCCCTGAGCTGTGGGGCAGGGTGGGCAGAACACCACCAGCAGGCACAAAATGTCCTCTAGGAGCTGTGTGAGAAGCCTGGCAGGTTCCTTAGTGACAGATAATGGTGCTGAGAGCATTTCTGGAGTTCCTTCTTCCTGCAGCATCCTGGGCCTGGATTGCCAGGTCCAGGGGGATGTGGAATTGTTGGGAGCAGCTCTGTTGGAGAGCCCTGCCAGGGTTCTCAGGTGCTTGGCTGTTGGTTTAGGTTTCAGCCTTCTGATGGTTTTGAAAATTTCCTCTGAAGTTCTCACGAAATTCTTCTGTAAATAAAAGTTGTGTTTTTGTAACTGTTTTTCTTGGTTTTATTTCGTTTTTGGTAGAAGAAGTTTTTGATGGACTTCTGTCTAAACCAATGGAGTCGGGTAAAAAAAATTTCACTATTCAATTTACAGGGTTTTAAAGATCTGTATAAAAACAGTGAAAAATTAAACTCTTTCTTCTTTTGCTCACATCCACCATGTGTGTGTGTGTGTGTGTACTCATTTTGTGTCCTCTAACAACACCTGGCCTGGGACTGGTGGATGTCACTGCCTGGCAATGAAGAACCTCAATGCATTTTTTCCTGCCTGGATGAGCTGCACTTCCCAGTCAGTCCCAGTGCTCCAGAGCCTCAACATCATCCTCTGTTCTTCATTTACTTGGCAATCAAAAGGACCATTACAGGCAGGCCTCTGAGTTTGTGAATCACTGGGAGAGCAAGGAGGTGCTGTCTCGATGCAAAATGATTTTATTTTTAAAAGCTCTTTTTTTTTTTTCAACATGCCTCATCTCAGGAGTAGTTTAAAGTGCATAATAGTCCAGAGAACAGTTGTGCAGGCTTGGTGCATTACGATATTTTTATGAAGTGTTTGAAAAATTACAAAGGGAAGGGTTTACTTGCTTTAAAACACTTCCCAGTGAAAAGCCACACAGCTCCATCCAATCCCAGTGATTGTTATGAATAATAGAAAATTGTGAGTGAGCAGTGTGAGGTGACTTGCTGATGTTTTGAAATTCCCTTATCCCAAAGCACTTATCAGGGCTGTTGGGGAGGATTTGGAATTAATGCTTGACGTTGTTGGAGATGCAGTGATTGTGTCAGATGGACAGGTCGGGAAGAGCCCTGGGGAGAAGGGTTTGGGAGGAAGGAGAAGGGACCCTGGGGAGAAGGGTTTGGGAGGAAGGAGAAGGGACCCTGGGGAGAAGGGTTTGGGAGGAAGGAGAAGGGACCCTGGGGAGAAGGGTTTGGGGGATTTGTGGGATGAGGGTCTGGACAGGACCAGAACCTCCTGTCCTGGGCTGATCCCACAACTTTGGGGTGACCTCATTGTGGCCTTCCAGTGCTTGAAGGAGCCAACAGGAAACATGGAGAGACAGTTTGGACAAGGGATGGAGGGACAGGACACAGGGAATGGCTTCAAACTGGGAAAGGGGAGATTTGGGTGGGATATTGGGAGGGAATTGTTCCCTGTGAGGGTGGGCAGGGGTTAGGGTGGAATTCCCAGGGAAGCTGTGGCTGCCCCTGGATCCCTGGCAGTGTCCCAGGCCAGGCTGGACAGGGCTGGGAGCAGCCTGGGACAGTGGGAGGTGTCACTGCCAGGGCAGGGGTGGCACTGGATGAGTTTTTTGAGGTGCCTTCCAAACCATTCTGGGTTTTCGTGGCTCCTGTAGCTGTTCAAGAGATTGGGTGGGAATCAAGGGAACTGTGCTGCTCTCTCCTTGTGAACTCTAAGATCAGCATCAGCCTTGGAAAGAGCTGAGTGCCAGGTGAAAACTCCTGGAGCTCCTGAAACATCTCCTGCTGCTGGAATGGTCACTTTGGGCCACTGGGCTCCAGGGCAGACCCTGAATTTCCCCTCCTGTGCTCGCTGTGCTGGTGCAGAGCTCAGTGCAGCACTGAATGTCTCACACCTGGGCTGATCTCCCAGGAATCTGCTCTGCACCTCCAGACCCAGACCCTGGCTGGGCAGGTTTCCTCCTGGCCCTGGTGGGGATGTCAGTGACAGCTGTCATGGGCTGGCTGCTCACACCCCTGCACCTCTGAGGTCACAGGAATCCTGGATCCTGACCTGTTGCCCTGATTTTTCAGCCTTCTGATGTTTGCCTTTTTTTAAATAGAGTTTCTCACGCATTTCATGTAGACAAAGCAATGTTTCTCCAACTGTTCCTTTTGTTTTTCATTCCTCTCCTGAGGAGGAGACAATTGATGGACTTCTAGTTTGACCAGTGTGGTTGGAGAGGAGGCAACCTCATCCTCCAACCCATGCTCATTGTCAGGAATCTCTATATATCAAAATAAAATTAAACTGTGTGCCCTTTTTCTGCTTGAGAAATTCACTCTCTGTGTGTGTTGTGCATTTCATGTCTTACAGTGACACTGAGCAGCTCTTGGAACCCTCCCTGTGCTCTGGGGGACAAATGTGTGTGTGTGAAGAGCCCTTGTCCCCGCAGAGGTGACTTGCAGAGGGTGATGTTGGGTATCAGCTCTGAGCATTGCCTCTGAGGAGCCCTGGGCAGCTTGGATTTGCTCTGGAGGGAAAATCCTCCACCTGCTCTGGTGACAACCCTGTCACACATCCCAGGAAGTGGGAACATCAGGGCACCACGGGGTGGTGTGACCTCTGAGGGCAAACACCACACCAGTAAAACATCCCTGAGCATCTTCTGAGCAGGCTGGGCCAGGTGCTGCCAGCAGCTCCTCTGCTCCTTCCATGGATTATCCTGGCTTGGCACCGAGGCTGGCCCCTGGCCAGGCAGCTCTGCCTTGGCTCAGGTGAGTTGATTGCTGAGGACAGACGAGAGCTGGTGGAACAGCAGGGCTGCCACCTCCTGCTGCACCTCCAGCGCGTGGGAGGGCAGCGCCGAGGCTGCCGTGGTCCAAGCAGAAGGTGAATCCACAGGGAGGATGGAGCCCAGTCCCACCCAGGAGCTGGCAGCTTCTCCTCCATTCCAGGGAGACCTGTGGCCTCCCTGTTTGTTCCTCAGTGCCTTGCATTAGTGAGGCTTCCTAAAATAGCAATATTTGTATTTGCCTACCAAGGCCTGGGTGTGCAGCCCTGGGCGTGAGGAGGATTTTACAGCTCCTGGACATCTGAGCTTGCTCTGACCTCAGCCGAGGGCTGGGGGCAGGTTGGGATTTCTGGCAAGGTTTTGAGCACCTGTGCCATCCCTGGCTGTGATGCTCTGGCCTTATCGAGCTCAGGCTCTTTGGGAAGAGGGAATTGCTGGATCTCAGAAGGCATCAAGTCCCTGCTGAGCTCTTTGTGCTGCCTGGGTGTGACAGAACCACTCTGCAACGCCCTAAACCTGAGCAAGTTGTCCTTGGTCACTGGGCCAGCCTGGCTGCACATCTGAGGCCTCCCTGACTTCTCAGCATTACTGAGGAGCAGAAGGGATCCTCAGCAGCGAGGATGATGATGCCATTATCCCACGGGAGGGGCAGGGCACAGGGAAAAGGGCTGGGCACACCTGAAAGAACAGGAACTGGATGATAAAGCCGAGATTGTCTCTCCTCTCCTTTCACTTAAACTCTCCTGTAGGCTCAGTGTGAACAAATGTCACAGGACAGACTCAGCAGCCTGGCCTGGGAGGTGTCTGTGCCTCACAGCCCAATTTATGCAGAAGAGACCAAATAAACAAGGCCCTGTGATACTTGTGCAGCCAAAGGTGGGATTTGGCCACCCAAAGGCACTTGTTACTCACTGGGAGGACAGCATATGTGTTTGAACTTGATCTTTAAAGGAAAGGATTTCATTTTGGAGGGGTTTTGAAATCCTGGCCTGCATTTTCTGCCCAGACTGGTTCCCACATCTCCACTGGCCACCATATATTACAATTGATCCCTTTTGGGCTCCCTTTTGGAGAACTGAGCAAGTTGAAGCTCTCCCTTTTAATTCATATTACTTACTGGGCAGGGTTTTCACAACCAAGCTGCTTGAAAATAGTAAATCTGAAAAGAAAATCCATTTTTAAATCATTAAAAGCATTAGAAGTGACCTTTACCTGCTGCAAACATAATCCCTTAATAATGTGTCTTGTACCAGACAGATAATGGGGATCTTCTACCCAGGGATTAAAGGATTGTGCAAACTCAGCTGCTGATTTCCTGAGGAAATGTGTGCTTTGGGACATCACAGGTGGGACCACAGGGGTGCTGCCACCTGGATTAGGACTTCCACCTTGTGCCTCTCCCAGATTCCAAAATATGCACAAATTTCTGTTAGAATAAGCCTGAAAGCTTGGATCTCTGAGCACAGGGTGATGCTGCAGCAGCTTTTTGGTTGTTGGGTTTGCTTCAGAATCATCTCTGGAGCTCTGGAACAGGGATTAGGCTCTGGGTGCTCCTGGGACAGATTTAGGGTGGCTTGAATTCAGGTTGCTGGTTGAACTTGGCTTGCTCTCCTCTGTTCTAAAGGAAGAGAATCCAACCAGAAATGAGGTCTAGAAATATTGGTAGCTGTAAGTCAGTGTGCAAGGCTTGGGCAGCCTTTGAGCTCTGGTGGGATCATCTCTGGAAAATCTCCGCTGTTCATTCACATGGGACACGAGTGAGCTCCTTGCAGCTCTTGTCTAAAGTAGGAACAGGAAGCTGGTCTGGAATTCTCCCTGGTACCAGCCAGAGCTGTTTTCCTGCTGGGAATGTCACCCAGATTCCCAGGAGACACCGGGTTGGCCGTGCCCTGAGGATTTTCATTAGGATTTCAGATTTAAAATCCACAACGTTTGCCCTGGCTGTGCTATTGGAGTGATCCAGGAGTGCTGGGAAGGCTGTGACAGCACATCCAGGATGGAGCTCCTGGCTCGGTGTGCCTGGGGAGAGGGAGAGAGGCATTGGCACTGCCACCCTCATCCATCTCCCCGTGCCTGAGTCACTGTTGCAAAGGGAAGTTAAATGCTGGGAATGTTCTGAGAGGAGCAGACAAAACCTCACACAACTCTCGCTGCAGCTGAGGAGGCTTCGCTGTGCCTGGGAGGTGTCAGCTTGATTTATCACTCAGCCACTGCAGAAAATAAACAATCCTGGTGGCAGAGCAGAGCCTTCTCCTCTGAGGAGCCATCAGATTTTCCAAGGCAGTGCTGGGAGATGGCCCTGGGAGGGCAGGGGAGCTGGATCAGAGCTGCCATCCCAGAGCTCCCCAGTAGGGATTTCTTTGGCAGCTTAAGTGCTTAAGTCTCAATAAAATCCAGCAGGACCTTGCTGGTCTCATCCATGCCTTTGGAAGAACCAAACCTTGCAGTCCTTGTCTTTGAGGAGTTTTTCCTCTGGATGGAGGAGGCTGCAGTGCCTTGGGCTCCGTGTACTCCTCATCTCTGCATTTCAAAGCTGCTCACAAGGTGCATCAAGGCTGATGCTCCAGCCCATTATTTAGGAAGGATGGAGCAGGGGATGAGTCAGGGAAGTGATTATCCCAGGAATGTATGGGGCCATAAACATCTCCCTGCTCATAAGCCAGCAGCTCCGAAGAGCTACTGCCGGGCTCTGCCATTGCTGCCGGGCTGCTCTGCACTCAGATTGCAATTAGGCTGTGTATTAAATTAAAAAAAAAACAACAAAAAGCAGAGCTGAGCTGTGCTGTAAGTCACTGGAGGTGAATTTCACCCCTGTTCTGCAGTGCTGACCAAGGCTGGGTTCTGTAATCCCTCCCCGTTCATTCTCGTGGAGTTTGCAACACTGACACCTTCCTCTTGTCCACAGGGAATCACGGAGTCATGGCATGGCTTGGGTTGGAAGGCACCTTAAAAATACCTCACTTCACACCCCTGCCATGGGCAGGGACACCTTCCACTGTCCCAGGCTGCTCCAAGCCCTGTCCAAGCTGGCCTTGGGCACTGCCAGGGATGAGGCATCTACACGTGGGGCAGAACCTGGCCTCCATGAGCAGCAGGTTTGACTGCAGAGGCTGTGTTTCAGCCAGACCTCCTGTGCTGGGAGGCCGTGGAGATTTGGGATGTTATTCTAGCTCCTGGAAGAGGTGGATGCCTTGTGCAGCTGCTGTGCAGAGGGGAGGTTGTGCTTCACGGTTACCCTCGGTATCCAAACACCCTCAAGTGCACTCCAGAGGAAGCTGACGAGTTCCTTGAACCCCAAGTGCTTGAGCTGAATTTAAATTCAGCTCTCAGACACCCTGATTGGAGCAGCCCCTACGCTGAAAGTTTGTCCCAGCAGCACCCTTTAAAATGCAGGTCAGCCTTCCTCCAAGTGTGACCTCTCCTCTCAGCTCCTGGGTTTTGAACACTGACACTGGAGTTACATTTCCAAGACTTTCTTCAAAGGCCCGAGGATGGGAAGCTGAATTTTTGTTCTGCTCTTTTGAAGGCTGAGTGTCTCATGAAATAACATTACAGCAGGAACTGGGAGCAGAAAAATTAACATGATCAAAGGTGGCAGAGTCTGTTAGATTTGGCAAATGCCTTATTTGATTTGTATCTGCAGCAGTGGTCGCGCTGCTGAGTCCTCAGAGCCACACACATCTGAGAGCTCAGCTTCCCCTGACTTTGTGAGTAATGTACACTCACAGGTTATTGTGAAAGGGGAAAAAATCCCCACCAAATCCTCCTGCAGGCTCTAAATCTTTTTTTTGGGGTTTTTTTTTTTTTAATGAGTGCTGTCCCAGGTGGGCAGAATGAGGATGAGGCACACAAGTCTGACTCAAACAGGTGAGTTAAGCATCCCTGGGTGCTGCTCTTTTCCATAGCCACCAGTGGCCTGCCCTTGCTTTGGCACATCAGTCCCCTCATCCATCCTGCCAGGCTCTCAGATGGATTCCTGCCCTGGCATCAGAAGGGGAACTTTAATTAATATCTGAGCATTTGGAATTCATGACTCTGAGATGATTACAGGGAGTCTGTGGGACCCACAGGCCATGCTGAGGCTGCCACAGAGCCAGGCCTGATCAGTTCTCAGGGCTTCTCTTGTAGCACCAATGAGGTCACCAGTGCCCCATTGCAGCCCAGTTTGCTTATAAATATAACTAGTGCAGGAAACCTTTTCCCTCTGTCCAGGAGGTAACTGTTCATTAAATCAAGGGAAGAAAAGGCCACAAGGAAGCTTTTTGTCAGGTGGAAACAGCCAGCTCCACCTCCAGTTCAGGTTCCAGCCTGGTGATGGATAGGGAATTCAATAAATCTTAAATGCTTACAGAGAAAAGAAATGTTTTGCTCTTTCTCCTGGAAAATGTTCCTTCCCAGTTTGGCTGCAGCAGGTTCTGTTGGGAAGTGTTTGTTGGTGTTCCTCTGTCTCCCTCCACCTCTCACCTTGGCAGGCTGGGAGCCAGCCCTGCTGGTTTTGCCTGAGAACTTCTCCCAGCGCTGGCTGATTCCCTGGGCACGCCTGGGAGAGCACCAGCAGGAGGAAAAGGTCACAGGAAAGACAGGAAAGGTGTGAGAGAAAAGAGGAGCGAGTGGAGGAGACAGGAGGAGGTTTTGCTGTCTTAAACAAGGAATAACCTGAGTGAGCTGAGGCGAGGAGGGAGCTGGAAACAGAGAGAGTTTCACTGGTGTGAGAGTGAAAAGGAAAGGGAGAGGAAGATGTGGAGCAAGAAAAGGAGTAGGGAAGTAAAAGGGAGTTTGAAAGAAAGGTGGAAGAAAATGGAGGCTTTCCATGGTCAGCTCTGCGCTGTTCCCTCCTCTGGGAGTGAAGGACCTCCCTCCTGGGGCTCTCATCCCTCACTTCTATCCAGCCCTGGGCTGGCACTGCCTCTCCTGCCCGGGAGGGAGGTCTGGCCTTTGGTCTGGAGAACAAGGCTCCCTCAGGGAACCCAGGTGCACCAGCCAGGCTCACTCTCAAACTGGGGTTTGCTGGAGAGCAAAATCCATGGAACTCCCTTCATTCCTTCAGCCAGAGACCTCCCTGGGCCATCCCATCCCTTCCCAGGGCCACCAGATCGTGGCTTGTTGTGTGGCTGGAAGCCACTGTGGGTGCAGGAGATTTGTGGCCTTGTTCTCCAGAGTGTCCACAGTCCCCAGCATCCCCAGTGCACCAAAGGGGTTCTGGCAGTGATGCCTTAGGTTTAACTTTTCTATGTTCCCAGCCCTGCCCTGCCCAGTGTCACTCTGCAGTTCCCTGGAGCTCGTTCAGTGCTGTTCTCTCATGCTCACACACACACAACAAAGCCTCTCCAGCTCTCCAAGGACACCCAGACCCTCCTAGGCCCAACAACTGCAAACCACAATCTTGGGGACAGGGGGGCAAGCTTGGGCAAATTCCATCCTTGCCTGGCTTCTGCTTGGGGAATTGATGCTGAGATCCAAGTGGGAAGAACTCGGGAGCTGTCCTTGTCCATGTTGGGATGCACTGAGGCAGGAGCCTCTGGAGCCCAGAGTGTACCTCTGAAGGCCTTTCCAATCAATCCCTCCTTGATTCCTTTATTCCTGCCTGCTCTCTGTTTCTAGGGAGCCATTTCAGGCATCAGCAGGGCCATGGTGGGGCCTTGGCACAGCCAGTCCAGCTGTGGTTGGATCAGACCTTGGAGGTGTTCTCCAACCTTAAAGATTGGAGAATTCTGTAATTCTCAGCCTCTCAGAAAAACTGAAGCTCTGGGAGGAGAAATGAAGGAGCCAAACCAGGGAATGTTAAAGAGGAACATTAAATGAAGTGTAACAGCCCCATCCTCCTCTGGAATAGGAGGCTGGAAAGGGCTGAGGGAATGAACTGGTGGGAATTGAGTAAAGATTGTGACCAGTTCTGTGCTCCTTCAACCTGCCCAGACTCCCCAGTGAGAGTCAGAGGTGTTGCACCACTGAATTTTGTGGGGTTCACTCTCTTTTTCCCATTGGAGAGCAGCAGTGATCCCTTTTCCAGTGAGCTGGGCTGGTTTCCCTCCTCCTTGGCCGTGGCAATTCCTTGGTAGCACTGGTTGGGCTGAGCTGCTTCTCGCTGGGAAAGGAGTTAAGATGAACTCAAATGCATTAAGACCTCTTTAATTCAGAGGAGGAGGGTTTGTGTCATGGTCTCACACAGTTTAACTAATCTACTTTAAAATTAATTTGGTTTAATTTTCCTTAGGGCCCCCATGTGGATATACCCTTAAATACCTAGAATAAATAACACGTAACTCAGTTGTAAATCACCACAAGTAATTGTGTACCTACTTCCCTATTGTAAATCAGCAATAACTCCAGAGGGGCTGATTCTCTCTGTGTATCCCTGCAATAAACGAGGAGTAACCTGCTGTAAGTCAATAAAGGTAATTTTCTACCTACTTTCCTGGGATAAAACAAGAGTAAGGAGCTCAGCTGAGAGAAATTCGAAGCAAGAATGTGCATATTTCTGCTTCTGAGGATAATTAATGACAGAACAACTGACCAGGGACTGTAATAGATCTGTGGGACTGCAGACTTCTTCTGTCAAGCTCAGATCATTCCCTGAGCCTGCCCTTGTTCAAGCAGGGATGAGCAGGGAGGAAGGTCCCTGGCCTTTGGCAGGCAGAGCATCACCCCAAATGAGCATTGTTTACTCCCTGCACACAAACCTCCCACCCTGTTACCCCTGGGAAGGGTGGGAGCACTCTGGGAAGTTCCAGGTGCCTGAGGAGGAGGCAGTAAATGGGCCAGGAAAGGCTGAGGCAGGGTTATCCCACCTCTCTTGGCTCCCAGGGTTGCTGCAGGCAGGGTCTGGCTCGGAGGGAGAGCTGAGTGTGGCAAATGAAGGAATCCATTCCTGCAAGGAACACTGCGTGCAAGTACAGTCATGGCATAGTCATGGAATCATGGAATGGTTTGGGTGGGAAGGGACATTAAAGAATTGTCCCACCCCTGCCATGGCAGGGACACCTCCCACTGTCCCAGGCTGCTCCCAGCCCCAGTGTCCAGCCTGGCCTTGGGCACTGCCAGGGATCCAGGGGCAGCCACAGCTTCTCTGGGAAATCCATCCCAGCCCCTCCCCACCCTCCCAAGGAGGAATTCCTTCCCAATATCATACCTAACCCTACCTCCCTCCAGCTCAAGGCCATTCCTCCCTTGCCCTGCTGCTCCAGGGAAAGGACAAAACTTTCCAAATTGCCCTTTCCAGGTCCCACATCAAACCAACACAGCTCAGTGAGGCTTCCAATGCCTACCCAGGGAAAAAAATGGGAATTTGGGTGAGCTGGAGCTGCTGGGGCCACCAATGCTTGGGGATCAACCTGACAGATCCCCGCACTGGGCAGTGACCGAGTTCTGTCACCCCCTTGTGCCTGAGCCAGCTCCAAGGTGAAGCTGCAGTGGTGGCACCTGAAAAGCCAAATTTGCACAAAAATACTTGGTGGGAACAGGGAAAGGTTCTGTCAGTAAAATGTCAGAGTACTTAACTGCAGGCTGCCACCACCAACTTGTGCTTTGCTTCCCCTGTTTGTCCATCTCTGCCCGTGGCTTAGGACTCTGAAAAATAACTCCTTACAGTGATGCTGGTCGATCATATGTTACGTTTTTTTTTCCCCCCTTCCTTCTGACAAAACAGCCTCTGGCAAATTTTCCACTCAAGTCTAAAAATTGTGTGTTGCTTCCCGGAGCCGAGCCCTTCTCCTGCTGCACCACGGAACGATGACAGACGAACATAATTAGCAAAGTGAGTAGAAACCCCATCTGATGTTGTGGCATTTCACACCCTATTTACAGAGGAATTAACACCTTCACTGTCACGCTCGGGACATCGCTGCCTTTCTCTCTGCTCAGGAGGATTTGTCTCGAGGAGAAAATTGATTTAATCATGTGTTCCTTGATGCCTCCGTTTGGGGTCTGTGGGGCTCTGCTCGCCTCTTCCCTTGGCTCTCACAGCTCCTGCGCAGGAATAGTTCCCAGCTCGAAAATCTTTATTATTTTCTTACTGCTTTGGCTCAGCCTTGTATTCGTTGCCTAAATTCCTGGCTGTGACTCAGAACTGAACTCCCAACTCTCCAGGGATTTTTCTTATTTGTGTGGATAAAGCCGGTGCTGCTCTCATTAGCAAGGCTCCAACGCCAGATGCTCTCCAGCCTGGATCCTTCAGGAGAGGGGTTTGGATCCTTTCCCTCTGCAGCACGGCGATGGGAAGGCCCAAAGTTAAGCAGGAGAGTGAAAAAGGGCTGCTTGCTTTGCTGTCAGATCCTATTGATCAGAGCTTGGCTCTGCACCGCTTGGCCTTAAAGCTGCTAAAGTGGAACAAAACCATGGAATAAGGGAGAGCAGCTGGTTTCACGAGGCTGAGCTGAGTGGGGCTTCTTGCTGGGCATCTTTCACTCCCATGGCGAGTCCAGATCACCCCTGGATTTGTGTCTCATCTGTAAAGTGTGTCTGGGGTTGGAAAAATCTGGAAGCACCTTCATGTGTTTTGTGTTTGCGTTGCCATAACAGATCTGCTCTCCGAAGGAATCCACGCTGGAAGAGGAGCTGAATGAATGTATGCATGAGCAGAGGCCGTGTGCCTGCATGAAAATGGGAAAACTCCATCTCTTATGCAAAGTGGGAGAGGATAGACTGTGCTTTTTGTGGCTCACGTGGAGGAGCACTGAGGAAAGCTCACCCAAGCCCAATCCCAAGGGTTTGGGGAGAAAGCCCAGATCCTGAGGCCAGGCTCAGGAGGGATCTCTTTTGGGGTGTCATTAACTGGCTCAGAACAGACACTTTCAGTTCTTCAGCTGGATTTTCTTGCAATTTCCCATGCCATAATCCCAGGCTTTCCTTCTCCCATCTGTATTTGTCCAAATCTCTGTTTTTCCATACCTTTCTCCCCACTCTGTGCCTGTCCCCTCGCTCCCCAAGGAGTTCCCAGGAGGGGTTTTGCAGCTGGCTCTGTGTGAGACACTGCAGAGGAGCGAGTTAAAACCACAATTAAAACTTCCACATGGAAGAAGTGGATGGAGAACTAAGGAAATGGGGCTCAGCAGGCTCTCCTAAAATCACCTGCCAGGCCTCTCCCTTGGCTGGGAGCCCTTTTCCAGCCCAGCTCCCTCTTCTTCCTGGGCAGCCAAGGAGATTCTGTTTGACAGGGCTGATCCTCGGAGTTAAAAGTTTATTCCTCCATCAGCACATTAATGAAAAGAGAAATGTAGCTCGGGGAGGAAGGCTTATGAAACGAAAATCAAACTAAATCTATCAATTCCCTGTCCTGAATAAATGAATCTATTAACGCAGGGTGAGATGCCTGGAAGATAAGGGGTGTTCCACATGAAATCAGGAATGGAAAGCCTGGCAGCCCTGTGCAAACCTGGCTCTGAGCTGGGATTGTCTCCTGTGTGCTGTTGGCTTTTCCACCCGAGCCACAATTTTCGAGCTGCTGCCTTGTGAGGAGAGAAGGTTCCTTGTCTGGGCTCGGGTGAGACAAAGTTAATGGGAAGAAATGCCAATAGATGGCGCTTGGGAATACGTGGAGGAGGGAATAGGTTCGGTGGGAGCCAAGGAGGCTCGGTTGGTGCGCTGCGAAAAGGTTCCTTGATGAGCTCCAGGATCTGCTCTTCCCGAGAAGCACAGGGAGATGTGGATGCTCTCCCTGCCCTCCCTGGCCATCCTGCCTGGTGCTGCCTCGCCTCTTGTTCCCCAGTTGCTCTCTCGGGTGGATTTTAAACCAGACAAACCCTTTGGAGATGAGATAAGCGGGGCCAGCAAAGCCAGGTCGCCGAGGAGCTGGCCCGGGTACATCGTGGGTAAATCACGGCTCCACCTGCAGTGACAGCAGTAATTTATCTCGGGCTGGAAAAAGCTGCTGCTTCCCATCCTGGGCTCTGAGGGTCATTCATCACTTTTTGTTATTTTTATAACAGAAGGGAGAGTGCTGGTTCCCTCCCCCATCGCCTCCAGCCGCTCCCTGGGGACAGATCAGCCACTCTGAAAATGGCTGAGCTCAGCTTTCATTTATGTTTTAAATGGTGTAACCAAAGCCCTCAGACCTGCAGTGCTCCCCTGAGCTGGGGCAGATGGAGGAAGGCTCTGGAACTCTGCCAGGGAGGGGATGTGGCCTTTGGGCCCTGCTGCTGAGGTGGCAGGTGGTGGCACCCCAACCCTCGTGGTGCCTCCGAATCCAGCACAGCACCCAGCGAGAGCCTGGGGCTCCTGCCAAGGTTTGGGGTCTGGGATGGGGAGGAGTTTGGAGGTGCTCAGACTGGAGACCTCAGTGTCAGAAACAAAGGTTGTCTTTGCTCCTGGAGCCTCCTCGTCTCTGGTCTCTGATCCTGTGCCAGACTCAGCCATTCCAGGGCCGTAGGAACACTCAGCTCTGTTTGCTTGGGATGCTGAGCTCTGCATGACCACAGGGTTCGATGTCCAGGCACAAACAGGTGCAGGTTTTATCTCTGCTTGTTTCCTTGGATATATAAATGTGTGTTCAATAGATTATTTTTGAGAGAGGTCTGCTGAACACTCACATGCCCAGAAAGGCTGTGGCTGCCCCATCCCTGGGAGTGTCCAAGGTTATTCTTGGAGCAGCCTGGGATAGTGGAAGGTTTCCCTGCCCGTGACAGGAGCTGGAATGATCTTTAATGTCCCTTCCCACTCAAACTGATGCCAGGATGATTCTTTGTTTTTTCTTTTATACCCCTCTTACATACTCCTTTATATAGTTTTATGTACTCTCAGTGCTTTTAGCCCACACACTTGTAACTTCCCAAGTCTGATAACTCAACTAAAACCCACTGTACCATTAAACCAGGAGACCAAAGAGTCTAAAAGCCCCAGACACCAAAGTCCTCTCCATAACCTATTTTTGTAAACTAAGATAAGCCCATCAAGAAAAGAAAGTTCCTCAGAATGAAGAGTTCACTCAAACCTCTAATTGATAAATATGTTAATTTTACAAGGCCTATAATTGTGTGTATTTCAGTGTGATGGTGTGCATGCATTTTCAGAGCATTCCACCTGGACAAAGTGCTGTACTCCAAGATCCTGAAATAAATACCGAAGTAAAAACCCTTTTTCCCCATAAGCTGTGTTTTGGTTTTAATTTTAAGACCTTTAAGGGAAAGGCATCAAAACCATTCCATGATGATTCTGTGATATATTCACAGCCCATCCTGGATCTGCCATTGCCCTCCTGCTGTGTGATGAAGCTTTGGGTTTTTTTTTTTTCCTCTTCATGTCTGAATCCTTTGGGCACCGAGGAGCTGTACCCAGGCAGCAGGAGAGGGAAGATTGGACACGGAGTCCTTGGGGATAATACAGGTGCTACACAATCCCTTATCACTGCAGGGACATTGCTTCAATGACTCTGCCAATCACTGTCCCTCAGCCTGTCTGTCACTGGTTGTGCAGCCCAGGAATTCACTCACAGAGCGGCCAAAAGTGGCAGACATTTATGTCTGGATTGGGCCATTTTGCATAATTCTGGGCACCAGGGAACAGAGCCTGTGAGGTCGCATCCACAGCCCCATTTCCATGGAAATTTCCCAGCAGGCAGGGGAGGCCCTGGGGGTGTTCACTTACCAGGAGGCTGCAGATGGGCACATTTGCCTTGTAGTGCTGGAAATTGCTTTTGTGTCTCACACGTCACTCTGGCGAGCCTGTTCAGAGGAAGGGCAACGAGGAGAAAGGGATGGGGATGTCTCCTGCTCCCTCCTCTCCTCCCTCCTCCTCCCTTCAGGGGAAGCTTTCAGTGCAGGCTGTGATGGAGATCACAGAACTCTGGGGTGCTTTGGGTTGGAAGAGACCTTAAAGCCCATCCTGCCATGGCAGGGGTGCAGCTGCAGGCAGATGTTGGTGTGGGAGTTGTTGCTGTCTCATGGTCCTGGGCCCTGCACGGTGGAGCCTGGAGAGGATTGGGGGTAACCTGCTCTAGACCTGCCTTGCAGGGCAGGTTTGGATTCTCATTTTGGTTTTTGTCGGGTTTTTTTTTCCCTTTTCTTCCCCCCTCCTGTTGATTGCACAGCACATAACCTCAGCTGCCTTGGCTGTGACGGGGTGGTGATTATTTATTGTCATCTGTAATGACTCGGGGACAAGCACAGACCATGTACAGCCATTAAGGGCTTTTTTGGAAAACTCAGGAGAGGCCAGGCCCTCTCAGGAAGCAAAGTGTCCTCAGGGAGCAGCAGGGCCTGTGCTCACCGTGGCCATGGTTCAGGGCTCCTCCATAGCCTCCCTAATTGAGTCATTTGTCTCCCCAAATATTCACCGGCTCCACTGAAGATTTGTGGGTTCTCTTCCTTATTAGTGCCATTAATTTTTATTTAGGCAGAATTGATGGCCCTGTCCAAGGGAGTCGATCCAAAGTGGTGTCTGGAAAATGCACTTAGAGGCTGGTGGGGATGGAGAGCCCTGGGGCTGGGGGGACCTGCTCTGCCCTGGGGTGACCTGCAGAGTCCCAGGGTGACATTCCTTTGGAGAAGGTGCTGGAGAAGGCTGGAATCAGGTGACAAAAGCCACGGCCTGAGTGTGTGTGTGGGATTTAGGCCACCTAAATATTGCTCCAAGAGACACAAGACTTCCTGACTACCAATTCACTGTCGTCTTCTTTTTCCGAGGGTCTTGTGAGCAGAATCACCACCCAGACAGTGTGGAATGATTTCACAGGGAAAGAACAAAATCCAAACCTCTTGGCTGATTTTTGTCCTATTCTAACTGTGGTTCTCCCTGGGGAGAAGTCACATTTCTCTTGCAGGTGCTGCTGGTCCAAGAGGGGATCTCTCCCTGCTGAGCCCAGCTGGGGCAGAGGCCGTGGGCAGCAGAGCTGAGGGCAGGCACCTGCATGTGCTCATCCTGCATCCTTCCCTTGCCAAAACCCAACATTTCTACCTTCTTGTGAGTCCTGGGCCTCCTGGAGGTGAGGACCTGGCTGTGGCTCCTGTCCTTGCTGGGACAGCCCTGGAGGAGGAGGAGGAGGAGGATTCAAGCTGTGGTTGTGTGGAGCCACCTCTGTGCTGGGAACCTTGCTGCCACTCCGTTTTGGTGGGGTTTTTTTTAAATCCACTCTTCCACTTAAACTCTTCATTACGCTGCCACTTGCTGGGCCTGCCAGCTGCTAACAAACACCAAGGGACTCCAGGCAGCTTTGCAGACTGCCTCGGAGTGCCTCAGGCAAAGCCTGAAACACATAAAACATGAAAATAACCTTTTGTGTTCGCTGGCAGCCTCACACCCTCCGTCCTCCCTGGGGCAGGGAGTGATAGGTGAGGCTCACAGCCTGCAGGTGGAGGTGGCTGTGTCACAGGGTGCTGGGATTCCGTGTGGGGCTGTATTTTTATTATTTTTAGGGACTGTTGCAGACCCTGACTGGGGACAGTGACCTCCTGCACCGAGCCCGTTCAGTCTGTGCTCCCATGTTTTTAGCTTGGCTCTGAAGGAAGCAGAGCTGACATGCTCTGGGCCTTTCCTGTGAAGAAGAATGTGTGAGGAAGAAATCAGGCAAGTCCTGGGAGCACACCAGCCTCACTCTGTCGAGCAGCTCAGGGGAGGAAGGCCCTGAGTGAGGTGACACTTTTGTGGCACAGCTTTTTCTTTTAAGCCCTGAGCTCGAGGTTCCCCAGGCTGGACGGGGCTGACCAGCCTGGCCTAGAGGAAGATGATATCCCTGTCCATCCCAACGAGATGATCTTTAAGGTCCCTTGGAATCCAAGCCAGCCTGGGGTTCTGTGATTCCCCATTTTTTGCTGGGTTTCTCAGGATGCAGGAGGGCAGAGCATCTCCATGCCTCTCCCTGCTGCATCCTCAGCCTGTGAGCAGCATCCCCAGGTTCTGCTGGTGCAGGGTTTGCTTGGAGCTCCCTGAGATTCTTGATGCTGGTCTCTGGCTCTGAGATTGTTAAATCGTGCTGGTCAGGCTTATCCTTCCTTAATCCTGCATTATTCAAATGTTCTGCTCTGTCTTTCATGTTAAACAAACACACAAACAAAACCCCTCAGGAAGCAAAGTCCTGATTTGCTGATTAGACCCAGCCCTGCTGGAATCTCATCCTAAAATCCATCGGAGTGCATCTGCTAGGGTCCCCTGGAGAACTGCAGCACTTTGAGACTTGAAGGCCAGACTTGAAGCACATTAGCATTGGAGTGCAGATCAGAAGGAGCCGCAGACAGCAAGCCCAGGTCAGCTGTGTGAGGCCAGCTGGCTGCTGTGGGTGTGAAGGGGCTGTAAAAGAGGCTGTCAGGAGCGTTAGGGAAGGGAAAGAGCAGCTCTGCTAGGAGGTGTTTGCTGCTGTCTGTTATTAGCAGTTAAAACACTGCTGCGTTCGTGACACTTTGTAGTGTTCAGCCAGGAATGAAAAGAAAGTGATGGAACTTGCAGGGCAGAAAAAAAATATAAGAAGTTCAGGATGAAAAAGGATTTCTTTCTTCCACACATAATCTGGAGAATGGGAGAGAGATGTCACCAGGCAGATAAATGTTCCTTTCTCCCTGGACTTGTGTCTGCACTGGGGGAGAGGGGGAGAGCAGAAAACTTGGACACACACTCCTGAATTCCTCTGCACACTTTGCTTTCTGCTTCTGTTAGAGCTGGACAGAAAGTGTGTTTCATTTTCTCCTGGTTAACTCAAGAGCTCTCAGTGCCCTTTCCAAGCCCTGTGTTGCAAGACCTTCCAATAATGGGAGAAGGAGCCTTGTGACCTCACAGTGAGATTCCTGCCCCTGGAGCAGGAGCTGGAGATTCGGTGAAGTCCTTCCATGGGAGATGAGGCAAAGCCTCTTCCATGATCCCCTGCCCTTGCTCGGTGAACACATGACCTGTTTGTTGTTTTCCCTTTCCAAGCTCTCCCATTCCAGGCTGTTGTTTCATGATTAATTTGCCTTTTACTCCTTCCAAGTGGGTGCACATTTTTAATTGTGTGAAGTTGGTCTCCTTAATTTCCTCTGTTTTTCCTTTCTTCAGTGAAACTTGTCCTGATATTAGATGCCCAGAGAGATTAAATAACAGCCACTGCTCCCCTGGGAGATGTTCCCTTCCTGCTGGTCCTAACCAGTTTGAAAGGATCCCTCTCCTGTCTCTCCTCAGGATGTGCATCCCTGCTTGGAGCTTCTGCCTGATGCTCAGCTTAATATATTCCCTGCACAGTTCTGTCCCATTATTCCTGGTTAAACTCTCCTGGATCACCCAGAACATGAGGAATGCGCAGCAGCTTCCCACAGCACAGCATAATTAGCTGCTTCAAAAACTACCTGTGAAGAGTGATGCCCTCATTATGCCGAGCAGAGGAGGGTTTGGTGGGGTGGGATGTCTCCAGGAAGGAGATGCATTTCTCCTCAGAGCAAGAACAAGAGGCAGCCCTGGCCCTCCTGCCCTCCTCTTCATCACTGGTTTCCTCGGGAGCCTTGAAGGCACCTGGCAGGGCCCATGATGGAAGCAAACACCTTGGAGCATCCATTAGTTCGTGGGGATTAAAGTAAAGCCATGTGCTGCAGGAAATGAGCCAGGAAATAGCCACCAATGTTGTTTAAAAATGCTTTCTTTGCTCTTTTGCTCCAAAACAGGCGTGTGGGGGCTGCTTCCATCAGCCCAGGTGGTGGAGGTTCCTGGGAGCCCATCCCATTCCCAGCCATCCTTGGCTGGAATCCTTCCCTGCCTCTGTGGGTAGAAAAAGCTGGTTCATCAGGTGCTCCTTACTCTGTGATAAAACAAAGAAGCCAGCCTTGTGTTGAGAGCCAGCCTTGATTTGTTCCCACTTTATTCTTGGAATCCAGAGCCGGCCAAGGAGTCTCCAGTGCCTGCCTGTCTGATCACAACAACCCTTGATGTTCCTGCCTCGTTTCTCGTCGAGGATCTCCGAGTGCTCTGCAAACAAAACCTCAATAAGCCTCCTGTGAACCCTCTGGGGTGGCTATTATGCTCCTGACTTAGCAGATGAGTAAACAAAGGCACAGCAGCTCGAGTTTTCCGCGTTCAGAGCACTTTGTCAATATTACCTGGTTAATCCTCACACCGGCCTCAGGTGGGGAGTGTTGGGGCCCTTCAGGGGCAGAGCAAAGTCAGGAGGGGTCCTGAGGGGTCCTGAGTGCCACTGCTTGGGGCCAGCACACTGAGTAACAGGGTGTTGGTGGCTCAGCCACAAGTCAGGGAATCATGGAATATCCAGAGCTGGGATAGGGAATATCCCAGGGATCATCCAGTGCAACTCCTGGCCCAGCACAGGACACCCCAACCATCCCAGCCTGTGCCTCAGAGTGTGACTGAGCTGGGCTGCTGCCAGCTTGGCTCGTTTAATGGTCTCAAGTCTGTTCATAGCCCTGTGAGGTTCTTCCCTTGGAGCTTCTTCAGAGCCCCAGCTTGGGGGCTGGGATTGTTTTCAACAAGATTTGGGGTCAGGGCATGATCGTGGCGGTTCTGATTCCTGAGCCATGGCACAGGCAGGAGCCCAGGCAGAAACAGGCAATCAATCAATCAATCAATCAATTACAGAATTGATACCAAGCAGGGAAGTTTCTTGTCTTGGCGAGGGGGTGGCCTGGTTCCCCTGCTGGTGACTCTTCTGTGAGTGTCACCTTCCCCACCGACAGTCCCTGTGCTGTGCCAGTGTAGGGCATGGCAACGTGAGCATTTCACAGCTGCTTTCCTCATCATGGCAGCTCTTGAATGTTTTAATGCTCCTCTAGTAGTTGGATAAATACTTCATCTTGGCTGTTAGTCAGGGAGAGGCTTTTTTCTTCCACTCTGTGGGCCGAGGAGAAGCGCTCAGCTCTTTGATCTGAACGGGATGATGCTGATTCTCAGGACGGAGATTTTGCTGCTGCTCAGGTCCCATTTGTTGCAATTGAGGATGTTCCCAGCGTGAGCAGCCCTGGGAGTGCCATGGGGATGAGAGAATCCCCGGCACTGGAAGGTTCTCAGACAGCTGCAGTGTTTTCCTGCCCTTCAGCTCTGGTGAGCTTTGCAGATGCTGCTGCAGGCGGCTCCGAGCAGGGGCCTGGCTGCTCAGAATTCAGCAATTACAGCCACCGGCTACTTACTGACTCAGATGAGGATTCAGGGCTCAGATTGTCTCCCTCCTTGGCTGCTTTTGGCCAACTCAAATCACTCACCAGCAGCTCCAGTCATGAGGCAGTGAGTGAGGTAACTTAAATATGTCTTTTTGCACAGCGATTCATGAGGTTTGCAAAAGGCTTCTGGATAAAACCAGAGTCAGAGAACTAAGGGCTACATGTGTGCAATCAATGAATGGTTGGGGTTGGAAAGGAACATTAAAGATCTTGTTCCCCCCCTGCCATGGCAGGGACACCTCCCACTGTCCCAGGGTGCTCCAAGCCCTGTCCAACCTGGCCTTGGACACTGCCAGGGATCCAGGGGCAGCCACAGCTGCTCTGGGCACCATGTGCCAGGGCCTTCCCACCCTCACAGGGAAGGATTTCTTCCCCATATCTGACCGAAATCTCTCCTTTTCCAGTTTGGAGTCATCCCTCCTTGTCCTGTCACTCCAGGCCCTTGCAAACAATCTCTTTCCATCTTTCCCGTAAGTTCCCTTTGGGTCCTGGAAGGGCACAATGAGGTCACCCCTGGTCTCTTCCCCAGGCTGAACAATCCCAGCTCTCCCAGCCTTTCCCACAGCAGAGCTGCTCCATCCCTCTGAGCATCCTGGAGCCTCCTCTGGGCTCTCTCCAGCAGCTCAGGTATGTCCAGCAGGAGTGTGTGTGACTCTGTGTGAAATGGGGTCAGGAACTGTCCCCGTGTGCCTCCCCGAGGTGACAGCGCAGGCTCTGCCCTGCTCAGGGCAGCTCTGCACACTCCTTTAGTGCATGGGCTGATCCCAGGAGCTTTTAAAGCCCAGATTCAGAAGAGCACTGAAACGTTTTATTAGCCTTTAACAAGACAGAGTTATATCAAGTTTGTTCAGCATTAATTATACTTTCTGCAGCGTTCTACCTACACCATCAATTATTAATTAATCTCCCTTTGTATTTTCAGCTGTTACCTGTCCCTAATCACCTTGCTGCTATAACTTTCTGGTCTCATGCCAACATGTGTTGCCAGACCAGTGGCAGACATTAGTAGGAATGTAATTACCTCGTTACTGCTCGTGGAGTTCTGCAAACCCCACCTAGATGACACCAGAGATTGAGAGGGAAAGGTGTTTTTCCCTGGAAGTGTTTCTGCTTGTTTCATGCTGGGAGCTGTTCCCTCACCCCGAGGCAGGAGAGTGACTCTGTTGTCACTGTCACAGATGCCCTGGCACCATGAGCTGGCACTGTGACCCAGCTCTGACCCTGCCACTGGCAGTGCCAGTGAGGCTGTGGGGAATCAGGTCCCTGCAGGCAGAACCTCTTGGTGCTGGGGGTCACTGTGGGAGTGTCCAGTGCTGGGGATCACTGTGGGAGTGTCCAGTGCTGACTGGGGTCACTGCAGGAGTGTCCAGTGCTGATTGGGGTCACTATGGGAGTGTCCAGTGCTGATTGGGGTCACTGTGGGGTCTCCCCAGTGCTGGGGGTCACTGTGGTGTCTCCTGGTGCTGAGGGTCACTGTAGGAGGTGTTCAGTGCTGATTTGGGCCACTGTGGGGTCTCCCCTGTACTGGTTAGGGTTACTGAGGGGTCTCCCCGGTGCTGAGGGTCACTGCAGGAAGTGTCCAGTGCTGGGGGTCACTGTGGAGTCTCCCCAGTGCTGACTGAGGTCACTGTGGGGTCTCCCCAGTGCTCGGGGTCACCTGGCTGGGTCACTCGGGTACCCAGGCCTCTGGAGACAACCTTCAGTCATTTCTGGCCATTGTGTCTCTCTGAGCCTTGGCTCTGATTCCTCGGTGCTTCAGGCACTGTTTTCATCAGGCAATCACTGCAGGTGAGGGCTCTCCTGCTGCCTGTTCTCTGCAGCTGTCACTCTGTCCCATCCGCCTTACGTGACAGTGTCAAACAGAGAGAACGGAGGGGACAGCAGCTCCCCAGTCCCTGTTTTAAGGGATTTGAGTTTATCCTGTTTCTGTGCCAAGTTCCCTTTCCCTCTTCCATCCCAATTATCACACTCTGATGTTGCCACAAGCCTTCCCTCAAAACTACCCAGGATAAAAATACATCCAGCTCCTGCTTTGTGCCTGGTGAAGCCTCCCCACCCAGCAGAGCTGCATTTGTGTGCTCAGGCATGTCCAGGGCTGCAGGTTTCCCAGCTCAGGATAAAACCCTGCCAGCCAGCAAAGTTCCCAGCCAAGCTTTTCCTCCTGCTTCTCCAAAGGCTGCTTCCCACTGCTGGGCTCCGTGGTGTGCTGAGGATGAACAAATGTCAGCACAGCTGGGCTGCAGTGGGCACTGGAGGAGAGACACCACTGAACTCCTTCCCTGCTGCAGCTGGGCACAGCTGGCAGGGTCAGGTGTGTCCCTGTGCTGTGACACCTTTGGGAAGGGCAGGGCTGGGCTGTGAGACCAAATCCTTCCTTTATTCCCTCCTGGAAAGCACGAAGGCCTGTGCTTGGAGCCATCAACAATTGTTGTGTCAGTCAGTGCGTGGGAAGAGAGGGATTTTTGGGGAATAAAAGCAAAAGGAGACTCTTTTTCTTGGAAAAGGGGAGTGGGAAGGAGTGCTGAGGTGATTCAGAGCAGGATTATTAAAAAAGCCCTCGTACATCCACAGCCCAGACATGAGCTGTCAATATCGGAGTATTTGTGGTCCTCAGAACTGGGCCAATATTTGGGATGCTCTTCTTGGATGCTCATCTTTCATTCCCCCAGCCAAGATATTTGTGTGAGAAAGTGGCAGATCAGTGGAAGTGGAGTCCCTGACATGAGTCCTTGACCCACAGGTCTGGAAGCCTCCACTCCAATGAATCACACACTGGATGGGTTTGGACGAGTGGTCAAAAAGCAGAAAGGAGGGAGAGCAAAGCCATTAACTGAACATGAGCACAAGGACTTTGGTGTCCCTGCCCATGGCAGGGGTTGGAACTGGAGGATCTTTAGGTTCCCTTCCAAAAAAGCCATTCTGTGATTCTAAAATCCACCCAGAGCAAGTGCAAGGTGTCCAACAGCTACTCCAGGGGAAACCTGGGAAGAGCCAGAGTGGTGATTAACTGCAATTACTGTGACCTAGCAAATCCCTGCCAGGATCATCCCGACAGGTTTGTTCCAGGTCAGGCTGGCAGCTCTCTCCTTGCTGCTGCAGGCAGTTGCTGGCAGGAGAGCTGGAAGAGGAAGACAAAGTGCATGAAAAATGCAAAATATGAGGAGCTGGCTCTCAGCTGGCACAAATCAGCCCAGGGGTTTTTGGCATCAGTGGAATTATAACTTGCACTGAGTAAAGCCTGGCCTGCTCTGTCTGCAGGGGCTCTGGTTGCTGGTTTGACTTTGGGGTCTGAGTGCTGCTGGTGCGTTGGGTTCATCCCAGCAGCTGATCCTGGGCTGGGAACGGAGCTTTGTGCACAGCCATGCTGCTCTGTTTTCCCTCTGAATTTGCCAATTTGACAAATTTGTTTGCAGAGACAGAGCGACTGTGGCTCGGGAGGGATGCAGGCAGCCACGGCAGGCAGGCACTTGGCAATTTTATCCTGCCTACCTCTGCTTTGGAGCCGGAGCACCTGCCCAGCAACTCCACTTGCTGGAAACCTGGAAGTGCCTGGATCTGGCTCCCAGCTCTGCTGTCCCATCTGCTGCTCCTCAGGATGGCAGTGCCCGCTCCATTTCCCCCTGAAGGGAAAACATTTCCTCTGCTAAACACAGGAGTCCTTCCCCATCCAGCTCTAGCGTGGATTCCTTGGTGCTGCACAGGGTTCCTGCTGCTGGCTTTTGTACAGGTTTTGCACAGGTTTTGTACAGCTCAGCACGCTCGGTGCAGCTGGAGAATTTCCATGCTCGAGAGATGTGGTAGAGAGGAAATTCCAGCTAAGTGCCAGATCCAAGGAGCCTGTGAGCAGGCAGGGATACCCAATGGGATGCAGGCGTGCCCAGTGCTGGTTTGGATTCTTCCAAGTTTACATCTCCATGTGCCACCTATCAAAATATTTCCTCAAAAAATCCTTTTGGGTCTTGGTCGTTTTTTGGGGTTTTTTTTTCTTTTCGAGTGTGAAATGCCTGAAGCTGGGGGTTTTCCAGGGAAAGGGCATTCCCACCCATCATCAAAGCTTGTCATGTTTACTGTGGAACATTGAGATCCCTAAATTCTCAGCAGCTGCTCTGCTGTCTCTGTGTTTATTTTTTCTCTCCTGTCAGGAGTTAAATTTGGAGGGCACAAAGCACTCCTGTGAATGGAAATGGTGCAGAAGGCTGGAAGAATAAGGGAGAATGAGGACAAAGTGATGCTCATTTTCTCCTGCTCAGAGCTCTAAACTGGCAAAGCCTGACCACTCCCTGCCCAGTTCCCCATCCCAACAGGTGTTCCCTCAATTCAGAGAGATTTCGAGGGAAACAAATAAAAAGCAACGAGAGAAAAATTCTTTTTCCTGAAGGGACATCCACACAACCTGGTGTCTTTTGGGCAGGTACCTGCTGTGCTCAGCTGCTTTCACTGGGCACAGCTGCAGAGTTTCGTGGTGAAACCACCAAAAAGTTGCAAAAGATTCCCAAAACAAAGAAGGAAGAGTGTGGCAGTAACTCCCCTGGCCTCAGGAATGATGGTGAAATGTAAGGGTTGCTGATTCTGTGGGCTGGAAAATGCAGTGGCACCTCTTGGGTTTATTCTCTGGTTTGGCCAACGTTGTTTAACGTGAGATGAGCTTCCAAGTGTGACCCTGTTGTCAGAGCCTCCACTCAAACCCTGGGAGCAGCCTGGGCTGGTGGAAGGTGTCCCTGCCCAGGAGGTTGGGACAAATCTGAGCTCCTGTCCAACCTAAACCATCCTGTGATTCCGTGAAAATGGGAAAATTCCATCTGAGGCTCCAGGTATTAAGGGGAGAAGAGAGCCCCAAGTCCCTGAGAAGAGGAAGACTGGGAGGTGCAGATTTCCAGGTTGAATTCTAAATAACCTTTTCATCTCTTTGGTTGGGTTTTGTTCTGGTCTGACCCTGCCAGTGTGAGTCTCAAAGGTGATTCCAAAGGGATGGGAACCATGAGGGTAACTGCCCTGTAATCCAGGGAGCAGTGCTGGGGATATCAGCACGTGGGAGCCAGGAATGATTACCTGGATTACAGTGAGAAGCTCTACCTGGTTTTTAATCTGAGTGCCAGCCCTGCTTGACCTGGCTCGTGCCTTTGCTAAAACTTAGATACACATGAACCAATACATCCTTCAATGACAAACCATGTTCCAGTTAGTAATAACAAAGTGGGAATTCAGATGGTTCAGTCTCAGCACTGGAGTTTCCCAACTTCTGAGTGCTCACTCTTCAAACTTTTTTCTTTCTTTCTTACAGTTTTAGGTGATTTTTTTTTTCCCCTTTTTGCTGAAGCTTAATATAACCTAGCACAGATCCATGGCTTAAAACAGTCAGCAGAACTTTTGACAGCAGCGGGGCCCATGGGATAAACCACCCCAGTGCCAGTAAACTCTGATTCTTTCCTCATTATATAACAATGCAAATGTAATAATTTCTTCTCTGCTCCAGTTGTTACTCAATCCCCGATTAATTCAGAAATGGGCCGGTAGTGAATATACAATTGCAACTGCCAGCAGAGTTTAATATGAAGTTTGGGTTATTGTCACATTGCTATTAATAACTCTCGTGATTAGGCACTGACTTGTCCCTGAGCTGTTTAAATGTCACCGCCGGAATCAGAGGGGTGAAAGGAATTTAATCTCTTTTCCCCAACCCTCAGCCTCTGTATCACAGGAACTTGAAAATGTGTGGTTTTTGCTATTGTTCTTCAGTCTATTGTAGCAGTGCTGCAGTGACTAATTCCTGCATAAATCATTGCCATGACAACACCTGGAATATCTCCTGTCAAACAGCAGCGAGCTGCGACTCCTTCTCGGGCTGAAGTGGTACAAATGGGGGTGAGGAGAGAGCACAGACCTGTTCTGGGAGTGCAGGAGTGCTGAGCACTGCTGAGGGCTTTGGGAAAGTCTCCCTGCCTGCCTGCCTGCCTTCCCGTGCCCTTGGGAGCTGATCAAGCCACCTATCAAGGATTAATTGATCTGTTTGCGGTGAGAGTGGGTGCTCAAAACTCTGGCTCCGCTCTTGGTGAGTCCCTCCATCTCCTGGTGTTGGTTGAGCTGGAGCAAACACAGCTCCAAGGCAGGGGCTGGGTCTCACCAGGGCTGCTGAGCCCCCCTGGAACACACAGGGTGGGCAATTCAAATCAGCAGAACACCCAGGCTCTTTCCTTCTGGCTGCATTAATGATAAAATATTGATCCCCTTCCACGGGGAAACAGGCAAAGTTGGGTGTTGTGTTTAATTAAGGGCTTTAAAAGAAGGACTTGTAAGGTGATCAATATTTATTAGGACGGGGTAATCTTGTTTTGAGTTCTCAGCTTGGTGGGTTTGATGTACAGCAGCACAGGGCTGGGAGTGGGGAGAAGTGAGATGTGCTTTTCACTGGGGAACAGCTTTGACGATAACCCCAAGCCGAGCTCGGCTTTAATGGCAAAATAGATCAGCCCATTTTTCTCCTGTTCCTGCGAGCTCTTCTTTATTCCCCCTCAAAAGAAGGCCTGTGAAGGAAGAATGGAGCGGAGAGGTTACTGATTGCTATCTCCAGCCTTGTCACAAAGGAAGATTTACTAACACAGGGTAAAATAGGAACAACTGCGTTGAGCGGATTCCATCGGAAGTGCTTTACGGGCAGGACTGGATGAAAAATGAGGTTTGACTTTTAATGCCAATATAGAATCCATCTGTTTAGGTCCATCCACTTTTTTCTTATCCTTTATTCATCCCTATTGTGTGTGAAGTCTCCTGTGATATGTGAAGATCTCAGTTTCGGCTCAGATTAAAGGCGAGGCTTCTCTTTGGGCAGCGTTCCCTGCTCCGGCTCAAAGGGGAGGAGGGATGGAGACCGTGTGTGAAGCAGCTGGTCCCTGCAGTGACAGCACTCTGGGGTCCCTCTTGAAGAGTCCTCTTATGGAGTGACTTTATTTATCCAGAGTCCTGCCTCTTGACCTGCTTTTCTACTCCTCAGTGCCTCCTGTGCTCTCTGCCATCGGGGCGTGCGAAGCATCGCTGTTCCAGTTCCCCTGCCCGGGTTCAGGGAAGGCTGGTGGGGATGGAAGTTCAGCATTGGAACTTTGGTTAATACAACCCAATAAAGTCATTTTGGACTGTTCCTTGTCTAAACTGCACTTAAAGTTCTCCTGTTTGGAAAATGTGGGATGCCCCCAGGTAGAGGTGGAATGGTGAATAAAATATGGGCGTGCTTGAGAAGGGCTCAGCTACATTGCCCAAGAGAGAAGTGGGCAGAGTTTGTTGCCTGCTCCTCAACCTCTGGGCTGTCCCTCGCTGATTTATTTCTGTGCTTGAGTATCCTGAGAGTTGCAATGTTTCACCTCCAGTCTAACCATAAATCTCTCCCTGTGGATGGGGATGCTGGGCACAGGTTCACCTGTGGCAGCATCCAGGAGAGGCACTGAACTGTAAACTGAACTTCCTCTCCCAATTCCACGCCTGCACTCTGGGTTTTCGTTCTGCTTCATCCACTGGGAAGGACTGAGGGAAAAGAATCAGGATTTGTGTGATGCATTGGCTGAGCCTCAGCTGTAATCTTCGGGGAAGGAGAGAATTCCATGCACAGGCTGAGCTGCAGACAGTCCTGATACCAGCACTGCCTGAAAATGTTCCCTCCCTCCCCTCTTCAGCTCCAAGAGAATTAATCCCAAATTAAACCCTTTGTTTTGCCCAGCAGGAGCAGGCAGGCTGAACTCTGCGCAGAGAGGGTGGCTCAGTGGCAGCAGCAGACCTGGGTAATTTGGGTGACAAAGAGTTTACTCACCAGAAATGCAGTTTCGGAGTGGAGGAGGCAAAGCTGACTGGGAATTTGGGTCAGATTCAGAAAACAGTTTCTGCCAAAAAAAAAAAGAAAAAGAAAAAAAGAAAACACAAAATTCTCCCTTTATTGCTTTCCCAGATAATCAAAATAATTCATTTTATAATTCTCAAGAAGCAGTAAAGTAAAAATACAGCGAGAATTTACATTTTCTTCTCACATGGGAGTATCCCACACTGAAAAATACAGACAAGCAGCAAGACTTGCCCAGGTAAAACATCTCATTTAACAAAACCTGTTGTTTTTCACAGGAAAACACCTGCGTGGTCCTGGTGCAGGTGGCACACGAGTTCCTCCCTCTCGGAGTGGCTGCCGTGTCGCTCGCCTGTGAATAGAAATAAAACCAGCAGATGGTGCTGGAGAATGTCCACCTTGGGTCCTGCAGGTACGGCCTGAGCCCACCCCTGGAGGGTGTCCCGGGCTGGGACATCCATCGGGAGCAGGGGATGCCCGCGGCTGATGGGGAGGAGGATGGAAAGGAGGAAAATTGGGCACCTCCAGGCCTGTTCCTGCCTGTTGAGCACAGGTCAGCGCTCGCCCTGCTCTGGCTGGGGATGTGACTGATGCAGGGATCATTGATGAAGGTGTGAGGAAGGTGTGAGGAAGGGGTGAGGAAGGTGTGAGGAAGGGGTGAGGAAGGTGTGAGGAAGGTGTGATGCTGCTGCTCTGCCTTTCCCTGGCGTGTCTCCCTTCCCAGCCCTGCTCTTGGCTCTTCCCCAGGGGCAGCAGTGCCAGCCACCAGCATCCCCAACACGCCACAGGCCCAGGCTGCGAGCAGAGGCCTCAGGGAATGCCAGCTTGGCTTTAAGGTTTCTTTTTTAAATTTTCAGTGAAGACTTTAGGTTATGTATTTATTTATTTCCTTCTTTTCTGGCCGAGGTAACAAAGCAGCAATGGCCAGAGCTGTCTGTCCCCTTGTGTTCAGCCACGGAGGGGCTGAGGAGGTTGGTTTGGTTTGTAGGAAAAGCAGAAGAGCCCATGGACTCTCCTCACTCCTTATTCCCTTAAAGGGCAAAAACTGAATTGATCTGGGAATCTGTGGTGGTTTGTGCTGAAATGGCCAGGGCTGGCTCTGCTCTGGCTGCAGCAGAGTCACCTCAAATTTACGAGGGCAGATCAGAGCAGATGCCCCTGTCCCTGTGTCACAGCTTGGTGACGGCAGCCTGGCACCTGGTGGCACTCCCCACGCTGACAGCTCGTCATCTCTCAGAGCTCTCTTGCCAGACTGAGAANGAAGTTCAGCATTGGAACTTTGGTTAATACAACCCAATAAAGTCATTTTGGACTGTTCCTTGTCTAAACTGCACTTAAAGTTCTCCTGTTTGGAAAATGTGGGATGCCCCCAGGTAGAGGTGGAATGGTGAATAAAATATGGGCGTGCTTGAGAAGGGCTCAGCTACATTGCCCAAGAGAGAAGTGGGCAGAGTTTGTTGCCTGCTCCTCAACCTCTGGGCTGTCCCTCGCTGATTTATTTCTGTGCTTGAGTATCCTGAGAGTTGCAATGTTTCACCTCCAGTCTAACCATAAATCTCTCCCTGTGGATGGGGATGCTGGGCACAGGTTCACCTGTGGCAGCATCCAGGAGAGGCACTGAACTGTAAACTGAACTTCCTCTCCCAATTCCACGCCTGCACTCTGGGTTTTCGTTCTGCTTCATCCACTGGGAAGGACTGAGGGAAAAGAATCAGGATTTGTGTGATGCATTGGCTGAGCCTCAGCTGTAATCTTCGGGGAAGGAGAGAATTCCATGCACAGGCTGAGCTGCAGACAGTCCTGATACCAGCACTGCCTGAAAATGTTCCCTCCCTCCCCTCTTCAGCTCCAAGAGAATTAATCCCAAATTAAACCCTTTGTTTTGCCCAGCAGGAGCAGGCAGGCTGAACTCTGCGCAGAGAGGGTGGCTCAGTGGCAGCAGCAGACCTGGGTAATTTGGGTGACAAAGAGTTTACTCACCAGAAATGCAGTTTCGGAGTGGAGGAGGCAAAGCTGACTGGGAATTTGGGTCAGATTCAGAAAACAGTTTCTGCCAAAAAAAAAAAGAAAAAGAAAAAAAGAAAACACAAAATTCTCCCTTTATTGCTTTCCCAGATAATCAAAATAATTCATTTTATAATTCTCAAGAAGCAGTAAAGTAAAAATACAGCGAGAATTTACATTTTCTTCTCACATGGGAGTATCCCACACTGAAAAATACAGACAAGCAGCAAGACTTGCCCAGGTAAAACATCTCATTTAACAAAACCTGTTGTTTTTCACAGGAAAACACCTGCGTGGTCCTGGTGCAGGTGGCACACGAGTTCCTCCCTCTCGGAGTGGCTGCCGTGTCGCTCGCCTGTGAATAGAAATAAAACCAGCAGATGGTGCTGGAGAATGTCCACCTTGGGTCCTGCAGGTACGGCCTGAGCCCACCCCTGGAGGGTGTCCCGGGCTGGGACATCCATCGGGAGCAGGGGATGCCCGCGGCTGATGGGGAGGAGGATGGAAAGGAGGAAAATTGGGCACCTCCAGGCCTGTTCCTGCCTGTTGAGCACAGGTCAGCGCTCGCCCTGCTCTGGCTGGGGATGTGACTGATGCAGGGATCATTGATGAAGGTGTGAGGAAGGTGTGAGGAAGGGGTGAGGAAGGTGTGAGGAAGGGGTGAGGAAGGTGTGAGGAAGGTGTGATGCTGCTGCTCTGCCTTTCCCTGGCGTGTCTCCCTTCCCAGCCCTGCTCTTGGCTCTTCCCCAGGGGCAGCAGTGCCAGCCACCAGCATCCCCAACACGCCACAGGCCCAGGCTGCGAGCAGAGGCCTCAGGGAATGCCAGCTTGGCTTTAAGGTTTCTTTTTTAAATTTTCAGTGAAGACTTTAGGTTATGTATTTATTTATTTCCTTCTTTTCTGGCCGAGGTAACAAAGCAGCAATGGCCAGAGCTGTCTGTCCCCTTGTGTTCAGCCACGGAGGGGCTGAGGAGGGTGGTTTGGTTTGTAGGAAAAGCAGAAGAGCCCATGGACTCTCCTCACTCCTTATTCCCTTAAAGGGCAAAAACTGAATTGATCTGGGAATCTGTGGTGGTTTGTGCTGAAATGGCCAGGGCTGGCTCTGCTCTGGCTGCAGCAGAGTCACCTCAAATTTACGAGGGCAGATCAGAGCAGATGCCCCTGTCCCTGTGTCACAGCTTGGTGACGGCAGCCTGGCACCTGGTGGCACTCCCCACGCTGACAGCTCGTCATCTCTCAGAGCTCTCTTGCCAGACTGAGAAACCTCTGATTTTTTTTCCCCTCTCATTTCCAGCAAGGGAAGGGAGCTGTGAGCCTGCTCCCTCCTCTCCCTCCGAGTGCGAATTGAGCCCAGAGGAAGCAGAAAGACACTCAAACATCTGTCCTGGTGCTGTGCTCAGGCTGCCAGGCTGTTCTGGGGCTGTCACACTCGCTGTGCTTGGGGACACGTGGGGCTGGCATCGCTGCGGCTGCAAATGAATCCTCGGGACATATTTAGGGGACCTGGAATGAATCCTCAGGACAAGGGGACCTGGAGCTCCTGGGATAGGGCCAGCAGAGGCTGTGGAGTTGAGGAAGGGCCTGGAGCATCTCCCTGCCCAGGACAGGCTGAGGGAGCTAGGGCTGAGGAGGTGCTGAGAGAGGCCCTCAGCCCTGGCTGTCCCTGGCTGTCCGTGGGTGTCACTTGGTGCCCCTGGGTGTCCCTGGCTGTCCCTGGCTGTCCCTGGCTGTCCCTGGGTGCAGAGATGCTCCCAGCAGGGCCCAGGCTCTGCTCCAGGCCCCAGCAATGGCTCCAGAGGAATGGGCAAGGACTGAGCCTGATGCCTTTCCCTGGCCTTAAAATTAAAACCAAAACACAGTTTACAGGGAAAAGAGGTTTTTACCTTGGTGTTTATTTCAGGATCCTTGGGTGCAGCACTTGGGCCAGGTGCAATGCCCCAAAATGCACACACCCACCCCAGACACCGAAATGCACACAATTCTAGGCCTTGCTAATTAGCACATCTATCAAAGATCCCCCAGGGAGAGGCTGGAGTGAAGCCCTCGTTGTGAGGAACCTTCCCCCTGGCTGGGCCTGGCTGAGGTTCCCAAATGTGTTCTGGAGAGGCCCTTGGTGTCTGGGGCTCCCAGGATGTTTGCTCTCCTGGTTTAACGGTGCCGTGGGGCTGAGCTGAGTTCTCAGCCTTGGGGAGTTGTGTGGGGCTAAAAGCACTGAGAGTACATCAACCTGAATAAAAGGGTGTGTGAGAGGGGTGTAAAAGGAAAGGCAAAAGAATCATCCTGGCATCAAACCCAGGAAGCTCCACAGAAGTTTGGACAGGGCTTGGAGCAGCTTGGCCTAGTGGAGGCTGTCCCCAAGATGGGCTTTAAGGTCCCTTCCAACCCAAACCATTCCACGACCCTGAGATTTCACCAGTCTGGAGCTGATCTCTTGTTCAGTTTGGCTGTCTCAGAGCACAGAGATGCCCCCCAAGTGGAGATGGGGGTCTCACACCTGCAACCCTCAGCCTCTCTGTCTCTGCTGGTCCCTTCTGCTTCTTGTCGCTGCTTTTCTAGGAAGCTTGGAGTGGCCTCATTTGCTATTCCCACACATCTCTTCTGCTGCAGCCTGTCATTAATCTCCTGGTAGGTTTAGGTTTTCCCCTCTCCCACTTGCTGCACGGCCAGCCAGCAAAGAGACAGCTAAATGAGCACTGCTGCACCACAAATAGCAGGTTCCAGGGCGGCCTGATAATTGTTTTCTTGCTAAACAAATATGTGATGCATCCTTCAGTTAAAGGAAATAACAGTTTGAGAAGTAGGGAGTCCCTCCCGCCCCATCAGAGTGGAAGTGAGCAGAGTTATGGCTCTGCACAGCTCCTGTGTCACACAGGTGCTTTGGGACAGCAGCCTGGCCTGGCTTGGCCCTGGATACCCCCAAATTCTCCAGATCTGGTTCCAACATAAAGGACTACCCTCGTTTGTTAGCAGTGTGTGATGGCCACTGGCCAGGGCCGCCAGCAAAGCTGTAACTGCTCTGCTGGGACTGCAGCGTGTGGGCAGAAAGGGGCATTTTTAAGGCTCTTCCTGAAGTAAGATGGAAATTAAAAAGATATTTTTGTCCCAATGCCAGCCCCTGAGTAAGCGTAATTTGGCTCTGATGACTCCAGAGGAGCAGTGCCAGTTTCTACAGCTGAAGACCCATCTATGATATTAAGAAAAAACAAACCTCATTTATTCTGTGTCCTTGTTGGCATCACAATCCAACTATTAAAAAAACGAACACAGAGCAGAGCAGCCCTGCTGTCATGAAGTGAGTACACAACGGGGAGTTAAAATGTTGAAATGAACAGAATGGATTCTTTGTTTTAATTTTATTTCTCTTTTTTTTGGCCTTGAGGAGTTCTGTTCCCACGTTCACTTCATAGACACAAAGGTGAAGGAGCCTTTCTACCGGTGGAGTTTGAATGTAGGTGGGGAAGAAATGCTTTCCAAAAAAAGCATCACAAAGTGAGGCTGAGAGTCCTGAGTTTTTGTAGAATCATGGAATGGTTTGGGTTGGAAGGACCTTAAAGATTATCCACATTATCCATGGGCAGGGACACTTCAGGTTGCTCCAAGCCCCATCCAACCTGGCCCTGGAGACTCGCAGGGATGGAGCAGCCACAGCTTCTCTGGGAAATCCATTCCAGCTCCTTCCCACTCTCCCAGGGAAGAATTTCACAGAGGAAACAAGCCAGAAACCGAATTTCTCTGGCACCCCGTTCTCCCTGTCCCCCAGCCCCAAACCTGCTCTCAAGCTGTGCTGCTGTAACCTGCACCAGGCAGGGCTGTGCTCACAAGGCACCTTGGAATTAATTGCTATTTGTCAAGTGCTCTAAAATTGTCAGATAAAACCTACCAGAACCTTCTCTGTTTTTTTTTTCACTCACTTCAACACGAGGAGGGCGAGTGAGTCAAACCCTTGGGAGGCTCTGGGTGAGAACAGGGGTCTCAGCTGACCCTGCAAAGCCAACACAGAGCCACAAACACACACACAAGGTTTGCTTTTACCCCACGTCTGCTCAGGAACAGCTAATTTACAGCTCGCTCCTAAAGAGGGGATTTTAATGGCGTTTTCTTTCAGAAGTGTTACTTGTAAATGTGCTGTAGTGGTGTAAAAGTGTCTGCAGGCACAGAAATCATCAGCAGCAGCGACTGCTAAAGACTGATACACAGAGAGGGGAAATTTATATTCTCTCCGAAGTGGGAACCAGACTGTAAATTGAATTTGTCAATAAATATGGAAATGGTTTCCCCGTTTTCCTTGTCTTCCCTGCACTGGGAAATCTGGTACCGTGTCACTGGTGTGGCAAGAGAAATTTCCAGATCCTGCCCAGTCTGTGGCTGTGGGGCCCCAGTGTTAAGGGATTTGTTGTCACTTCTTCAGGTCAGTGGTAGAAACAATACAAATTCCTCAGGAACAGAGTCTGGAAGGAGATAATTGCATTTAAGGAACTCAAAAAGACATTATGGACAATTTACCTCCCTAGAAATGTGTGAGCAGTGGAGGATGCAACACAAACATCAGGCTTTGGTCCATGCAAGTGGTCCTCAGGTGAGATTCCATGTTCTGGTGCCTGTGGAAGTTCCCATTTCAGTCCTGATGGTCCTAAAGCTCCTCTCCCATGCTCTGCTCCTCAGGTACACCATGTGTGAAGAGTGTTCCACCTGCCTTCTGCATGGAAAACCTGCACTTTGAGGTAGATGTGATGATAAGAGAGCTGTCCTGGGAATGGATTTTCCTGTGTGCCTGTGGACACTGCACTTCCATGGCTCATCTGCCCCAATGAGAGACAGTTCCTCACTTAGGAATGAGTGGCACTGGGAGCCATGGATGTCTCCTGAGTCCCTTCAGCTCATGGTTTTGGCTTTAGATGTCCCTTGGATAAAAGGATTGCACCTAGGTGTTTGCAGAGTGGCTCTTCAGGCATCACCTGCTGGTGTTGGGAGTTGGATTTAAGAGAAGGCAGCTCCTAGAAGGAAGGAGGCGAACTCTGAAGATGTGAAACTGAGTTATAAGGCAGCCCTTAGACCCTCAGGTCCTCCCAGAGAGGCCAAACAACTCCAACCTATCAAAACTACAATGCAAGCCCATCACTTTGATAAGCAGAAAAAGTCACCCCAGCATCAGAGATAATTTCAATGTATCACTCCAGGGTCGTTAGCCAGGGAGCAGAGACACCCTGCTGGGAACTGTGATCCCATCAATCCTGACAGGGCTGCTCTGATATTTTGGTTTAGTGGAGTTTGGGGGATTTTTATTCCTTGGTTCATCACAACCCCTGGCACAGCTGTCCTGCCCCTTAGCCTGGCTGCCAGGTGGGCAGTGGCTGTTCCACTTGTGATGTTCCTGGGGTGTCTCTGCAAGGGAAAGGCCCTGGGGAGCTTCTGCTCTTCTCTCCCCTCTCCAGGTGAGCTCACAGCTGGGTTTGGGGGCTCTGGCTTGTGCTGGTGGCTCTCCTGGGGCTGCTGTGAGCTCCCTGTGCCAGCAGCAGGCTGGCAGTCCCTTGGGGACGGGGACACTCTGGTGTCAGACATCACTCTCATGGTGACAGGCACCCCACTCCTGGTGACAGGCACCACTCTCCTGGTGGCAGGAACCACTCTCCTGGTGACAGACATCACCCTCCTGGTGACAGACATCACTCCCATGGTGACAGGCACCCGACTCCTGGTGACAGGCAGCACTCTCCTGGTGGCAGGAACCACTCTCCTGGTGACAGGCACCCCTCTCCTGGTGACAGGCACCACTCTCCTGGTGACAGACATCACCCTCCTGGTGACAGACATCACTCTCCTGGTGACAGACAGCACTCCCATGGTGACAGGCACCACTCTCATGGTGACAGACAGCACTCCCATGGTGACAGGCACCACTCTCATGGTGACAGGCACTCTCCTGGTGACAGGCACCACTCTCCTGGTGACNCTCTCCTGGTGACAGGCACCACTCTCCTGGTGACAGACATCACCCTAGAACCTTCTCTGATCACTCCCATGGTGACAGGCACTCTCCTGGTGACAGGCACCACTCTCCTGGTGACAGAGAGCACTCCCATGGTGACAGACAGCACTCCCATGGTGACAGGCACTCTCCTGGTGACAGACAGCACTCTCCTGGTGACAGACAGCACTCCCATGGTGACAGGCACTCTCATGGTGACAGGCACTCATACTTGTTTTGTTCTGCAGAGCCCCCAGGAGGTTGAGGAGCAGAGCTGAGCCCCCTCAGGGTGTTGCTGCCTCTGGTTTTGTGGGTCTCAGCTCATGTCTCCCCCTCCAGCCACCTCAGTGTCCCCCAGCTGCTGAGCAGCTCTGCAGTTCATCAAGCCATTTTTAAGGCTGACCCTAATTACTTGTTTGTGCATCCTCCCCCTCCCCAAAACCCTCCTGTGCCTCCTGCCAGCAGCTCCTCTCTCTCTGCACAGATCCAGCCCTTTCCTTTCCCACTTGTCTACAATTCATCATCAATCTTCTCGTGGGCCAAGTAGCATGGTTTGATTTAGGGACAGAGCCAAACCCAAGTCTCTGAAAGCCTCCTCCTGACATCAGCGAGGCTGAGTCAAACCTGATGTAATTCCCAGGCTGGGGGGACCCTCCAGCCCCTCCAGGGCTCTGCTGGGGGAATGCTCCTGGCCAGGGAGAAACTGCATCAGGGAAGAGAGAGGATTCTTTGGGAATCATGGGTTGAAAGGGACCTCAAAGATTATCCAGTGCCACCCCCTGTCATGGACAGGAACACCTTCCACTATCCCAGGCTGCTCCAAGCCCTGTCCAGCCTGGCCTTGGACACTGCCAGGGATCCAGGGGCAGCCACAGCTGCTCTGGGCACCCTGTGCCAGGGCCTGCCCACCCTCCCAGGGAACAATTCCTTCCCAATATCCATCTAACCCTGCCCTCTGGCACTGGGAAGCCATTCCCTCTTTGTTGTGTCACTCCAAGTCCTTGTAAATTTTCTCTCTCCATGTTTCTTGTTGGCTCCTTCAGGTCCTGAAAGTCACAATTAAATCACCTCGGAGCCTTCTTTTCTCCAGGCTAAACAATCCCAATTCTCCCAGCCTTTCCTCATGGGAGAGCTGCTCCATCCCTCTGATCACCCTGGTGTCCCTCCTCAAGGATCCTGGGCTGTCACCTGGCCTCCCACTACACTGAAAAGTTTGAGGTCTGTTCCCCTCTGCCCTTTCCAACACAGAGTGAATTTTACACAGTCTGGGCTTTGGCTCAAACCTCACGAGTTAAACCCAGCCCGTGGTGTTGTGGACAGCTCTGCTTTATCAGAGGAGTGTCAGGCTTCCCCCGGCTGTGACTGCTATCAGTAATTAGCACACCCCACCGAGCTGCTGCTCCACAGAAATGCTGCTTTGTCATCAAAGTACAGTAGCTTGTAACTAATTACATCCCCGCTTTATCTGGACCCGTTCTTCCTTCTAAATACACTTAATAACTCTGCCTTTGAAGGTTCCAGGAATAAAAATAACCACTTCAAATAATCTCCTGGAGACACATGCCACATTAGGTGTAGAGCTGGAGTAGGCACCTCGGATTATCTGAGCAGAACAAGAGGCCTGAGTCCCTGCTGGGCTGGGATGGAGAGCCAGAGACCTGGAGTGCTCTGGAGAGGCAGAAGTTGTGTTTTCCAGGAGTCCTGTGCTGACATTGTCATTAAAGACATGAGGAAGGACAAGGGGACTGTGCCAAAAGAGCTGTGATTTCACTGGCAGTGACTGACCAGCATGGAAACACCAACAAATACAAGGGCTAAAATTCAGCATAGTCCCTCCTCTGTGACCTGAACCCAAACACTTCTCTTCCTAAATCATGTTTAGACATCCCCAGTGGCCCTGGATTCCCAGCTCTGCCTTCTGTCATCCTCTCCCTGACCCCTTCAAAAGAAGGACTAAAGAAAACATTTTGTTTCCCTGATCTTGGAAGTTCCTGTGGGATGGGAAACACCTTTGCAGAAGGAAGGGCTGCTGAGGATGGTGTGGGAACTGGGTTGGAAGTCAGTGGGGGAACCAGGATTCATGGACCTGGAGCCAGCAAGTCTCCACTGGTTTGTTTAAAAACCCTCTGCTGTCACTGAAGCCATTCTGTGAGGCCATAATGAGGCACTAAAATATCCCACAGGGCAGGATCAATTTTTGTTATAGCCAAGTATTTTTGGTGTGTATTTTTTATTATTACCTAATTTCTTCCTGTACAGTGAGCCCATAAACTCCAGCGATGCTTGGGATGGATGGGGATGTGCCAGTCCCTGGCAGCACTTTCTGTGTCTTAGAGTTGGGGGAAAAAAGGCAAGAAATTCAAAAGCAATCCATGTCAGGACCTTGACAGGAGGGAGGAGCAGAGCAGAGACAGAGACCTGTGGCTCCTCAGCCCAAAGTGATCCAAGCCAAAGGAACAGGCAGTGCAGTGAAAATGTCGTGGCTGCAAAGCACCGAGGAGGAAATCAACTTTAAGAGGCAGCAGAAGGCGAGTAGATTATGGCACTTCTAAATTAAAGGTGTTTGGGGGATTCCTGGAGGGAAGGGGCTGGGAGTTGGAAGGAATTCATTACAGAGAGAGAGACTGCACTGGTGAATCACCTGCACAGCCCAGGCCCATTAAATCTGTCCTGCACTGCCCTCGGAGTGGGGATGGCATCACTGGGGGTCAGTGACTGCCTCTCATCTGCTCCCAAGTGACCTCCAGCCAGGGAGGTTCTGGGGGCAGGAGGAGCTCTCCCACTCCAGCATTTCCCTCACTATCATCCCATAATTGCAGCTCCAGGTGTGTGTGGTCCTGCCTGGGGCTGAGGCTGAGGGATGGAGCCAGGGGCAGGTGGCTTTAAGGGCATCATTGGCTGCCAAATTGACAGTGGTGCTTTGTCTCATTTGAAATGAAAATGCAGAGGAGGGGAGAGCTGTGAGCGTGAAGTGGAGGGACTGAGTGCCAGGATTTCAGAGGACTTTGTTTTCCAAGGGTCTGTCTTTTATTCAGGGTAAAATTCAGGATCAGTCCCAGAACTGGAGCGTGGCTCCCTGTCTGTGGTGTGAACTGGGAGCAGCTTTAATTGAGCTATTGTGGATTTATGTCCGACCCAACCCCACAAGAGTCACTCCACATTTGCATCTCAGCTCTGCCAGGCTGGACCCTCTCCAAGATGCTTCCTTGGCTTTGCTGTATCGTCTTTCTTCAGCCATTTCGAGTGCAATTATTAATGGATACCTCCAGAGAAAATAAAATGAGTGAATTCAGTGCTCGTGGAGAATCGGAAAGTCAGCACAAGGATTGAGCTGGGCTGACATTCCCTCTCCTTCCTGCAGCTCCTGCTCTGCCACCAGCCCTGCAAAGTCCATTCCCAAGGACCCTTTGCAGTGCTCCTTCGAGTCTGTTCCCCTGTGGCCATGCTGCCACCTCCTCCTTGGCCCTGAAGGTGACAAAGCCATTGCTGCACAAGGTGACCACAGCTCTTGGGCTTCCCCAGCAGCTTCCTCTCAGTGTGTGAATTCTCACCTGCATCAAACCCCAAATTCAGGTGTCCTTGCAGAGCCCTGTCCCTCACAGCTTTGCCTGCTCTGTTACGAGAGCAGGAGGAGTGAGGTGTGTCAGTTCTCAGCTCTAGGCAGATTTGACGATTTGCACAATTTGCCACCAAAAAACAGAGGTTGTTTTGTCACCCCTCCCATATGGTGGCTCATTCAGCTGTGCCAGGACACAATTAATTATTGGAGGCTGCTGTTTATCTGTCAGAGCACTGGAAGGAGAAGTTTGGGCTGCATTGTTTGTTTAATCTATAGTGGCTTTTGTTTGCTTCAGAATAGTCGATATCTTTTCAATTTTTTCCTTTTCCTTATCTTACCCCTTTCTAAAGCTTTAATTCCTATAATCCAAATGGTCTCTTTCCTTTCATTACTGCTGATCAGTTATCACAAAGCCAGAGAATCATAAAATGGTTTGGCTTGGGAGGGACCTTAGAGATGATCCCATTCCAGCCCTACCATGGCAGGGACACCTTCCACTATCCCAGCTTGCTCCCAGCCCTGTCCAACATGGCTTTGGACACTTCCAGGGATCCAGGGGCAGCCATAGCCTCACAGGGAAGAATTTTTTCCTGATGTCTCATCTCAACCTCCTCTCAGTGTGAAGCCATTCCCCCTTGTCCTGTCACCACACACCCTTGTAAATATGGGAGAGTGACTTGTCTCAGGTGGAAGATGTGACCTCACCTGGGCTGGGAGTGTCCGTGCGGGCTCATCCCGGCTCCTCAGCAGCAGCAGGGAGTGAAAGTCAGGGAATAAACCCTCCCTGGAGTGATTCAGCCCTGAGTCAGTGTCTGGCTGGCTCCCAGGGACACATCCTGAGGGACACATCCTGACTAAACGCCTCAGCGAGATGCCCGTGGGCAGGAACAGGCACCGGGGAGAGGGATGAATCCTGCCGGGGTCCTGGCTCCAAGGGTGTGAGGAGCAGCAGAATGAAGGGGTGCAGCGGGATAGATCCCTCTGGTGAGGTGCCACCACCACCACCACCCACCCCAGAGGTGGCACCGAGGTGTCCCAGCAGCACCTCTGCCCTCTCCACAGTGCCAGCGGGGGCTGGAATGTTCTCTTCCCAGACCTTGCCAGGGGAAAATCACCCCCACACCGCATCCTGCCTCCCTCCAAAAAGCACCTCCTCCCGCTCTGGGGATGCTATGGTGTTTGGCAATCACTCCAGGAGCTGTGGGAGTGCCAAGTGTCCTTGTGGCCGCGTTCTCCACAGGCAGGTAACGTTCCGCTCAGGAAAGCTCTGGCTCCGGCTGCGCTGTCCAGGTGGCAGCTGCTGCAGAGGAAACAGATGTTTTGTCACAGAATCTGAGGAGCTCTCACAGCTCTGTCAGATCCTGGGGAGCAGAGAGCTGAGGTCAGCACTGGGCTGCCACAGCCTGGGCTGCGGGACTGATTTTATCATGAGGAAAACGAGTGTTTGTTAGGGCAGGGGAGAGCTGGGGAAAATATTTCCGGGGGGAGGGGAAGAGTTTGTGAGTGTTGGCCGGTGGTGAAAGCCCTGCACGGACTTGGCTGGGTCTGAACCTCCCTGTTGTCAACTGCTGCTGGAGCCTGGGAGCGATAAATGTTTGTCCCCAGAAGTTTCTTGGAAAGAGGCTCCGTGGTGGGACCACAGCTCCCTTTGGGTGGCTGGGGATGGTGTTTGGGGTGTGCCAGTGAGTGCCAGGCTCACCAAATCCTGCTGCAGGGGCTGCGATGTGCAAGTGCCAGCAGGAGAAACAGGATTGGGGCATTTCCACCATCTCCACCGGGAGCAGGTCCCCCTCCTTTGCTTTTGGGTTCACTGCAAGGACAGGTCACCCCTCAGATACACCCAAGGTCCTGCAGACATTTCTAACATCACAATAAAACAACCCCACTCAAGACACGTCTCCCAAACCTTTGCTTGGCTGCCGAGTCAGACTCTCTACATGATTCCCAAATGTTTTGCTTCCAAAACCTTAATGTCAAGACTTGGAAGTTTAAGATAATTATCTGCGTGCAGATTTTGCTTAGCTCAGGTCTTTGTTTCCTCCTTTGATTCCGCCTGCAGTAGGGCTTTCCATGCAGGATACTAATTCCACTTCCAACCAGGTCCTTTTATCCTGGAGACTCGAGTGCCAGGCACCTCGGGGCAAACTGGGTGGCCACAGGCTGGGAACAGGCAGCGAGTGTGTTCAAAGGCATGGAAAACATTTCATCTGTTCAAAGCCAGCTGCCGTCCCGACTGCTGGGCTTTTGAGTGGCTCTCAGAAAAACTGAGGGTATTTAATTACTAAAAGTTAAAGAAACAACTGTTATAAACAGCACTGGAAGGGTTTGGGCTCAGGTTGGGGTGGGGGTTGCTGTGTCCCTTCCCTGGTAGGTGGCACTGGGAATGCCAGGGATGTGGTGTTTGTTTCTGCCTGACCCAGAGCGGGGGAGGTTCTGTCTTTGTGGGACAATTGGCATCATTAGTTCCAATTGAAAAAGTGGGATTTTTCAGGGGAAAAATATGCTCATCGAAGTGTTCCTGCTGGCCCCAGCTTAGGGCAGGGGGTAACTCACTCAAGGAGGCCTTGCTTTCCCCCTTTGTAACCAGAACTTCTTTTCAACACTGAAATGGGAAGTTTTCCATCTCATCATTCCCATTTATTGTTATGCTCAGAAGCTCTAGCTGGCCTCGTGCTCTGCACAAATATTCAACACCATTTAAATCTATTTATGCTTGGAAAAGTCCCATTCTGCTGGAAGGCAGGACTTTGCATTCTGCTGGACAGGGTGGCCGACGTTTTCTGGGAGGTCATGGCACAATGAGTGTGGGATACAAGGATTTAGGCAGAGTTTGACAGCTGTCTAAAGGTGTTGTGGTTTTTATTGTCTGCTCAGGTGTCTGGCCTTGAACGTTGGGATTATGATCAGCTTTGTGAGTCTGTATTCCTTGTAGGAATTCTGTCCCACAAATTTAGCAAGTTGGTTCATGAGACTGTGAAAACTTTTGCACCTATGGCACCCTGCAGCTGGGAGAAGTTTGTTTCTACTTCTTTTTTTCCTTTTTATTTTGGAAAAGGCCTCTCCTTTCCCTGGTTTTGAACCTGGATGGGGACTGAGCAGTGGGGGAAAAGCACCATCTGTGCATTCCATGTTTTCTGCATAGCCCACGAGGTCTCAGTGCGGTGCTCCAGGGCACCTGTGGTGTCCAGCAGCACCCAAAGCCTCCTGTCTGAGCTGCAGCCACCACCAGAGCCCTGACCTGGGGCTGGAGGGACGGACAAGGCAGTGAGCAAGTGCTCCCAGGTGAGCAGAGCAGCAGCCCCAGCTCAGCCAGGCTGATCTTTATGATAAATGTTATTTAAATCGCAGTGTTTCAGCTGCTGTGGGAGCTGCACACCTCAGCCTGGCATGCTAAATATACCTCATTAATTGCCTTGCTCTTTACACACACCGGAGGCTGCTGCGTCGTTAAATACACCAGGAACATTTATTCCTTGAGGTTTTGGGGTTTATTGAAATATTCCAGTTCTTAATGACTCCTCTGCTTGGGATCAGGCTGGACCTGACTGCAACTCGTGGTTTTCCCTCCCCACAGCACAGCAGAGGTGTCCCAGTGTCTTCCTTTAAGCCCAACATGCTCGTACAGAGCAGCATCATTGGCTTGGAGGAGTAAACACCTTCTGGGACCATTTAGTGCTGCTGTTTCTCTGTAGTGCTGCATCATCTGAAGGCTGCAGCTGGGGTTGCTCTGTGCAGAGGCAGGAGCAGCCCCCCAAAGTGCAGCCCCCCCTGAGCAGGCAATCAGGTCCCGGTGTCAGGGCACGGCTCCAAGGCAGGGCACAAACCGAGACCACCTCCAGGTCACAGCTGGGCTCGCTTCAGGAAGCACCAGGGAGGGAGCCCAGGCCCATCTTCTTGCTGATCACCTCAGCTGCAAGGCTGGAGCAGCTGGGCTGGAGCTGCTGCTTTCAGGCAGCACAGCACTCACCCAAAGAGAGAGTTTGCCCCAAAAACCCTTCCTGCCTTGGGTTCTGAATGCGGCATGGATTGGAGAGCTTTCATTTTCTGGGTCTCTCTGTGCCCACGGGACAGGACTCCAAGGGGTTTTCAATAGGGGGTGGGAAGTTCTGCAGTGTTCTTTTAAAAATGCCAAACAGTGCTGCAGGAAAGAAAAGGCTGGGTGAGCTTTTCTTTCTTATGGGAGCAACCTTATCCTGGAAGATAATCACAGAGCCATGGAATGTCCTGAGCTGGAGGGGACCCATGAGGATCATCAATCCCAGTCCCTGGCCCTGCCTAGACACCCCCAAATCCCACCCTATCCATCCCTGGCAGTGCTGTCCAAACACTCCTGGAGCTCTGGCAGCCTCGGGGCTGTGCCCATTCCCTGGGCAGCCTGGGCAGTGCCCAGCACCCTCTGGAGGAAGAACCTTTCCCTAAACCCAACCTAAACCTTCCCCTAACACAGCTTTACAATTCCAGTCCATATAACCAACTCAAACCTTTCTGGGAGCTTCACTTGGAGCAGGAAAACAACCCTTCAGCTCCAAATATCCTGTTTTTTATTGAGAGCCTCTTCCTCTTTTACAGCCCTGTTTGTTTTTGCTGTAAAAGCTGGTGCAGCACCTGGCACAGCAGTGTTAGTTCCACGCACTGGGTTCAGCCAAGCCCTCTGCTCCCTTCCAGTGCCGCAGTACTTTGGGAGCTGTGCCCTGGGGCTGTGAAGAGAGTTCTGCCAGGGGATAGAGCTGGTGGGCTCCCAAAAAACTCATCCCGAGGACAGGCTGCCATCAGCCTCTGGATCACCTTGCATCTGCAGCACCCCATCCCCTTGGTAGCCGTCTTTAAACCACCAATTCCTCCAGGCAGTTTCAGGTCTGCTCCCTTCCCTGGGTGCAAAGGAAAACACAACAGCAATCACCAGGCAACACATCGTTGTATTATTCATGGCCCGTAGTTGAGAGTGATTGAGGAGGGGAAAGAGAGGAGAAAAACCCTGCAAAATTCATTACGGCTCCAACACCACCGGACCCTCGCGGGATTTGGGATATTGTGGCTTTAATCGGAGCTAAATGGGTCCCTGCTGCCTCAGGGATGGCTTGGAGAGGATGGGATGGGATGGGATGGGATGGGATGGGATGGCTGCAGCTCCTGCCGGGAGCGCTGGGCAGGTCAGGATCCGCTGTCCCCGGCTCAGGTGAGCCACGGGAGTGTCAGGGTGCTGGGGACCCCGACAGCTCCTGCCTCGGCTCTCTTTCTTAATTCAATGTCCCATGTCCCGAAAAGATGAAACAAAGCTTTTTTTCTGCTATTTCAATGTTTGTTTATTTTTCTTATCAAAGCCTCGGAGGCACAGGCTGTGCTGTGGCCTCCAAGAACACGAATGCAGAAAAAGCAATGGCTACCCGAACAGGTAGCTTTTATATCTACTATCAAGCAGTTAGGAAGTTTTACGTATCTTATTTTGTTCCCAACACCAATAAATCTCAATTTTATTGATATGTCTCTTCTACTTTAAATTCCCTCCACCAACCAACACACCACAGGAACTTGTGTCAGAGAAGAAAGGAAGAGAAGGAGAAGAAGGAAGAAGGAAAAGAAGAAGAAGCCGACACCCCAAAACCTCCATGTTGCCTCTATATAATACATAGAGCAAAACCCAAACCTACAGCTAAACTCTCTGTGGTACACTAAACAAAAATCCTTTCATTTCTCTGGTGCGTTCAAGTTCTCCCAAACGTGAAGGGAGCTTCTCCCACAAGCTTAGGTCACAGGCTAAGGAATTTTTTGAGGAGCTCTTGGGTTAAGAGGACCCCCAGAGGGGCAGGAGAAGCTCTCAAGCTTCCCTGGGCTCCAGCACAGGAGGAGCGCTGGGAGTGAGCTCCAACACAGTGCTGGGCACCTCACACTTGTTGTGTCTTGTCTGGTGAGGACACGAGCGTGGGGCAGAGGCTTTCCTGCAGGCCCTGAGGGATGTGTTTCACCCCTGCTGGCAGCAGCTGCTGCAATCCTTCGGCAGGAATACACAGGAATTGTTGTAACCTGGTTTAGCAGGGACACGGTACAGGCACAGCTCCTCGGCTGCAAGCAGTGATTCAGTGGTTGGATGGGGTTTGGAGCATTACTTTGGTTTTCACTGCAGGCAGCTTGGGTATTTCCCTGCTCTGCAGATAGGGAAGGCAGTGCCAATCTATCCCAGGAATTGGCTCTGCTATCACAGGACCTGCTATCCCTTGTGGTTATCCTTGCACTGCCTATTTATTATTAAGAACAGTTGTTTTCCTGCTTTGCAGGATGTGGGGAGAGGGGAAAGGCAGTGCAGGCTCTTTAGAGGCTTCTCAATGAAGGCTTCATGGTGGAGCTCCACTCCTGCATCTTCCAGAGCTCTCTGGATACCAAATCACCCTCCCCTGTATGGGAATCACTGTGGAATCACTGAATCTTCAGGTGCAAGTCCCATGGTCTCAAAGAACAGGAATCTTTTTCCTGGGGTTTTTTCCCCAGAAGTTCTGCCCTCTAAAGGGCCACTCTATGGCTTCCCTGCTATTTTCCCATTTACCAGCCCAGCTGACACCAAGTTTGGTGTGACACCCCACAAACGCTGAGGTGGCTGTGGGTGGATCAATTCTCTGAAGAGCAATCTTCAGTTTGCCAGCTCTGGGATCCTCAGGACAGGAGGGACCTGGAGCTCCTGGAGCTGGGCCAGCAAAGGGTAAAAGATGAGAGGCCTGGATCATCTCCCTGCCCAGGACAGGCTGAGGGAGCTGGGGCTGCTCAGCCTCGAGAGGGGCTCCAGCTGAGAGGGGCCCTGAGCCCTGGGTGTCACTGGGTGTCCCTGGCTGTCCCTGGGTGTCACTCTGTGTCCCTGGCTGTCCCTGGGTGTCCCTGGGTGCAGGGAGGTCTCCCAGCAGGGCCCAGGCTCTGCTCCAGGGCCCAGCAATGGCTCCAGAGGAACAGGCAGGGACTGAGCCCAGCCATTCCTCCTGCAGAGGAGGCACAACTTCTGCCCTGGGCAGTGCCCAGCCCCGGGCAGAGCCCAGAGAGGCTGTGGAATCTCCTCCCTGGGGATATTCCAGAGCCCTCTGGACACACTGCTGTGCCCTGTGCTCTGCTGGAGCAGGGAGGTGGCACCAGATGAGCCTCTGTGGTCCATCCAACCTGACCCATGCTGGGATTCTGGGACTGTGCTCAGGACACTGCAGGAGATGATGGCCTTGTAGCCCCAGCAGAGCTGGCTCTGCTGTCTCCAAAGAAAGATTGGCAGTGAAGTGCCTGCTGGAGCCCATAAAGCTCGACAGTAAGTAAAGGATGAGAAGGCTGAGCTGATACAGTCTAATTAACTTCTGTTCAGGCTCTTTGTTTGCTGTGCTCAAGCCTGGTTTCTTCCAGATTTAAATTGATTATGAAAATCAGCACAATGACAAAACGCTGCTTTTGAAATCAGACTTTTCACAGTAAATGGTTATTTGTTTTCCTGCTCAAAAATATTGGCTTATCCCCAGTGATAGAATTCTCTCTCTCTCCTCTTTCACCTTCACTCCTGCCTGATTTGTGTGTGTAGTTTAATTAAAATCATACAGTCCTTCCACATCTTGGTCCATCTCTGCTGCTGGCCTTGTATTTGATTTATATACAGCATTCCAGTGAAACTGCCTGGAAAAATTAAATAGACATGAATCAACTTGCTGCAGGCTTTTGAAATCCAGCATTTCACAGCGAACTCCCTGTGGATATCTCCTTTCAGCCTGGTGCAGGAGAAATGTTCCTGTGAGCACAGAGGGACACGGGGAAGCACAGTCATTAGGTTTGGGGTTTATAATTGGAGCTGTTTGCCAAATGATAGCTCAGGAGGCAGGAAGCCCTTGGATTCACTCCTTATGATTGTATGATTATTAAGAAAATAAAAAATAAAAAAAAAGAAAAGCAAAACTACTTGGGTTATTAGACTTCAATTTTTTTTTTGGCTTGGCCTCTGAAATGAGTCTAAACCAGTGGTAAATGTTTGTAACAACAGTTTCAGGCTAAGTGTGTTTGATGGAGCTGCTGTAAACGCTGGCTCTGTCTCTGTCTTATCTGGAGGTGTGAGCTCTTAGCTCATAGACAGAGACTTATTCTTAGCTGAGCTGCAGCTCCCTTTGGAGGCTTTGTACATCACAAACAAAGTTAACTCCTTATCAGAACCTCCTCTGCTTTTATCAGCGTGACTTAAAACAGGGCAAAACAAGGCACTGAGCAGGAGAAACCTGAAACACTGCTGCTGCTGCTGCTGCCATTCTGCATTCACATATCTGGAGTGGGTGAGAACATGGAATATCTCCCTCAGAGCCCAAACTATGGAATAGTCCTTTTAGGAGTGAGGATGGATATCCAAAAGGGACAGACAGCTCTCTGCCTTTCAGAGCCCCCCAGCCTGGCTTGGTCCTAGCAGCAGCAGCAGCAGCAGCAGCAGCGAGGCTGGTGTTGAATTTCCAACAGGGTGAGCAGAAAGGGAAGAAAATTCCTTTGTAGCTGGCGGGGCTGTGTGCTGGGAGCACAGATCCCCTGCACAGCCGTGCGTGGAGCTGAGCATTCCGCTCAGAGCCGCGCTCGGCCCCGCGCAGCGCCTGGGGTGCTGCTCATCCCTCCTGCCTCGTGCTGGATGGGAGTTAATCAAGAATTGCCAGCCTTGTGGAAGACAAAGAGAGCCCGCTGTGGGATTTGGGCTCAGCTGTGTCCTTTCAATAATTTATAATAAGTCTGGGGTTCTAATAACCTAATCGCGAGGATTTGGGGAAGGAGGCGATGAATTTGTTTGTTTCCTCCCAGCCACAGGTGATATTAAAGTGAAGAAAGGGAAATTAATCCCCTTTTCTGATTTGTCTTATAAAAGATATGCAAATGGTGCGAGGGGCTGCTCAAAATGCTGGTGACTGCTGGATTGCCACGGGTGAATACTAAAGCAGGGCCTTGGAAAGCGAGGCTGTGGTGGCTCAGGAGTACCAGGGGTGTCTCTGCTGTTTGATGCCAACATGCTGCAGGTTGGAATGATCCATGAGGTCATCCATGGAAGTCTGTAGATGCCACCAGAAGAATCGGACTGAGGGATGCAGGGGTGGCCGTGGTCAGGCCAGCTTAGGCAGCCTGGGAAGCCAAACACAATCAGAGGGGAGCTGAGCTCCACAGGAAGTGCAGAATGATGCTGGAAGCAGCAGGAGATGTGGTACCAGACCCAAAGATGTTCACTGGGCTGGAGAGATTCCATGTGTGAGCTCAGCTGTGGGAATTCCTCCTCTGTGCCAGCTGCTGTCGTGAGTGGGAAGTGGGAGAGCAGAGGGTGCCTCCGTGGGGTTTGGCACATGGAAGGCACAGCCTGAGCTGGGTGGGAGCTTAGGGAGCCCAGATTATGGGATCCCGTGGGAGGGAGGAACTGGGCTTGGAAAGAAGTTTGCCTGGCTCCAGGTCCTCCCTCCTGTGCTGCAGGGCTGCTCCAAGCACAGGAACTCACTGTACTGCACTGTGTTTGTGCATGGAAATCCTCAGAGAAAGGTAAAATTGTGGAGGAGTAGGAATCACAGAATCCCAGACTGGTTTGGGCTGGAAGAGACCTTAAATCCCACCCAGTTCCAACCCCTGCCATGGGCAGGGACACCTCCCACTGTCCCAGGTTGCTCAGAGCCCTGTCCAACGTGGCCTTGGGCACTGCCAGGGATCCAGGGGCAGCCACAGCTGCTCTGGGCCAGTGCAGGGAGCAGGAGGGCATGGAAGAGGCACCCAGGAGCTGTGCAGAGGAGGAACACACCAGGGACATGTTGGTGGATCTCAAACTGGAGAGCACACCAGTGAGGGCTCTGAGTTGGCTCCTGGCTGTGTGGGGTGTGGAGCCAGCTCGTTTTGGGGGTGGGTGCCAACCATCCCTGCCTCCCTGACCTCCGGAAATCCTGCTGCGTGGGAGAGAGCCTGTCATCTCATGTTTGCAAGTGCTTTTCAATTTAATACATTTTAATCAGAAAATTAATCAGGAAACACCAGTTCAGCAAGATAATTGAACAATGAAGAGACACGATAATTACTGTTTAGTCTAATTAACTTTGTTAAGTCTTTATTGGGAACAGAGACTTCCTGAGTGAAACTTATTAAATGGTTCTCCCTGGAAAACAGAATCCCCATCAAAAAGGCTTTGTTCCTCACACTGCTGGTTAGGAATGGGGCTCTGTCTTTAAATCATGATTAGAGAAGCCAGCAGGTGGGTTCTGAGGAAACTCTGAGTTACCTTTCAGTCCCTTCTCCTACATCCTCAGTTCATTTACATCTCTTTAATCCAGGGTTCTCGTCCTCACTGCTTCCCAGGTAGGCAGGGTTTGATTGCCAACAAAACCCACGGGGCTGTGCAGCCCCACGGTGCTGCCTCCCTGTGCATCCACACTTGGCTTTGTGCCCATCTCTCATCCTCAGGTGTCTGGAGAATGGACAGGTCATGGAGATTATCAGCCAAGAACGCTGAGGGGTTTGTCTGCTGCCATAAATAGATCTAAAAATACCAAACGTCAAAATATCCAAACCTTAGGTAGGGCTCTGCCAGGTGGGAGCTGCTGGGAAAACCCAGTTTGAGAGAGGTATTGAGGGGATCTGTGGGTTGGGATAACCCTGGGGAAGGCCAGGGTGGGATGGGGAGGTGTCAGGGTATTTGGGCACTGCCAGCACCCCAATGCTGCCACAGAATATTCACACCAGGCCAGAAAAGGAAGCCTTGGTGAAAGCCCCAAGGAATGAATCCTGGCTCCAGGAGTCAAACCTGGCTCCAGGAGTCAAACCTGGCTCCAGGAATCAAACCTGCCTTCGTGCCTGTTGTGCACCTCGGCTCTGACCTCTGTCCTTGCAGGCTCTGGCAGGACTCAAATAAATAATCCATGTTGATTGAAGAATATTAATGGCATCAGGAGCTGTGTCTGCCCGGACAGGAATTAGCATGAAAGAGCCGCCCTGTCTGGGCCAGTGTCTCCTCTGCTTTTGCTTGGCTTTGCTTTCCTGTAAGGGTGTACCATGAAATATTTATCATTTCAGAATGAAGGATTAAACATAAATATTGAAATGAACTTGATTGGCTTTTGATCTGCTGAGAGAGCCCTTTGGCTGGCCACGCTCCAGCCAGAACTGCCCCACCGGTAGCTCGTGCATTATTCATGGTGGGATAGGTCAGGAAGAGGAGAGAGCTCGGGATATCGACCCGACAGAGTGATGTGATTTAATAATCCCTGGCTCCTGGGGTTATCTGCTCGAGGCAGTGAGCTGGGAACCAGGGGAAGCTCAGGAGCTCAGACTTTGCTCTCAGTTTCAGTCATGGTAAACCTGAGGCATCCTTTTCTGGCCCGGGGATGTGCATCCGTGTGGCTGGGCAGAGCCCAGCGTCCCTGGGGGTGCCTGGAACATGCTGTAGCCCCCGGGCTCTTGGAGGTGAGGCTGTTTTGTTTGCTGTCAATGCTTCTGTAACCACAGAGATACTTCTACAGCAGAGCAGGTCTCCCTTGTCCAAAACCCAGGTACCTGAATGAGCAATTTTGCAGGAGGAAAATGCTCTGGGTGAACACTTTGCCACTTCTCTGGTTATCAGTGTCTCAGACTGTACCCAGAGCACTCTGCCTCACTTTAGACCTCAATATTTTCATTACAACGAGGGTACAGGATGGCTCCCCACAAATCCTGTTATCTCCCACAGTTAATTCATGGAACTCAGAGCCTGAGCGTTTTGAGTTCCATGTCTACGAGTGGTGCCGTAATTGAATTTATAATTTATCTAGTCCAGTTTGTAATTAAAGGAAGTGCTCTCCCACTCGTCGTGGCTGGGTTTTTCCACCCATGTCCTGCTGCAGAGCAGCCCCAAATTGTTCAGTGCCATATTCAGCCCCAAAGCAGGAGGGAGACAACTCATTACTCCTCCTTCTCCTGGGTCACCCAGTGCCAGGCATCACTTTGTTGTGTGGAATCACGACTCGAGACGTGGCTCTGTTGGGAGAGAACATTTTGGAGAGTGCAGCCAATTTCCTTCTTTCTCCTCTCTCTCTGCTAATTACTGAGCAAACTCTGCTGGTTCCTCTGGGATCTGGCAGGATCCTTCCACCAGGGACAGGCATGGAATGGTTTTTCTAGAGGGGCAACTCTTAAGGAACTCCTGGTTTAATTTTTCTCTCCCAGCCTCTCCCGCAGCGTCACACAGAGAATAAAATTGCTGGAGCCTTAAAGCACTTCCCTGGCAGCACTAGAGAGTTAATTATTATTTAAGAGGGACAATTGGGCAAGGTTAAAAGCTGTGAAAGGAAAGAGGGGGAAAAATAAAAAGTTGAAATCGCAAAAAGAGGGGGAAGGAGAAAGATACTGTTCTATAGCTTGGTTTTATATGGAGCAATATCTGCAGTTTCAAGGTGGAAGACAAGTAGAACAATCCTTTCTCATTTCCTTTTTCTGCAACCATTCCAGGACAAGGAAATTGCTCTTTTCTCCTTCAGAAGGACAGATAGGAGCTGGTGACCCTGGTTGTGTTTCAGCCCCGTTTGGTGGCCATGCAAATGATTCAACTCTCTGTGCCTTGAAGAAATGCACCACCAACCTTTGTGGTGTTCTGCAAATCACATCCCAAAGATTTTCTGTGCTCTGCTGCCCTAAAAATTCAAATCCCTGTGGCAGCAAACCCCATTTGTCTTGTGGCTGAACAGCAAAGGGCCCAGCATGTGGGATTCCAGAGCCTGGTGGAAAGGGCAGGCAACTCCCCAGGCACCAGCACAGAGCAAGTAATTAAGAACATCATAAAGTCTTAATGGGGGCTTCAACATTTCCTGCAGGGTGGTTTTGCCCCTGCAGACAGCGATTGCTTGGCTGTGCTGAGAGAACCCCAAAGGCAAAGGCAGTGACAAAGTTGTGCTGGGTTTGCTGAGCCATCCCCACCTTGTCCCCAGCCCAGAGCACTCAGTGCCACCTCCAGGCCTTCCTTGGACACCTCCAGGGATGGGCATTGCAAACCTCCCTGGGCACTTCCAATCCCTGAGCTCTCTTTCCATGCAGAAATTCCTCCTGATGTCCACCCTGCCCCTCCCCTGGCCCAGCCTGAGGCTGTTCCCTCTCCTCCTGTCCCTGTTCCCTGGGAGCACAGCCCAACCCCCCCCGCTGCCCCCTCCTGTCAGGGACTTGTGCAGAGCCATAAGGTCGCCCCTGATCCCCCTTTTCTCCAGGCTGAGCTCCTTTCCCAGCTCCCTCAGCCTCTCCTGGGGCTCCAGACCCTTCCCAGCTCCGTTCCCTGTCCTGGACACACCCCAGCCCCTCCAGGGCTCTCCTGCCACGAGCAGGACTCAGCTCTCATTCCACACTTCCCTTCCCTCACGGATGCAGAGCTCAAGTGGTGTGGGAGTTCACAGACCTTGCTCGAGCAGAGAGCATGGGAATATTTTTACCAACAAAGGCTGCTCCTTGCTGAACTCCCAGACCTTTGTGTTTATGCAGTGACAGAGGAGATTTGCCTCACCTCACTGTTCAGAGCCACAAATACCTTCCCTGCTCTGTGGGCAGTGAGTCCCAGGCTCCTGAAGAACCTGCCCCATGCTGCTCAGCTTTATCTCTGCCATGCAAACAGCTTTTCCACAGCTCCTTTTGTAGCCTTTTCCTTTGCCATAAACCCCTAATTCTGTGCCTCCAGCACTCACCTTGTCTGACTTCCCTCTCTGAAACAGGCAGAATGTTAAATAAATGCCTGTTGGTCATTAAAGCCACGTTTACAGCTCTGGAACAGGCACAGAACCTGCTCTGCAGAATTGTCACCGTGTAAAGAGACCACGATAAGCAGCTGGGAGTTGAAAGCTTTGGGATGTATGGAAAGCTGTAATTTGCTGATTACCAGAGCTTGATTGTGGTTGTATTGTGATATCCATTCCCAAGCATCCCCAGAAGCCTGACCCCTCTCCAAAGGGGCCAGGCGAGAGGGAAATGCTGGGAATGCAGGAGAATGACCTGGAGCTGGAGGAGTTTTGACCCCTCGTTTTGGATTGGTTTTGGTGGAGATGGGGCTGTGCTGTGGTTGCTGTCTCTCCCATCAGCTTTGCACCAGCTGAAAATATGCTGAGCTCAAACTCATGGAAAGCCACCAAAGCCATGCTATCCTCTCCAGTTTTCCACTGCTAATTTGTTGGAGTTCCTCAGGGTCACTTCTTCCCCATCTGGCTCTGCCTTCTGGGCTTTGCCTCTCAGGGTTGTTGGCATTTCCCAGTGCTGATGTTCCTGGTGCACATCAAACTGGGGTTTTCCTGAAGCTTCCATGGACCTCTACGGAATGGATTCATGTACCAATTCCACTGAGCTCTCTCAGACAGGATTTCTGAAGGGTGTAAGTTTGGTTTTGCATGAACATTCCCTTCACCCAAAGGTGTCTTCAGACTCTACCAGGCTTTATTTTAAATTATGCCCCTGTTGGGGGGGAAAAAAAAGAGAAGGNAGTGGTGTGGGAGTTCACAGACCTTGCTCGAGCAGAGAGCATGGGAATATTTTTACCAACAAAGGCTGCTCCTTGCTGAACTCCCAGACCTTTGTGTTTATGCAGTGACAGAGGAGATTTGCCTCACCTCACTGTTCAGAGCCACAAATACCTTCCCTGCTCTGTGGGCAGTGAGTCCCAGGCTCCTGAAGAACCTGCCCCATGCTGCTCAGCTTTATCTCTGCCATGCAAACAGCTTTTCCACAGCTCCTTGTGTAGCCTTTTCCTTTGCCATAAACCCCTAATTCTGTGCCTCCAGCACTCACCTTGTCTGACTTCCCTCTCCAAAACAAGCAGAATGTTAAATAAATGCCTGTTGGTCATTAAAGCCACGTTTACAGCTCTGGAACAGGCACAGAACCTGCTCTGCAGAATTGTCACCGTGTAAAGAGACCACGATAAGCAGCTGGGAGTTGAAAGCTTTGGGATGTATGGAAAGCTGTAATTTGCTGATTACCAGAGCTTGATTGTGGTTGTATTGTGATATCCATTCCCAAGCATCCCCAGAAGCCTGACCCCTCTCCAAAGGGGCCAGGCGAGAGGGAAATGCTGGGAATGCAGGAGAATGACCTGGAGCTGGAGGAGTTTTGACCCCTCGTTTTGGATTGGTTTTGGTGGAGATGGGGCTGTGCTGTGGTTGCTGTCTCTCCCATCAGCTTTGCACCAGCTGAAAATATGCTGAGCTCAAACTCATGGAAAGCCACCAAAGCCATGCTGGCTTTTCTATGCTCTCCAGTTTTCCACTGCTAATTTGTTGGAGTTCCTCAGGGTCACTTCTTCCCCATCTGGCTCTGCCTTCTGGGCTTTGCCTCTCAGGGTTGTTGGCATTTCCCAGTGCTGATGTTCCTGGTGCACATCAAACTGGGGTTTTCCTGAAGCTTCCATGGACCTCTACGGAATGGATTCATGTACTAATTCCACTGAGCTCTCTCAGACAGGATTTCTGAAGGGTGTAAGTTTGGTTTTGCATGAACATTCCCTTCACCCAAAGGTGTCTTCAGACTCTACCAGGCTTTATTTTAAATTACACCCCTGTTGGGGGGGAAAAAAAAGAGAAGGAGAAAAAGAAAAAAAAAAAGAGGAGTCAGGAACATAAATTAAGCCTTCAAATTCATGTGCAGTTCTCTGTGACACAAACTTTGCTCTTGGGGTTTATGATGCTAATAAAATACTATTCACTGCTAACAGCTCTTTCCTTCCTGGCCTTGCAAACGGAGACAAATAAGTGCCTGTATTGAAGGAGTTCACAGTTTATGTCTCTTTGCATCAATATGGCCCTGCTTTATTGACATTTTTAGGTAGAAACTGGCTGGTCATATCTGAACTATATTAACTATTATTTATTATTTGGGCTGAGGACCCGAGCCCTCCGTGTTCTAGGTGGTTGTGCATACAAATCAATACTATTTGTATCCCAAAGAGCCTCTAAATATTATGAGAGATGAGAACTAAGTGAGATAAAAAGTGCAAGAAGCAGCGAGGTGGTTTTGTGTAGGAGGTGCTGGGGAACAGCACGAGCAGCCACAGCAAGTACCCAGCCTTGGGCTGTGGTGGAGAAACACTGCCAAGGGTTTGTGGCAGGTTCCTGTGCGTGGACAAGGTGCCACAGAGGCTCCTGCTGCACAATCTGAGCCACAGCTTAATGAGAATTAGTGAGACCCAGGAAATGGTTCTGCTGTGTCCCAAAAGATCCACAATACCCAAGGGCTGGTGCTTCACGAGGGCCTGCACTGTCCCTCGAGTTCTCTTAGATTTCACCCACCAGGTGCTCCCAGAGGAAGTCGTTTGAAGTGATCAGCAATAATAATTTTGTGTAGGATAAATCTGTAAGGAACTGCCTGAGCAGGGCAGCAGGAATTCGAGCCAGCCCCTGGACAGGTGCCCTGGCTGGCTCCAGCATGGCCTGGGAGTTCCAGGGCAGCTCTTCCTGGTGGGATGTTCGTTCTTCTGCTGGAAAATCTGGAGTGGTCTGGTTGGGAGAAGACTGATGGTTATTTAATTGTGGTGGTTTGGTGCTTCTTTAAGGGCATCCAGGTCCAAGTGAGCCACAGAGAATTTTCCAGGGGAGAGCAGAGTGTCAGGAGTGAAGATGTGGTTTGAAAGACATTAGTCTGGATTTTCCTTTAGAATTTGTGATCGCTCTAATCCAAAACAACTTCACACGACTCTGCCATAAATATAACATTTCTTTCCTCTTGTTTTCTTGCCCAGCTCTTTGCTGGAACACTGATAAATGCCCTGTCTGACCCAGAGATTCATGTATGGAGCTGTTTGAAGAAGCACAGTGGAAACTCAGCACGGAACCCAGCCTTCAAAATCAGATTAACCTTTAGGAAGAGCTCCTAAGGAAGTGGTTTGTCCCCTTCAAGGCACTCTGAAGTCCTGACAATGTGACTTGGCTGCTTGAAGCATTTGTCACAAGGAAGGGTCAAATGCAGTTCTCAGAGTGCAGTGAGAGGAACCTTTCCCCATGGAAGAACCTGTGGAAGTTCTGCCTTCCCTCCTTGTTGAATTCCCTGGATTTCACCTCTGTGCTGTTCCAGAGGGAACTGAGAATCCCCAACAGGGAGGCTTGAGTTGGCCTGGAGTGTGTGATTTCCTTATGCCACGGAAATCTCCGCGCTTAATTTTCCAGCTCTTTAGGACCTGGACTAGCTTCTAAAAATAGAGCTTTATTCCTCATGTTCACTTTCTAAAGGACAATGACAGAAGAGAGAGGGAGAGCGAGAGGGACGGAGAAAATGCCATAAACTGGGACATTTTGTTATCACATTCACTGCACATCTGGGAGCTCTTTTGGTACATAATTGCTGGCTAATGCTGCTCACGAGCTGCAGCCCCGTGCACGGCCCCTCGGAAGCTCTTGGGATGTTGTGGCCCCTGCTCTGCAAATTGAGCATGACCTCCTGGCCAGGTGTTCAGCTCTGCACTCCTTCCCTTTTGCTCCATGAGATTCTGGCCAAGGCCACTAAGTTTGGAGGCTCTAAAAGCCTCATTGCTCCCGAATTCCCTTCTGAGGGAGGGAAGTGCAGTGGGTGGGTCCTTAAAGAGAATTCTGTGGTGAGGTCGAACACTTGGTGCCCTGCAAAGCTGACATTGGGTACTGGGGACAATTCCTTTCTATGCCTGGATTTTCTCTGCAGGAAACATCAGCTTATAATGAAATTGAGAAATTATTCCATTTTTCTGTTATTTAAGGAAGGAAATTCAGCCATAGGAATCAATCCAGCAACCTGGATATGACTAAGAAACAGCCCCAGTGCAACACTTTCTCTTCTCTCACCAAAATTAAAAACAGCTCCACAATTCAAAACATTTCCTGACTCTTTAAAATGCCATTGAAACAGAGCTTTTAGGGGAAGCTCTCGTTAAGATGCTTCCCTACCTTTCCTTGGGCATGTGTTATGTCCTCATTAGATTTTGGGGAGCCTCACCCCAAGGGTGTGGCAGGCAGTCTGGTGCTGGGGGTGGCTGGATGCAGCTCCCAGGCAGACATGGAATATGTCTGGGACATATGGTGGCAGATAATGGATGAATGCAGGATTAAAGCAAAGATGATTGAGTAAACTTCTGCTGTCTCCACCTGGAAGTGGTGTCTGTCCACGCCACGTGGTGAAGGTGATAAATTGTAGTGCATTTGTGATCTGGAGCCATCAAATTTCCTCGCCGTCTTTCTTAACCTTGGGACAAATTAAATCAGGTTCTGCTGTGAAGCCTAAAGACATAAAATTTGTTAGCTGTAACAGCATATCCTGCCAAGCAGTCAGAACTCCCTGGTATTAATTACTTTATTCTCTAAGTTAAATAAATGATGTGATATCTGGATTCAGGGGGAAGCCACCCAGGAGTATATAAAGGATGTGAAGATTTTCCTGTCAATGAACATCCAAACTCTGTTGCTAATTTGCTGTGGAGGGAAATAATCAGTTCTAAAGTGCCTCTGTTCCTGAGTGAGATCCTGCCAAAGAGGAGCATCACTTACAGGACATCTGGAATGGTTCATCCCAGTACTACTGGGATTGGTGCTCAGGGCTGGGGTGGTTGCTGGGGGTCCCTCTTCCCCTCTTCTTGGAGTGAGCATCATCCCAGCCTGTGGATTCCTTGGCCCTGCTCCCCAGCTGTTGATGGTTTCCATCAGCTCTGAGAACACAAATCAGTGCATGAGCATCTCCCCATCTGCCCCACATGAACCCAGGTGGGTCCAAAGCCTCTCACACAGAGGGAAAGGTCATCCCTCTTGCTCTGGCTGTGGAGATCCCTGAGCTGATTCCTCTGAGTTTCTCCCTACAAGAAGTGTCTTTCAAAGAGTGTCAAATGCAGCTGACAGCGAGTCCACACTCCCAGGCTGTTCAGTGATTCACTACCCCATTGAAAAAAAACCACACTTTATTTTGAATTCAAATTCGCCTGCCCTTAATTTCCACTAAGAGATTCTCTCTATGCTCATCTCTGCCAGATTAAAGAGCCCTCAGTATCTGATAGTTTCTTCCTGTGAAAGTGGTTGTGCACTATAATCAAATTACCTTTTGAATTTCTTCCTGATAAGTTTAAAGAGATTAATCTATTTGCAGTCTTCATTCTGAAGCCATTTATTTCCACGAGCCTGAGTCCCTCACAGGCATGCTCAGCACCCCCTCTCCAGATCTGTGAATTGCAAGGGTGCACAGACCCTGCAAGTAGGTGCAGAGCTGTTAAACCGAGCTCAGAAATAGCCCAGGAGGTTGGGCCAGGTCCTGTCCTAGTTCTCCATCCTGGCTTCAGTGGGGCAGGAACAAGCCTGGGACATCACAGCACTGAGGAACTGGTCAGAGAACCCAAGACCTGCACCTGGTTATGGGGGAAAACTTCCAATTATGGGATTGGAACCCAAATTTCAGGTGCAGCAACACCTTTGTGATGCAAAGCTGGTGTCACTGAGCCTGGGGAGAGCAGGCAGGGAGCTCTGCACATGTCTTGCTTTGGAACACTTTTCACTCTTCCCATGGCTCAGTTCAACCTCCACCTGCCATTCCTTCCCTTCCTGGTGGAAGATAGAGAAGAGCTACTGGGAAAAAGGTGCTAAATGGGCACCTGAGTTATTATCTTCATTATTTTACTGGAGCAGCTGTGTTTGGCATTACCCTGTGGGGAATGTTCGTACTCAGTCTCTGAGATCAGCCCTGCACCAGGAGCTGGGGGTTTCTTCTCCCATTTCCTGGGATGGCCACTTTGTCCAGCTTATTAAATCCAAAGCAAAGCTTCTAGAGATCTTTAAGAACTACTTTTTATGAAGACTGTGTTACAAGGACTAAGAATTGGGGCTATTTTTAGAAAAGGCTAAGTATTAAAGCGCAGAAAAGACGGCAGATGAGGTGGACAGGGAGGCTGCTCCTGCAGCACGAGGCTCAGCTCATTAGCACATCCTGCCCTGAGCACCACTGCACCCTCGCTCTGCTGTTACACTTAACTGTGAAAATCCAGGGGAGGGGGGGTTAAAAAAAAAGCAAGATCTCAATCCTGCCAGATGCTGAGTGCTTCTTTGGGAAGCACTGAGCTGGCAGGAGTTGGAGCTGCTCAGCCCCTCTCAAACACTCCTCTTCCTCCTCCTTTATTGTCAGCTCCTCTGCAGAGCTGGCCATAAAACAGGCAGGAGATTCCGATAAAATGGAACCATTTCCAAGGGTTAAAATACAGATATTTCACTGTACAGAGCCATCCCAGAGGGCAAGATTCTGTGGAGAAAGGGGGAAAGATGTTCTGGTAGAGGAATAAAGAGCTCCCACAGGCAGAGGGGTGGAGGGGAGGGCTGGTGGAGGGGACAGGGCGAGCCCAGGGGTGCAGTGGGACAGGTCCCTGCAGTGCTGTCCCATGGGCTCCTGGCTGTGTCAGCACCACTCGGGGTGAGCAGGCTTTAGGAAGAGCGTTCAGACCTTAAATCATCACCCAAATTACTGCCACATGTTCTGGCTCAGCACTTGCTGGCCTTATTTATAGCCCAGGCAGCAGACGGCGTCTCCTTGGAGGTTTGGGAGCTGAGAGTAAACTGCAGGTACAAAACGTGGCAGCACATTTCAGGGGATGGAAAAGCGAGGGGTGGCTGCCAGCTCCCCCTGAAGCTGCCTGGGAAGAGGTGATCTCCTTCCAAAGAGTCATTGGTGTCTCAGGTGGTCTTGAGAGTGGTCCCAGGGATTTAGTCCCAGGTCCTGCTGGTCCCAACAGTTGGAATTCGAGGATCCTGGTGGGCATCTTCCAATTCAGGATATTTTATGATTCTTGGGCATACAGAGCATGTGGCAGATGAGTGTCCAGCTCCCCAGGGAATGGGACATGGTGACTAAAACCACTCCTGGACTGAAGCTGCCTTCTACTTCAGATCCTGCTGTTCTCTATTCCAGATCCTGCTGTGGAACATGGCCTTNCCTGGACTGAAGCTGCCTTCTACTCCAGATATGATCCTGCTGTGGAACATGGCCTCCAGGATTGCTTTAAGCTCAAATCCGAATCAATGGAATTAATTAATATTAACACAGCTCAGAGCTGTGCCCTGAAGTGGCTCAGGTGTGTGGGTGCTTCAGCAGCCCCAGACCATGAGATCCCAGTGCAGGGATTTGCTGGGACCCACCGAGGCTCTGCTCATTCCCTGCCTGTGCGGGACTGCCCGGGAAGGGGAGCCTGGAGCAGCGGGAAATGCGATCACAGCCGAGGTGCTGCCTGAACCAGGAGCATCATTTCCACGTTAAACCAGAGACTCGAGCAGCAGGATGAGTTTGAGAGAGTCCTGCAGTCCTTCAGGAGGCACCTCGTGCCCATAAACAGGCTCCCCCCCTCTCCAGAAGCCATAAAGCTCCGTGGTAACGACCATCGTGACAACCATAAACCTGTTGTTTCCATTCCCTGTGATTTACCGAGCTGGTGGGAAAGGTGGGGCTGCTCTTTTATTGGGATGATCAAATGTTTGCAGAGGGAAAATACAATCTGCATTCCTCCAAGGCTGCCTTTATACAGTGAATCATGAATACATTTCCTTTCCCATTAGCAGTTTAACATCGTAGGACACAGAAACACTTCTTCAAAGTGAATTTCTGTTTTAAGTAGTGTGAAGTCCTGGCTGTGGGGGAGGGAATGCAAGAACGTTTGTAACCATTGGAAAGCTGGGCCAGAACCTCCACAAAGCAGCATTTTTCTGCTCTGGGCACCTGTGAGAGAGATAAATCACCTGTCCTGCCCTCGTGAGGTGCTGCCCACGTGCCCAGGCAGTCGAGCTGCCTCAGCATGTACAGGACAGCTGAGTAAAGAGGGCTTTGGTCCAGAGAGAAAAGAGGATGAAGGAAAACAAATCCTTTGAGTCTCTCATGTGCTGGATCAGCCAGGCACACGCAGAGAGGAGATAAATGATGCATGGGGCTGGGGTGGATTTAGCCTGGCATTACCTGGCCATTTCTCTGTGTTAAATACTTCTCCCTGTTTTCTGATGAGTTCAAACACCACACAGGTACTCGAGAGATACTGTACTTAATAGTTGCAAATGTGTAATCGAATACAATTAATAATGGTAATTGTAGTGGCCAGCACGCTGTTGTAATTGACCTAAATGTTCCTTACTAATTAGAACAGCTCTAGTTGAGAAATCGTTCACAGCTTTGAGTAGTGATTTATGCTGGGAAAAACAAGCTGTCCTCGATCTGTGACACACATCAGTGTTCACACAGGGCACATTGGATTTTGCTGTTATATTTATTTGCCTTTTCTGGGAATATTAGAGCAGGATGGACATAAGGAAGGTGGTCTGGGGATGCTGTGGGTTTATCTTTTTCATTTGGATGTTCCCCTCTCTCTTGGGTCACAAGGTATGAGACCTTCCTTCCACACAGGTGGCCCCTGGTCACACTTCTCCTGGTTTAAGTGATCTGGGATCTCTCCCTTAAAACTTCCTTCATCTCACATCTTGTGTTGTCATTTTTACTCCTGCAAAATGAGTATGAAACTCATCCATGAAAGTGAAATGAGAATTTCTGCTTTATTTCTGATTTATGCACTGATACAAATTGTCAGGGAATGTGCAAAGAAGAATCAAGCCGAGCTGCAAACCCCTGTTAGAGCAACTCCACCACAGCTCCCCCATCCACGGATCCGGGATGTGACAGGACCTGGGATGTGGCAGGATCTGGGATGTGACAGGACCTGGGATGTGACAGGACCCGGGATGTCACAGGACCTGGGATGTCACAAGATCCAGGATGTGACAGGATCTGGGATGTGACAGGACCTGGGATGTGACAGGACCTGGGATGTCACAAGATCCAGGATGTGACAGGATCTGGGATGTGACAAGTTCTGGGCTGTGCACGATCTGGGATGTGACAGGATCCGGGATGTGGCAGGATCTAGGTTGTGACAGGGCCCAGGATGTGACAGGATCCAGGATGTGACAGGATCCAGGTTGTGACAGGATCCAGGATGTGACAGGATCCAGGATGTGACAGGATCAGAGATGTGACAGGATCTGGGATGTGACAGGATCTGGGATGTGGCAGGATCTGGGATGTGACAGGATCAGGGACATGACAGGATCAGAGATGTGACAGGATCCAGGATGTGACAGGATCAGGGATGTGACAGGATCCAGGATGTGGCAGGATCCTGAATGTGACAGGATCTGGATGTGGCAGGATCAGAGATGTGACACGTGGCTCGCTCAGTCATTGTGAATTTGGTGATTGACGGCAGCTCAAACAGAGTTTGATGCCAAACACTGTTCCAGTGCTGCCCCAGAGCCAGGGATGGCTCTGCAGCCTTGTCCCTGTGCAGAGTCCTCTCCCTGCCCAGCCAGTCCCATGGGAAGGGCCAGCTCCTCACCGGGAAAGTGAGAGAGTGACACTGTGCCAAAGAGTGGCATCACAATCACAGCTTCTGGTAGAGCTCATCCTGACAATGTTCTCACGTGCCTTAGGTCAGAGAGGGATTTTTGGGGCCAGAATCCCACCTGGCATTAGGACTGCAGGAGATGGAGCCGCTGGGACAGAGCCAGCTGAGCATGGCTGTGCTCCCCAAAAACCGAGTGTGCAGCAGGGCACAGCCACCCCTGAGCCAGCATCTCTGCACCCCCAGACAACACTTCAGCCCCCTCCCTTCCCGGAGCAGAGCCTGAGGTGAGCGCAGCCCCTGCTCCTGCACAGATCCCCGGGAGGCAGCGCGGCTCCGACTGCCAGGGAAGCGCAGAGCTCAGCCGGGCAGGAAAATCAAAAAGGAGCAGTTAAAGGCCTTGGCAGCTGGTCGCCCAAAGCGACCACAAACATGTGTCTCACCCTGGTAGGTCTCATCAGCGCAGCTCAAATGTCAGCTCGTGCTGACAAGCAAGAGAGAGGAAAACACGGCTGCCCTTGCTGGAAAATAATGAGAGCTGCAAGCAGGGAGGGAGCAGAGAGCAGTGCCAGGCGGGCTGTGTCCCGTTTGCGTTCCTCCTCTCCCGCTGTTCATCCAGCACCGCTCATTTTGGGGCTTACACAAGCACTAGGTTTGCAGCAGCAGTGCCAGGCACGGTGTAAATGCCTGGGAGGGGAAAGCCCAAACCCCTCCAGCAGCTGCTGTGCAGACGAAAAAGGTTTGACGTAAACCGCTGAGCACTGATCCAGAGAGGTTTTTAGGAGATAAAAGTTCCATTCCCAAATTTGACACGCACTCCTCTGTGTGGTCTCTGGGCAGTTCTCTTAATCCCTTTGTGCCTGAGTTCTCCAGGCTTAAAGAATATTAGAGGGGGTTTAGGTACAGCTGATCCTGCTCTGGGGCTGTGTGTAGCATTGGGAAAAGTCACATTGGAGGGACACAGGGATGTGGCACTTCATGATGTGGTTTAGTGGCCATGGAGTATTAGGTCAGAGGTCGGGCTCGATGATCCTGGAAGTCTTTTCCAGGCTTGATGATCCTGGATATCTTTTCCAGCCTTAATGATCCGTGCCAGGCAGTCTGTGTGGACTTGGACAGATGAAAAGGCAGTGGAATGCCTGTGGCACCATCCCTGCTGCACTGCTGTGTCCTCTCTCTCTCCATGCAGGGTTTCTCCTGGATGAATCAGCAGGTGCAGCTCACACAGCCTGTGCTGGGCTTGCTCTGTTTCCTTCCACCACCACACACCTGATTTTCCCCCCCACCTTGTAATACATTTTGGGCAGAGGCTGAAGTGCAGCATAAAGGAATGTGTGTCCAGGACAGCAGGTGGAGGCAAGGGACACCTTTCTCTTCTTCTCTCTTCCTCTCTCTTGCAGTGCAGTGCTTTGTGAATCCCCTTCCCACCCCTGCACTCAGCTGGAGAACAGCTCTCTCTCCCACAGAAATATGTACTGCGTCCTCACTGCATTAAGCATTGGCTTCAAGTGAATTTCTCTCACAAGCAGAACTAATAAAAGGACTAAAACCTGCCAGGTTCCACTTGACAAATGGCTGGAAGGAGGACATCTCCCAGCTTTTAGTGTTTGCAGTGATTGATCAGGGCAGGCTCGGAAGCAGCTGACCTGTTGAGGGTTTCCAGAGGGGGAATGATGGAAGGAAGATAATGCTCCTTTCTGGCTGATCACTGTAATTTTTGCTTTTCAGCGGATAACATATCCAGTGTCCAGAAATCACCACCTGTGTTTTGGAACTCGCCCAGGAGCTGCAATTTAAATCCATGTGTGCATCTGTCTGCTCAGCTCAGCCTCCCCAGGCGGATGACAGGGGCTGGGGGTGTTGCTGCAGGCACACACAGAGGGACAGTGCCATCCCACAGTGCTTTATGGCCTGGAATGAAGGTGCCCAACAGGTCAGAGCAGAGCCTGGCATCAATCTGCTGAAGGCTCCAGCAAGGCTCTGTCTGCAGCCAGGCACTTCCTTTCAGTGGAGCTCTGTCAGTCTCTCCTGGGGAAGTTCTGAAAGCCCAAGCTCCAAGATGGATGAGTTTTTGCTCAGCTGGAGGTAGGAGAAGGAGCTCTGGAGTAGGGAATGCCAGCCCCACCTCTGGGCAATGCAAACTGGCCAAGGCTGGATGTGGTCTCTGCCCAAGGCTGAAGGGACAGAGCCTCCATCCATGCAAGGCACCTCCTTTTAAGAAAGTCCTGAGTTCTAGCTTTCAACAAAAATCTGAGGAGTTACACTCCTCCCAGAGGTGCTGGGGACCCTGGAGAGGGGTAAAATGTCCAGGTAATCTGAGCTGCCTTTGCTCAGCCAGACAAGGTGGGGCAGGGACAGAGCCTTGGGATCTGCTCTGTGAATTAACTCATCCCATAGATTTTTCTCATCAAATCCATTTGCAAGCCACAGTGGCAGTTGTTATTTATTTATCTAAATAAAAATAAACAATTAGCTAAGAGGAGATGCACTGTGACCTCATTGTGAAAGCTGTTCTCTGCTTGCTGGGGGTTTCAGACACTTCATCATAGCAACCAGGGGCGTGCTGAGCCCAGGCTCAGGTGGGAGAATCCATGGCTCCTCCTCAAGCTGGTTGTGCAGGTGAACGCTCTCGTGTTTAATTGACATCCTGTTTATTGTTGAAGTGTTGCCCTTTTGGGTTTTTTTCTTCCCTTCTCTGTCCAGGAAGGAGGATTTGGTTCAGCGATCGGTCACAAGAGATTAGTAAACAAGCTGAGAACACTTGCTCTGGAGTGTGTTTGAGATCAGGCAGCTCTTCCTGACCCCTGTTTTGCCTCTCTCCTTCCCAGCAGCTTTCCCTGACTGCATTAGGAAACTTCGTGGAGCCTTCCTGGAGGTGGATTTTCCCAGGGAGTCATCAGCACTGCTGCCTGATTTGTCATTTGGTGCAGTGGATAAAAGCAATTTCATGTTCGACTCTGAAACCCCTTGTTCACTTTATGAATAACTCCTGTAAGTATCACTTCAGAAGCCAATCCAGCAAAGTGACAGGGAAGGGATACTCCTGGGATGTCCAAAAAAAAAAAAAACAGGGAGACCAGATTGTGTCTGCAAGGCCTGGGGGTGTTTTTGTGAACTCCTCCGTGTGGGCAGGGGCTCAGGGAGAGCAGAGCAGGCACTGGAGCCTCGTGCCTGGCACAAAGCCACCTCTGCAGCTTCTCTGGAGTCCTTGTGCCCTGTTAAAGTCCAGAGCTGTGCTGCCACCCCAGGTGACCTGTGCAGGGGGGGGCATTTGCCACCACGGTGTCACCGTGGGTTCGGTGCCACCCTGTCAGACCCAGCAGCGCCAGGTCATTTCAGAGCAACACATCAACACCTTCCAGCTCAGCTGATCCACTGCTGGCCCTGACTGAGATCAGCAACAGTTAATGTTGAATCCTCATTAAGGGGGAAGGACTTTGATGTCTTCTTCCCTCCCCTGCAGCCACTGGCAGGGCACTGGCTCGGGATGATCCCAGGAAGGCTGGAGCTGACCATGCCACTGACTGAACTTCCATCCCTGGAAGTGTCCAGGGCCAGGTTGGACAGGGCTTGGAGCAGCCTGGGATAGTGGAAGGTGTCCTTGCCCACGGCAGGGGGTGGAACACAATGATCCTTAAGTTCCCTTCTCAACCCAAACCATCCTGGGATCCTCAGTGTTCTCAGTTCTTATCAGCAGCTGTTTGTGTGCTGCCCAGACCTCACTTAGTGCAGGTTTCTCATTAAAACACCTGTGTTTAACTCCAGGCTCTGTGCCCTGCTGAAGGGAAGCACAGCTCTGCCAGCTCTCTCAGTTTTTATGGTCACTATACCCTCCCTCATTCCTTGCTGAGACACAAAGCCTGCACAGTCTGCTGGGACCTTCCCACGTATTTCCACAGCTGCAGGGACTTGTCCTGACTTCTGCTCTGCTCTTGAGGAGATGTTGGTGCATTGACTTGCAGTTGCTGAAGCAAAGAATGTGAAGAGATCCCCTGGCCCTGTCTGCTCACAGTAGTTGGTCACTGAAGCACAAGCAGATTTTTGCTTTTCAGATTTATTTTTTTGTGCACAATTAGGCTTAGACTGAGATAACTGTGTCCAGCTGGGCTTCGGCGTCAGCTGGAAACTCTCCAGGCTGGTGCAATTGCTGGGGCCTGCTGTGCTGGGAGGGTTTGGGTGCTGTGAGGGGAGCTCAGCACAGACTCTCCACTGGCTCCATTTATCCACCTTTCCTTGGGGTATTTCTTTGCACCTCCTTGTCCTGAGCTGGGAGCACGTGGGTGCTTCTTCAGCCGCTGCTGGACAAGCAGGGGAGTGGGAGGAGATCTGAAAATAACCCTGGGTTATCTCCTGGCTGGGCAGGAGTGGGAGGGGAGCACTGGGATCCTACAAAGGGGAAAAAGGTGACTCCTCATCCTTTCCTCTTTCAGAAAGAAAAGGAAGGGAAGAAAATATGAAATACTGAAAAGCCTTTAAACCAACCTGGGTCAAATAATCTGAGGGGTGCATATTTGAATCCTTCCCCTCAGGTGGAATGGGTGGACCCTGAGCTGGTGACATTTCTGCCACATGTCCCAAACCCACCTTGCTTTTATTAAAAGCCCACATCTCACAAGTCAGGCCCTCTGATGCCTCCTGCTCGGGGTAAGCCGTGAGGAGCAGCTGGGGAGGGACTCACGTGTATAGAACGACAGCTCGTGGAATGCTGTCAGCATTTCTTTAAGATGCCAGAGGCTTTAATAAGCAAGGGATTAATTACACCTCCCATGGCTTCCTGGCAGCTTCACCTTAATGCTTGAGCTCGTTTGCACGTTGTTATCAGAGGGCAGTAAAGCAATGGCATTGTCCTCCTGTTGTCCCCCAGTGAATCCAGGCTGATGGGACCCACTGGAGGAGCTGCAGGCTGTGCTGGCAGGCAGGGGGTGAGCTGTGCTCCACAGCTTCCTGTGCTCCAGCAGGTGTAATTGAAGGGATTTACTCCATTATCCACTCTGAGTACGGACAAGCTGCAGGGTAAGCAAGGCAAAGGCAAGGCCGGGGTGAAGCCTCACAGCTCAGGTGGCTTTTTGGAGCTGCTCTTCACAACCTTGTTTGTGTAGCTGTGCGTGCCAGTGCCTCTGGGCACAGCCTTTGAAGGTCCTTCCCTGCTGCAGGTGTTTCATGAGCCAGCTCGAGGTGAACCTTTCTGGCAGGTTTTGTTTCCTGTCCTGGGCAGACCTTGGAGCATCAGGTTTCCAACCACCCCTTCTAGCGAGCAAAGCCCTACATTCATGACTTCCCCCGAGGCACTGGGGATGACTGATCAGGCAGTTCTGACCAAAAATGGCACATGAAGTGTTTGCTCCTTGAGGAGCTGAGTAACGCGCTAATGAGTGCAAGACAGATCCTGCTGCTTCCCATCCGATGGGAATTAATCGTGCTTGTGCTGGAGCAGAACCAGGCTGCTTGCTCATGCATTGATTATGGTTTAACTTTCCAGAAAGTACAGTTGAGCTGAACTTTTCACGGAGTTTGAGCCAGGAGTGATGCAGTCAATGAGGAGGGCCCCAAGAGCCCTGCCTTGAGCGAGCGCCGAGCCAGGGCTGAGCTGCTGCAGTGTCCCATAGTGATCCCGGCATTCCCATCTCCCTCCCGGCACTGCCAAAGCATTTATCTTTGATGAACCAAACTGCTTGGCTGAGTGCTGAGCCTTGGCATGGCCTGCTCTGTGTCAGTGGAAGGACTTCCCAAGGCTGTCCTTCCTGCCCTCCTGCTCTGGGTTTGGGGTGAGGAGCTCGGGAAGGGAGTCCTGGGCTGCAGAGCTGAATGTGGCACCCGCCCTGTCCTGGGGCTGTGAAAGGTCAGCAGGGGCTGTGAAAGAGGAATCAGCACCAGGGCTGCCTGAAGGAGCCTCCCTTGGGCCCTTTGGTGGCTGGCAGAGGTTTAAAAATTCTTTATATTTAAGTAGAGAGAATGACCCCTTAAATCCAAGGGTCAGAGCTTATTGCCCTGAGGAGCCCTGATGGCTCCAGCTGCCCAGGCAGATGTTGGGTGGGTAAAGGCCTCTAAAAAGCAAAGCTGGGCTTGGCTGAGCTGAGCTTGGCCAGCCCCTCACTTGCTCCCAGCCCATGAATCAAAGCCCAGCTCCAGCACTGCAGACCTGCCCACAGCCCCATCACTTATTGCTTAACAAGTGCATTAGTGTAAATCAAGAGGCAGGTTTCAATTATCTAATAGAAGAATTATTGATCCACGCTCTCCTCCTGAACGTTCAAACGTTCCAGGAGGAGAAGCAGTATTTGTACATGCTATAAAAACTCTGGAGTGTGTTTTTATGTTTCAATTAGGTGGTGCTTGGAGAGCTGGTGCAAGATGTTTTTGTAGGAGCAGCTGTGGCCAAGCTGTGACTGGCACAGAGTCACTGGTGGTCCACAGCCCTGGTTTTGGGGTCAGCAAAGGACAGCAATAGATGTCATTGCTCTCTTTCCCCTTAGGATGCTGTGCAAGGAAGCCCAGGGCTTCACTTTCCACTCGTAGTCCATGGAAAAGTGCAGCTGTTCCTTAAAATGCCAAATTCAGTTTAAGTGTATCAAATCAAAGCAATTTTCTTCTCCCTGCCCCGTGGTTCTGAGGGCTGGGGGGAGGAAGGGGATTCTTGGAGACATGATGTGAGTGTAAGGAGCCTTGGGCATCTGGCTGATGAAACAAACATCCCACAGGAGGGTTAATTCCAAGTGGAATTATTCTGAACCTTTGGCTTCAGTCCATTGTCCTGCGGTGACTGTGTAAAATGCCATTGAGGGATGTTCCTTTTTCCCTTTGATACAAAACATGGGGCTATTTTAGAAACTTAAAACTCATTCCAGACTCTTCTCAGCACTTCTTTTCAAAGCAGCTCAGTTCAGCTGTCAGTCCCCAGCTCCACTTTAATTAAAATAGGTTTGTAGCCTTCCCTGACAAGCAAACATCTACAGTAAGCTGCAAACTATAGAGCAGTCCTTCCCAGCTTAAGAAGGATGCCACATCAAATGTCGCTTGGCACCTCTCTAGGAGAGCTCTCTATATTTAAGAATAAATATACAAATAAAGTTGTCACCTGAGAAGTTGTTGATAACCCTTTTCTGGGACAGGGAGCTCAGATGAGATGTAACAGCAGCTGCCTGTACTTCTGCCAGTCCCAAAAATGTTTCTGGAGACTCCATGGCCCTGAGTTTTTGTTTTATTTTTTTTTCTCCATTGTGCACGGTGACACAACTTGGGAAAAGGTGTCACTGTGATTTGGGGGAGCCCTGGGGCAGCCGAGGGGTCCTGGGCCAGCAGAGAATTGCAGTGGGGATTGCTCAGCCCACCTCAAAACAGAGCTGGGGTGACCCCGGGGACCCTCCCCTAGGGATGGGATGGAAGCACAGGGAAAGGTGGGAACAGTGCTGGGGAGTTTGCACAGAATATTCCTGTGGTTTGAGCACCTCCCTGCCAGAGCAGGATTTCCCTGCTGGAACGAGGCAGCAGCTGAACCTGTCACTGCTTTCATGTTCTGCTTATTGAAAACCTGAGAAAACCTCCGAAAGCAAATAAGATTAACTCCAAACAAACGCGTGGCGCTCAGCAGCAAATCGTGCTGCAGCTTTATTGCTGTCATCATTATTAACAGGTTTCTTCTCCTGGCCTGGCTGCTGCTTGGTGTATTTTTCAGTGTTTCAAGTTTTTTAAGTCCCCTGGAGATCTCAGGGTTAGGGGAGGCTGTTCTCACCCTGTTTTGGGGGTCAACTGGGCTTCTTTAAAGAAGGTTGACCTAGAATAAGCAATGGGATCACAGAGCTCTGGATATGGGGTTAGAAACCAGCTGCAGCTGGCTGGTTGGGATGGATGTTGTGGGGGATGCTCAGCATCAAGGGGCTAAAATGGTCCAGCCTGGAGGGGCAGAACTGTCCCTGAGTGCCACACTTCTGCCAGGGCAGATTTCCCTGCAGCACTGGCAGGGAAGGGAGCTTGTCCCTGTTTCCCAGCTGGAAACTTGTGCAGTGTCAAATATTCCAACTCCCAGCCAGCCCTGGCCCCACCTTCTGGTACCCAGGCTGGGTTTGTGACTTTGATTCACATATTTGGGGGCTGCCCAGCAGGAACCACACAGCTCCTTCCTTCCTCCACCCCTGTTGGTGCTGCTCTCCATTCAGAACCCTGCAGGATATCATTCCACACCCCTTTAGGGAGCAGAACATCCTCCTCCCACAGCCTGAGCAGTGTGGGAAATCCATCCAGGTGGGACACACCAGGAGAGGACAGCAGTTGTATTTTCCCTCTGCTGTTTACACACTGCTTTAATTAGGAGGCTGCCTTTGATTAGCCGAAGGAAACCCAAGCTGTGTCAATTGAAATTAATTTCCCTCTATCAATTTATCCTTTGTGAAAAGTTTGGGTGTCTTGTTCCGAACTGGAATGTGGGCAGGACAGGGAGAGAAATCAATTTTCCTACCAGGCCTAATCATGAGCGGTGTGAAATTAAGCTGTCACCCAGGCCCCCTAATCCTCGTGTCTAAGTGCATGTTGGGCTCTTTGCTGAGGCAATTACAGGAACCTGGCTCCTCTCCCTCCCTGACTTCCCTCGTTAGAAAACACTTAAGGGCACAGCTCCCTGTGACACGTTGTCACCAGGGAGGGACAAAAGTTTCAGAGGAGAGAAGTAGGACATGTAAGAGCAACACGAACTGGTAGGAATCAAGAAGATATTTATGAGCCATTTACTTACTTAGCCCTAAAAATAGCCGGGGCTGTATGTGAAAATAGGGCTGTGATTGAAATCAAGCCCTAGACATGAGGTAATGGGAAAGGGGGGTACAAAGAGAGAAGCAATCAGGTATTCCATAAATAGCCCTGCTGGCCTCTCCAGGGATGGGGCAGGGGTTTGGTTTGGGTGTTTCCTGCTGGGGGTCCGAGGGGTCAGTGAGGCCTTGGGGTTGAGCTGAGTTTGCTGCAAGACCAAAGGCAATGGGAACACTGGCAGGGCCCAGCACTGAAATCCATGGGGATGATCCCCCACCACCTCAAATCCCATCTGCTGGCCGGTGCTGTCCTCAGGATGCTGTGTCCATTCCTGAGCTCCTCAGCACAGCAGGAACAGGGAGCTCCTGGAGCTCTGTGGAGCTGAGGAAGGGCCTGGAGCATCTCCCTGCCCAGGACAGGCTGAGGGAGCTGGGGCTGCTCAGCCTCAAGAGGAGCCCCAGCTGAGAGGGGCCCTGAGCCCTGGCTGTCCCTGGGTGTCCCTGGATGTCACTCTGTGCCCCTGGGTGTCACTCTTGTGTCTCTGGCTGTCCCTGGCTGTCCCTGGGTGCAGGGAGGTCTCCCAGCAGGGCCCAGGCTCTGCTCCAGGGCCCAGCAATGGCACCAGAGGAACAGGCAGGGACTGAGCTCAGGGAGTTCCACCTGGACATGAGGCAGAACTTTACTGTGGGCACTGGAACAGAGCCCAGAGAGGCTGTGGAGCCTCCTTACTGTGGATATTCCAGAGCTCTGTGGGCACACTGCTGTGCCCTGTGCTCTGGGGTGACCCTGCTGGAGCAGGTGATCCTCTGTGGTCCCATAAACCTGACCCAGGCTGGGATCCCAGGATTCTGTTCCAACCCTCCTGCCTCAGTGAGATGCTTTGAGAGTCAAAAGGTGCTGAGTAACTTCTCCTGGAAGCAGCTCTCTGCAGCACAACCCCTTTGATCTCCTGCTTCCATCTGCTCTTTTATTGCTCCAGGGCTGCAGTGGTGAAGTTTTTAACTCAAGAGGTGACATTTGGGTCCTTTCAGGTCCCTCGGTGTTGGAGCAAGCCCAGCACCCTGGCTGGGTGCCACAACCAAGCTGTGCCTCTCACCTTAACCTGCACAAGAGCACTCCAGGGAGGGGACTGAGAGCAGCAGATGGATTTAAATTCCTGTTTACTGTAGGCTTTTAATAAAGGAGGGGACATGTGTAAAGTCACCAGCTCTGCCCACGCACTGGGGAATTCACCCTGCGACACTTTTCCAGCCTTCCCTTGGTGTGGAGAAGCAGAACCGTGCTCTTGCCACACTGCAATTAAATAAATTCACTGCTCCCCATAAAGCCTAAACCCTATAAAATACAGCTGTTCTCTCCTGCTGGGTTTAAAAATAAATGGATTCATAGAAATGGCTCCAGGTGTGCGTTTGTGCCAGCAAGGCTCCTGAATGCCTGCTGGAAGGGCTGTGGAAATATTTTGGCAGATGTTTCTCCTGGGCCAGGGGATGCTGCTGCTGCAGGGAATGAGTCTCTGAGTGGGGGAAGCAGAGTGGCTGGGCTGAGAGCTGTGGCCCTGAGGGACAGACTGTGTCCAAAGCCCTCACAGTGTGGGTTTGGAGGGGACAGGTCGGTCAAAGGTTGGGCTTGATGGTCCTGGAGGGCATTTCCAGCCTTCACAACCCTGTGATTCTGTCTCTGGTGTAGGCTGAACCAGAGCACCCCTGGGCTGTGCTGCTGCCCTGTGCTGAGGGTTTCCCTGCCCGGAGGCTCCAGAGGGAGGAGGTGGAATCCCTGAGCCCTCTGCTTTTCCGAGTCTTCAGCCCAGCCAAAGCAGGGTGCAGTGTGCTGGCAGCAGCCTGCTCTGCTCTTCCTTAAAATGTGTTGGAAATCCAGGAGCTCAACACCTCTGTGACCAGGGAGAGTGGGGAGGAGCAGAGACCGAGCCCAGCCGTGCTGGTGCGAAATGGGATTTACGACTTGTGACCATTTTTCAAGCGAGAATCATTGATTTCTGTATTTTTTTTTTTTTCTCATAGAATTTCTTCTCCTTGAACTAGAAGAAATTGCCCTGAAGCACCTGGTTTCCCAGGGGTCCAGGGCCATTCCTCCCTGGCACCCTGAGCACAGAGGCTGCTGTGACATGTGGAGCTGTGCTGGGAGCTTGGCAGCCAAGAGGGGCTGGGGATGCTTCAGTGCTGGAGCTGGAGGTGCCATTTTCCCAGAAAATCTTTGCATTTAACATTTCTCCTCGTGGCAGTGCTGTTTTCCCTGCAGTGCTTCACAGTCCACCAGGAAGGAAACCCATTCTTTGTTTCTGACTTACCCTAAATGCCTTTCTTTGTTAATGTCAGCCCATTCTTTCTGTACTGCCTGTTCCAACGCGAAAGGAAACAAATTCTTTCTATGCCAAACTGCAGATTTTTGCCCCAAAAGTGCTGTTGTGATAATTTTTGAAAGGCTGCAAAAAAGTTCTCTTGGTAGGCACTAAAACCGTGCAGATTTTGAAGGTTTTCAAAGGTTGGACTTGATGATCTTGGAGGTTTTTTCCAACCTTAATGATTCTGTGATTCCATCTTTGTGCATTTGGGCTGGGAGAGGAGAGCTCTGAACAATTCTGCTTCCTCTTGCCTTTGCAAAGTCATTATCACAGGCACAGCCATGAATTTGGGGAGAGCTTAAACCCTGCCTCTCGCTTCCCCTCCCTGAATAATGGATGGTTGGGGGGCCTGGTGGGGTTGTTAATGCTCCTGTGAAGTCACAGACCATCTGTGAGCCCAGAGAGAAAGGGGAATAACAACGTTTTGTTTTGTCTGCTCTATAAAACAGGAGCTGGAGGTTGATTAATTCTCATCAGAGAGCTGGGGGAATGTGTTCCAGGGGATCAGGAATTGGGGGTCTGTCTGTGGGGGATGGGATGTCTCTGTATCTCCCAAGCTTCAGCCTGTCCAGTGTGGCAGCATCCATCAGAGAGCGTGGGCAGTGTGTGGGGACAAAGGAATGGAATTAATAAGCAGATAATTAAAAAAAAATGCTAACTGAAAATCAGAATGAGATGAATTCTGACTGACTCCACATCAGGACCTGGAGTGGCAGGACAAGAGCCAATGGGCTCCCACTGCCAGAGGGCAGGGTTAGGTGGGATAGTGGGAAGAAATTCTTCCCTGTGAGGGTGGGGAGGGGTTGGGATGGAATTCCCAGAGAAGCTGTGGCTGCCACCTCCCTGGAAGTGTCCCAGGCCAGGTTGGACAGGGCTTGGAACACCCTGGTCTGGTGGAAGATGTCCCCACCCATGGCAGGGGGATGGAAATGGATGATCTTCACACTGCCTTTCAACCCAAACCATTCCATGATTTCATGATTCTATTTCCTTCTCATATGAAGGAACGTGGCCTATCACTACTCACTTGAAAAGACAAAAATCACACTGTACTGAAAGAGTGACTTCAGATCCCTCTGTGAATATTCCCCTGCAATTACTCAACTCTGTTAAAGTGTTTCAAACATTTTTGGATCCTGGAAGAGATCTGTTTATCACTTCTAATTTCTACAACTGGGTCTGAAAACTAATTAGTAAAAGAGATTGTACCATCTGCTTCCTTGGGATGTGCTCCTGCTATAACTATTTATATTTTAAGTTGGTTCTTTTTTTCTTTGTAAATTTACTCTCACTCCTAAAATGGATCAATCCAACCAATTGTTGTTTTATTGTGGAGTCATATTCAGCTTCTTCTGGATCTGCATCTTTTCTTGGCATCAAGAGCACCTGAGAGGAAGGAAACATAAAACAAAACTTAATCCTGTCATTCTTTCTGCACAAATCTGCCTGGTTTGTATTCCTGGGGCAGCTCTTGCTGGAAAACACTGCAGAGTTTGCAGGTAGGAAAGGCAGGAGCTGTTCACCTTAAAGAAAAGAGCAATTCTCTGTGGGGAGGGAGCAGGAGGAGGAGATTCAGACTCCCCTCCTCTCCTCAGCCCTGGAAGCAGGGATGGCCCAGGTTGGGAGGGTTCATGGCTCTTGGTTTGACCATAAATTCTGGCATTGGGGCAACCCTGGGAGCAGGCCAGGGCTGATGCTTTCGCCATGCCAGGACTGTTTTCTCCATCAGAGACTGGCAGAGCTCAGTGATCCTCCACGGTGGATATTTCCCCTAATATTCCACTTGAACTCTCCATCACTCATTTTAATATTATTATTCCTGTTTACACACTGAACAACCTTCCCTCCCTGCTGGTTGATGTCCTCATTGCGTCTGCTTTCTGCAAGGGAGAGCAAGATCTTATCCTTAAAATAAACTCAGCAGTGGAGACTTCAGAGCCCTCCTTTGCCTCTGCAGGGGGTGGGGGATGCTTCCCTGAGCCCCCCACTCCCACCTGCACCGAGCTGTGGATCCTGAGCCCTTGAGAATGGATTTTCACACGGCAGATGAGGAAGAGAGCACTGAGTTTTCAGCAGCTGAGCAGGAGCAGTGATTCTCTCCTGGAATTGCAGTGCCACTGCCAGCTCTGCCAGAGGTGGGACAGAGAAATTGAAATAACTCAGAGTAACCAAGTCAAAAACGTCAATCCGAGGTATAGCCACGTTTTCCTGCTCATTTCTCCTCACCTGCAAAAGGATCAGCTCTTAACAAGAGAGAAAATTGAAACAATGCTTGTGCTGTGGCTGAAAATCCACTCATGTGATGGATGCTGTTCCCCCTCCCAGGTGCCAAAGACCTTTAGACCTTCAGCTCATGAGATTCCCATCAAGCCAACAAAGGTCATGCTTGGCAAATAACATGTCTCAGATGAGCTTCTTCCCCTGCACGAGCTGAGCTGCTTGGATCATGCCCTGTTTTTATCCCTCCCTTTGAGGGCTCCCAGGCTGGTGGCAGGGAAGCCATTATCAAGGAGCTGTTCCTTTGCCTTGGCTTTGTGGTTATAAATACTGACACCTTGTTCCATTTTTCATGCATTACTTCTTTCCCTGCCCCATTCAAAAGAACAAAAGGAGTTCTGAGCTCTCTGAGCCTGGAATCTGACAGGTTTTGCTTGGTGGTGGCATCGCTGGTTTCTTAGTTCCGCTCAAAAACAGATTTTTCCTTTTACGTGAAGGGGAAGGGGGGGGAGGAAATGAAATGATGGAGAAAGCTGGAGGAGGTTTAACCTGCATGCATGAAGCAGCAATTCCAGTGATTTTTATTGTCTAGGCTTTCTGATGGTTGTCCCAAATCATCAATAAAGCTCCGAGCTGTCTCTGCTTCGCCCTCCTCGTTAGCTGGAGGCACAGCTCAGTGCTGGGGCTCTGTGCCTGGCTGGGAAGTGCCTGCCTGGCTAATTCCCCTCTCCCCCTGCCTCTCCAGCTGCCTCTCACTCCCATTTGGAATATATATGGGATGAGAGGCACACATGGCTCGGGGGAGTGGGCAGGATTTATGGCCAGCAGACAGTGTTTAGTACAGATGTGCAGAGCAGCAACTCTCAGTTGCCAACAAAACCTCTGGAGAGATACATCATAGCAGGAAGTTGTCAGCAATTAATTTTCAGAGGGCTAAACTTCGCCCATTTTTTAATAGAAGAGGAGTCTAAAGGACCAAAGAGAGAATAAATCTTTTGGACTCCTGGGAGTTTTTTTAGCTACTTTCCTGTGCAAGCGTTGCTGCTTTTTCTCCCTTGCAACAGGTAAAACATTGGGGGTTCAACCACTGAGAAATATTCTCAAACAAGCCAGACTTAAAACATAAAACTAAACATAAAACTAAAACCAGCTTTCCTCTGTGAGATCCCTTGAATCCCTCTGCAAGGAAGATGCCAACACTTGGATAAAGGTCTGGTTGATCTCGTGGGTGACACCTGAGTGACAGAGTGAGGAGGGCCTGAGCTGCCACTGGTGGATGTGAAAACTTTGCTGACAGGGTTGGTTGCTGACTACTGCAAAATCAGTTTTGGGGGTGGATCTGGGGGGTTTGGGGTGGGTTTTTTTTGGAGGAGGGGGTCGTGTCTTTGCAGCTCAGCTCCTCTGCCAGCCACGCACTTCAGAGAGGAAGGAGAGATGGCCACAGCTCCATTGCAGGCCTGCCTGGATGGTGGCTGGTGGTTGGAGCTGAATCAGTGATGTTTTACTGAGGCTGTGGCACGAATGGAGAGTTTCTGTTCCTTCTGAAGAACCTCAGCTCCTCACAGCATTTCAGCATTTTACTCACAGTTAAGCCAGGGTTTAAGTCCAGTTCTGCTGTGCACAGTGTGAATGGGGTGAGTGTCTCATGCTCACTGTGGTGGCTTTGAGCGCTCCCAAAATTTCCCATTGCCACCAAAATTGGGGATTTCCTTCCTCTATGGAAGCTGACAATCACAGCTTTATATTGTCTTTATATCACAATAAGGTTTAGTGAGCATGGTGGGATTTGACCAAGGGTTGGACTTGATCCTGGAGGCCTTCTCCAACCTTAATGATTCTGGCAACTTTAATGATTCCAGCATTCTCTGTTAACAAAACCAACAATTCAACAAAAATTCACAAATCATAGAATCCCAGACTGGTTTGGGTTAGAAGGGACTTTAAAGCTCATCCCATCCACCCCCTGCCATGGCAGGGACACCTTCCACTGTCCCAGGCTGCTCCAAGCCCTGTCCAGCCTGGCCTTGGACATTTCCAGGGATCCAGGGCCTGCCCACCATCACAGGGAAGAATTTCTTCTATATATCCAACCAAAATTCCCCTCTTTCAGTCTGAACCCCAAAATCTCCCAAAGGATGGTGGCAGCTCCAGCTGTTTCTCCCCATTTTGTGCTGTTCTGCTCCTTCAGTACAAAGTCTCAGGGATGGTAAAAGCTCCTGGAAGTGGAAGCAGACCTTTGGCTGCCATCAGCAGAGCTCCTTCCCCCAGGTGAGGCAGTGGTCTGGAAAGCTCAGGAGATGAAGAACTTGAGCTGAAAATTCACTGTGGAACAATTCCACTCTGTCATCTTTCTCTTTATTACCCTTTCCTCTGCGGCCATGATGGGATTAGTGATATTTCCATTTGTCTGTTTTATGTATTTTGTTATCCCTTCCTCTGAAAAATTATTACAGGATGAAAAGTTTGTCAGGCCTTGGAGTTCAGCAAGATTCTCTCTGGAATTAATTTCCTACTGTGGAGTGTGAGCAGGCATCTAGAAAAACACTATTTGATTATACTTTTGTTTTCGTATAAGAAAATGATTTTTTTTGCTTGTTGGTGGGTGTAGGACACAGCTGTGTGGGAAAGGCAGGATTTTTGTTTATCAGATGCCTGAAGACTTAAAATCCCAAGAAGCAGTAATGAGGAAAGCTGAGGAAATGGAAGTTTTGCTTCAGCTGGTTATTTCCTAAGTGTCAGAAACCCAGAGCAGAGGAGAAGAGTGGGAGGAACAAGGACACTGACCTGGAATCAACCACCCCAGTGGGATGAGCTGGGATCTGTCAGAGCCAGAGGCCCAGCACAGCCAGATCCAAGCGGGTCTGGCATGAAATGGCTTCTCTTGATTTTCTCATCCTCCCCGTGGAGTCTCTCTCTCTTGATCTAATTGAAGGGGTTTGTTCTGACACCTGCTGCAATCAGGGCTAAATGCTTTCCATGGAAAATCAATGCCAGGAACGAAGCCTGTGCTGTGCTCTTGGCTCCAGTGGCTCTCCAGCACTGGTTCCCACTCGCTCCCAGTCACAGAGACCCTTCTGCTCCATCATTCCTTCCACCTGCAGCATCTTCCCAAAGCCACCCCTGAGAGGTTTTTAACCCAGGAACTTGTGGATCCTTCCTGCTCCACCATTCTGCCCTTCCCCTCGAGCTCAACTGCTCTCACAACCTCTCTGATCACATTCAGATCAAATCAGGCCCCATGGTGGTGTTTGGAACGAGACCTCCTTTAAGGTTCCTCCCAGCCCAAACCATTCTCTGTTTCTAAGGTATCTGTGATGTTTTCTGGCTCAGCAGCATGAGGAAGGATCCCACCAGGTCCTGCTGCTCCATCAGCTGCCCGACACCATGGCTGGGGCTTCCAGAGGAGGAGACTGAGGAATGCTGGCTGCTCCTCGGGGTCTGTGGTGAGCGAAGATCCATCATTTCCCCTCTCCTCACATTACCAGTGCTGATGGAGGATTCACTCTCCCTTTAAATGAAGTAACCTCTGCAAGGACTGATCGTGCCTGAAGCCTCAGACCTTCGTGCCAGGATGGTTTATTCTCCATCATCCAGAATAATTCCCTTTCTCCAGCTGCTGGCCTCGTGTTTCGTGTGCTGAGAGGAGCTGACTCAGAGATGACTCAAACTCTTCACACGCCCTTGAGGGTTTGCAATTGAAAGAGCAGAGTAAGGTTGGGTGGTTAAATAAGAGACTGCAGCCAGCAGCCAGCCCCTTCCCGAAATCCCAGGGGGAAGGCAGGACCTGGAAACTCACTGGGCACAGTGATTCAATGGAGTAAGAAAGAAACACTTGTAAATACATTTATTAGTGCTGTGGCTCTGGCAGAGGCAAAGGAGAAGCTACCCAATTACCTGCAAATACCTCCTGGAGTCCATAGGTCAACAGGGAGAGCAAGGAACAGGGAGATGCTTCTCTCTTCCTGTGGGTTTTGTTTAATTCCACAGCTCTGATCTTAAAGGCAAATGATAAAACTGGGGGGTTTTAAAAGGAAATTTCCAATCTGGGGGCAGCTGCAGAGCATGAAGGGTTACTGGGAAGCCTCAACACCAAAACTGGTCTCTGGATCCAGGTGTAGGAGGGACTTTCCTGAAAAGATTCTGGACCCATCAGGTTTTTCTCAAAGCAGACCACCAGCAATCCTGTGAGATTTCTGAGTCCATCCCCACCCCTGGTTGTGTCCAGCTACTAGAAAATACCCTGGGGATGAAGGGGCAGGATGGGATCCTTTGCCTTGGGTTGCACAACAGGAATGAAGTAACCAGAAAAACAGCATTGATTGGTATTGGTACTGCTTGGTGGAGCCTCCCTAAGAAGCAAAAGCAGCACCTGAGCTGAGGCCAGGCCCCATCCCTGGAAACTGGGGTCTCTCCTCTCGTGTTTAGCCAGGACTGTGGGTGTTGCAGGGGGGGATTATCACCCTGTGTTCTGTAAGAGCTGAAATGTGCTTTTAGACCCTGAGCATCCCCAGGCATCTGTCATTCCTGCTTAGCACATCCTGGGCTGAGAGCGAGGGAATTGAACCTGGATGCAGAGCTTTCCCTCAGCTGGGGAGACTCCCCAGGTGCTGTGAGGTCTGAGGGGGGGGATTATGGGCTTTACAGTTGGTGGGATTGTGGCAGGATTTCCACAGGGCTTAATGGAGCCAACACCTGTAAGTTAGGATATTTTTTAATTTGCCGAGGTAAAACTCCTGTGGGAAACTGCATTCGCTGTTGTGAGCCTTAGAGGTAATTATAATCTCCTTTTTTGACACTGCACTGTTGGGAGTGAATGCCAACATTTCCATTTGAGGGCTTATTTGATTATTTTTCTCATTTTGCTAAACATTATTGCATTAACCCGCCACTCCTGAATCCTTGTCCTACCATGGCATTTATGCATGAGAGGGTCTGTGCTCTGAAAGGAACATCAGGCTGAAGAATGCTCCATGATGATGGAAAGGCTTCTGTTTATCCTGTGGGTTTGGCATAAGAGCTTATTTTTGGCTTTGGAAGCAAATGTGACCTAGTTTGGATCCAAAATGTAATCTGAACCTTCAGCTACACATCTCGGATATTTATTAGGGCTGAAAGTACTCAATAAATGTATGTGAATATATGAGTCAAACTGAGAGACAGGAAGTTTAGGTTGGAGATTAGGGAGAAATTCTTTCCTGTGAGGGTGGGCAGGCCCTGGCACAGGGTGCCCAGAGAAGCTGTGGCTGCCCCTGGATCCCTGGAAATGTCCAAGCCAGGTTGGACAGGGCTTGGAGCAACCTGGGATAGTGGAAGGTGTCCTGCCATGAATCAGGTGAACTTTAAGGTCCCTTCTAACCCAAACTATTCCATGATTTTGTCTCACTCAATAATCTTCAGCACCAGAGTGCTGGGACCCCTTTTGTTCTGTGTCCCCCCCTGTTAAACCAGAGGGGAGCAGGAGACTCCTCCAGTCTGCAGCAATCTCAGACTGCTCTGACCAAGCTCTCAGGTGAAACCATCCCTGAGAAAAATCCTTCCCCACCAGGGCTCACTGCTCCTCATTTTTCCTCCCAGTCTCTGCTCACACTGTCCTGAATGCAATTCAACTTCTGGGTTGTTCCTCTTAGTCCATGCAATGCTTTCCTTTTTTCCCTGCTTACTTTTAATTAAATCTCATCACTTGAAAAATCCCAAGGAAGACTTTGCAAGATCTTTAATTTGATTTTTATTTTCATTAAGCTCAAACTTATATGACAGATCTCCCAGAGCTGTTGCTAAATGCACTTTGTTTTCATGCAGTGCTCTTCTGGCTGGAAGTCCTGTTCCTGCCACGGGAATGTGGGCAGGAAAGGAATGTTCACCTGGGGTTTATGACCCTGAGAACCTGTTTTTGTTATTGAAATCGTGGTGAGCAGCAGAAGTGATGAAATACTGAGTTCTGTGGAGTCTGAACATTTTTTTTTTTTAAACTCCAGTCATTATACATTGTGCTGCCATAAAAAAGCAGAGGAAGAAGATCCTTCATAGAGAGCAAGCAATTCTTCTTGGACCTTATGAAGTTAATTATTTTATATCCCATAACTGAAACTTGTAACTCAGTGTAATTGGCAGGAGGAGTCCCACAGTAACAATCACGGGGCTGGTTATTGTTTCCTCTAGTGCTCCACTGTGGGAATGCTGGAAAAACAGCCTCCCATCCTGGTGTTTATTGGCAAATGCTTAAATAAATCATGCCAGCCTGTACAACAAGCTCAGCGATCAATAATCTCTTCTGTTGAAATGGAAAGTGTTGCAGGAGGGGAAGAGCTGGGGACAGGCAGGGTTTGTGGTGCCCGTTTAGCTGGGATTGTGCTTTATGGATTTGGGAAAAGCAGAGACCAGGCCCAGGCTGGATTAGGCTCTGAGCACCCTGGTCTAGTGGAAGGTGTCCCTGCCCATGGCAGAGGGGTGGGATGGGATGAGCTCTAATGTCCCTTCACCCCAAATCATTTCAGGATTTAATAATTCTAGGAGGATTTTACGAATATTTTTCTCCTCCCAGTCTGCCAGCACCACAGTGTGAGACCATAACAGGACATGGATTAACCTCGTGGTGCTCCCATATTCTGTTAAAAGCCCCAGTGGATGCCTCAGGCCCTGTTTGCAGCCCAGGTGGAGGAACCAGCACTTTGTGTCGAGGTCCCCATGTCCCACACTGAGCACCCTGGTACCCCAGGGCTCCTCACGCCTGTGCTCAGCCCAGGGACACCAAAGCTCCTCGTGCTGCCTCAGCACCCATGGCAATGACCTCATCACTCCCATCCTGGGTGATTTTGTGCAGCCACATCAGCCCCAGCTCCTGAGGTGCCTCTTCCAGCCATGCTCAGCCCAGGGAGGCTCTTGGCCATGCAAGGCTTGATTTCACCCAGGGGCTGCTGCTGCTGCTCTGTCTCACAGACCCTCTGGAGCTGCCTCCCTCTTGCAAAAACGAGGTTCACTCTTGTGGTAAAATTTAAAAGGTTTAATAAAAAGGCAATAGGAGACAGAAATGAAGCAAATGGTTGAATGGTCAGGGCCTTTGCTTGCTGCCAGGAGCACATCTTAGCTCAGAAAACATTTCTTTAAATGTACCAGCGTGTGCATGTTCACAGACTCTCATGGATGATTCAAACATACCTTTTTTGGTGCTTTCTCAGTTTCAAGCCCCCCCCCAACCTGCCCTTATTTCCTTTTTGCAGGTCTGTTTAGAAGTTTCAAAATTCTTGTGGTCCTGTCCTGCAGACTCAGCCTTTGGATATCCTGTGCTCCACTCCCTGATCAATAATTCTTCCTTCGGGGTTCCAGAGTCTGTCTCTGCTATCTTCATCCAGACACTCCAAGAACGTGGGGAATTTCCTTGATTGTCTTTGTTATTACAAAAGAAGCATTCTACATATCATGCTATAATCCTAAGAAGGATCCATATCCCACTACTATTTCTAAGAAACTAAATTCATCCAGCAAAGCTTTCTAACATTACACATACGACATTCATTTTAATATTTGTGAAAAGCTGATAATATGCAATATGTGCTTCTAGCACTAAGATATTTTTTCCTGTCTGCCACTAATTTCTGCCTATTTCTCTCCCAGGTGGAGCCTGCAGTGCCAAGAGTGACACATCTGTGAGCACTGACACAGCCTCGCTCAGCACTGCCTGGAGGTTCCAGCACAGCCAGGGAGAAGGGCTGGTGTTGATATGGTGTGGCTCTGTGTGCTAGGGCTTGTCCACAAAACTACTCACATTCATAGATCTAAATTCTTGAAATTTAGAAGGCTTTATTAATATCAAGGAAACAGAGCAAATCTTTCTCTCTCTCCAGCCAGGTTAGCTGGAGCAATTGTCTGTGTCTGTGTGCGTGAACAGACAGACTCTGTCCCTGACTATGTCTGTCTGTATTTCCAGCACAGCCTCATAAAATATGAAAACAAAACAAAGACAGAGTTCTTTCATTGGTCAAGGAAAGCACCTTGCCAGAACATCTCTCATTATTTACATTCTTCTCCTGGGAACTTACAGAAGCTCCCTTTTAGAAATGGAGTTAAATATTACAATTGAAGACAAGTTAAAAAGGAACTTGCCCTTCTCAAGCCCTTTGCTGAGATCTCTCTAAAAATCCACTGAGGAGGCAGCACCACAGTCTGGGATAACAGAGCTTTGCTTAATGTCACCCTTGGCACCTGGGGTGGCACATTTGAAGTGGAGGGGAAGGGCAAAGCAGGAGATCTCTGGTGGATGTGGCACCTCCACCCTGCTGCTGCTGGAAGGAGCAGTGGCTCAGGGGTGGCTGAGGACACTGCTCCAATTTAATGCTTCAGCAGGAAATCTTAGGATGGATCCTCAGCTGGGACTGATGCCTTAAATGGCTACCTAGAAACAGAGAGCAGACAGGAATAAAGGAAAAAGGTGGGATTTATTGGAAAGGCCTTCAGAGGTACACTCTGGGCTCCAGAGGCTCCTGCCTCAGTGGATCCCAAAATGGACAAGGACAGCTCATGAGTTCTTCCCACTTTGATCTCAGCATCAATTCCCCAAGCAGAGCCCAGCCAAGGATGTGATTTCCCCCAAGCTTGTCTCTGTTTTCCCGAGATGAAGGTTTCCAGTTCTTGTTCTGAGTGTCCTTGGAGAGCAAGTTAGAGGTTTTGTTTTGTCTATCTCAGCATAGAGAACAGCACTTAACAGCTACAGGAAACTTCAGAGCTACACTAGCAGTACAGGATTTGAAAAATATAAAAGTTAAAACCTAAGGCATCAGGACGAGCTGGCCACACTTTCAGAGGAAACCAGGCAGTTTGTGAGGGATGGGTTCTGGCCTGTTGGTCATTTGAGGTCTTCAAGCTCATCTGCCAAGCTGCACTCAGGTTTGTGAGCTGGCATGGCATTCCTGGCACGTGGAGCAGGAGCAGGGCTAAGCACACACTCAGGATTAAGCATGTGAGTGTTTTACAGAAATACTCCTTGTGTCAGTTCACATATCCCCCTGCCCTTTTTTCTGCATGGAGAATGCTGGCTCAATTAAATTGTCATCTTCCTGGAAAAAAGATGTCCTGGTAGCAGGCCTGGGTCTCTTGGTATGAAACCACAATTCTGGAAGGAATTGAAACAAAGTCATCAGTTTTAGGGGGTTGCTGAATTTCTTTTTCTATCCCTTCCATCGAGAAAAGGAAATATGCTCCTGAGCTCTCCAGGTAGTGATTTCAAGGTAGGATGGCTCCTGTTAAATTAGACATTTATGGACTATTTAGTAAATTACCTCCGAGACAAAACCTTCCAGAATTGTTTCCCGCTTCATATGGACTATTTCAGAAAACTTACCAGGATGATCTGGGGCTGGGAGGAGCTGAGGAGCATTTGGATGTGGGAGAGGTGGCTTGGCTGGGAATTCCCAGTTGTGTTTTGTGGTGAGAGCTCTGGGAACGGCGCAGGTCCAGCCCTGCCTGGAGCCTTTCCCAGTGCCAGCAGCTGAGGGAAGGAGCCTGTCCAGGTGAATGTGGAGGGGATGTGATGTGATCCCTCTGCAATGATGGTCCGGAGGTGTTGAGGGGTGCCTGGCCCCGGGGGGGGATGTGGTGAGGCCACACGTGGCCACTGTGGCTCCAGCTGCTTCCTCAGACAGACACCCTGGGCTCGCTCAGGGGCCAAGGCTGTGTCCCCTTGGCAGGAGGAGCTGTTTAGGCTGTGGGGGCTGGAAACATCCCCAGCTACAGAATGGGGTTTGTGGGGATGCATGGGGGGCAGGGGATTTGCACAGAGCACACCTGGCCAGCTGTGGGTGGGATTTACCCTCACCAGAAGCACCAAACCCACATCTCCTCCCCTCACTCCCCCCTCTGCTGGTATTGAACAAAACCTGGTTTGGAGCAGAAGCTCCTGCTCTGGGATTTGTTTGCACTTTGCACTGGGAATTCTTCCCCTGTTTGCTTTCACAGCCCCAGCCTGACCTTCCCCTGATGCTGGGATGCCAATTAAGGAGCTCGAAGCAGGGAGGGCTGTGGATGTTATTGATTAGGGCTCTAATTGCTTATCTCCCCATGCTGTCCAAGCAAAATGGGCTGGATGGAGAGGCACTGAGTGAAATGGAGACGTGGCTGCCACGGGACTCACTCAGACATCATTCACCAGCACGAGGCTGCAGCATTTGGGAGCAGTTCTTGTTCAGCCCAGCCAGTTTTGTCTCACTGCTGATCCCTGATCCTTTCCAACCTCTCTGCTTCCATGAGTCCCTCACTGTGACCAGCCACGGGTGGTCACTGCAGGCACACCCTGTGTTCTGCTGGAAGCACCCCCCAAACATGTCAACTATCTCATTAATTCTTTCCTTCTAGCCCAGAACCAATGTTTGGGCATTTCAGGGCATCACAGGACAGCAAGGGGAAAGTTACATCTCCAAATGGAGACCAAAGGTGGTTTTTTTTAAAATCCCCATCTCAAGGGAAGTTTAAAACATGGGGAAGACTTTTTCAAGCTATTAGTTGATCACAGCTTTGGTAACTTGGAAAAGGAGAGGAAACCTCACCAAAGACTGATGGAATATGACAGTAAAGAGTGCTGAGCTGTCAAGAGCCAGGACTTTCAGAAACAAGAGCCCTCTGCCCATAATTATGTCTTGTTCTTTGTCCAGGGAGCCTTTAGCCACCAGAGGTGTGGAAAAAGCAAAGTGAACTCTCTGTTAGCTGTTGCAGGAAACTTTGCTGCCCTGAGAGCAGGGGATGATCCCAGAGTTGTCTAACTAGGCAGACAATTGTTTGAAGAAAGGATTTCACATCCAGGCCTGAACGAGCTGGAATTGACCCGTGAAGTGAACAAAAGGCTGAATTTCATTCACGGCCCCTGCACAGAACCTGGCTGAGGACGAGGAGCCTCATGCTGCCTCTGTGCTTGGGGTGAATTTCTTTAGAATGGGCTGATAATTGCATTGCAAAGCCAGAACCAAGCAGGAAGAATTTACCTTCAAGGCCCATGAAGGTCAAGATCAGCCTCGGAACACCATCAGGCTTTTCAAGACAAAGTTTTAAGGTGAAGAGGGAAAGGACTTTGTGAACTCAGGAGGCCTTGAAGATGTTCAAGGCTGACAGCAGCCATTTTGTGCCAAGCAGGACATTTTTCAGGAGTACAGCTGGGCCTGTGGTTCATCCAGGGCTCCTCTTCTTCAGGGAGTCATTGGGTGCAAGCATGGTGTTTGTTTTCCATGGTTTGGGGTATTCTCTGGAAATGCCCCGAACCTTCGGGAGACAAGGTCAGGGAGGCAAAAGTACAGAATGCTTTGCTCCTAAGGACGCTCTTTTGGGAGCCTGAGCAGCTCCCAGAGGGTACCAGTGCTCCTTCCCAGATGTGCTGCACCTCTGGGGCAGACAGAAAGCCTTGGGTAAGCTGGAGCTGCCCTTCCTCTGTAGTGAATCCCTCCCCTGTGGAACCAGCAAGCCCCTTGGAGATAAGAGCAGGTGGCTGCGAAAAACAGCGCAGATAAGGGAGGATTGGAGACAGTGAAACTGTTTTTAGGTAAATTTCTGCTTTTCAGATCAGATCTGCATGTTTATCCCCTATCTACATGCACACTTAATCCCCAGTTGCCATGGGACAGGAGAGCTGCCTGTTTTTGCAAGCTCTTTCTCTGAGCAATTTCCTGTTGTTAATGCAGCTCAGTCCCTTGATTCCATTCCAGTCAAATCATTCCTGTTGTCTTTTCCGAGGTCATTGTGCTGCCTTGCAGCACCCACACCTCTGTGTTTGCAAAGTCTGGGAATAAAGAGCCCTCTCTGAGGAGCTGCTGAGCCAGGCTGGCACAGCCAGGTGAGAGCAGACCTGAAAGGGCATTTCCATCCCTTGATCAGCTGCCAGTCCTGCTGCTCTGGGCACATCCAGGCTCGGCCTCAGATGTGTGGTCTGACTTATGTAATCCTCAGATCTAGATAGTCCTCACTACTCCCCACTCAGGATTATGACAAGGTAAATATGTTTTTAGCACACAAAAAAAGGTGGAAAATCTGATCGTTTCGGTGAAGCAGACAAAAGCTGGGAAGTCTTAGCAAGGATATTTTTGAGGTGAAGCACTGAGGTTTGAGGGAGGGAGAGCAAGGCTTGGAGAAAATGGGCTGGGTGGCAGTAATAGAAAAAACTTCCTGCTTTTCTTACAAGCGACCAAATGTGGAGTGGCAGAGGCGGCTCCCTGCAGCAGAGCTGCCTCTCTGACGACAAACACGTCGAGGTGTCGATGTGGGGAGCAGCAAGTTGTGTTCCAGACTCTGGTAAGTACAAATATACTGTGCTTCACACGTGTTCCAAAGAAATCTGTCTTTCTCCTGAAGGTGTCACCCCACTTTGCAAAGTCTCTTTTATTCCCCTTTTTCTGAGTCACAGAGTGAGGGGGGAGGTCAGGCCTTGCCAGCTGCAGAGAATCCCAAGAGCATCCCTGGCCACCTCATCCCAGTGGTGGGTGTTGGGTCGGAATTTGCTGTAATGACTCCCCTGGTGAGGTCACACCAGCGAAGGGAACAGGATGGGATCATCGTTAGGTTAAAAATAGAAACTCACAGTCACAAAGCGTGGGGTACCTGGCAGTGAATTGGGTCCTGGCCCTTCCCCACGCCTGCAGCTGCTGCTGCTGCCTGCACAGATGAAGGATTTCCCCCTTTTCCCATCCCTCTGGCACAGCAGAATGCCAGGACTCACCTGGGAGGGTGTGAGTGTGTCCTGATGGGAGGAAGGCACCGATGCCCATGGCAGGGAGCAGCTGCTCCTCTTCTTGCCTGTGCCCACCCCAAGCTGTGTTTGGGGCAGCCTCGGCCTGGCTGTGTGGGTATGATGGGTTTGAGCCTCTGCTGGGTGATCCCAAAGGCACATTTCCTCCTGGGCACAGTGCTGGCATATGCACACGCATGCAGCAGGCACTCATGGAACTGGCAAGCTGGAAAAATAACAGCATCCTCCGGGAAAAGAGAGGCTCCCACGTTGGTACCTTCCTCCCCTCTGCTGGCAGTCACTCTGCACATCTCCAGCTCTCAGGCTGCTGCCCCTGAGAGCCGGGGAGGGAGATAAAACAATCTCATCACAGCGACGTTATTTCCCTCTCAAAGTCCTCCCGCATTTTCTTATGTGGATGTTGATAGCGAGGGCTGTAGATGTCACCGCTCTGGATTTATGGATAGAGATGTGCAGATGAGTGTGACAGCTGGGCGTCTGACTCCTTTCCATTGCAAAATCTGATCCCTCTCCTCTGCCATCAGTTGGATTTCGTGCCCCTCCTGACTCCTTCGTCGGCAGAGCTGGGAGCCCTGTGGAACTCGAGGCTCCATTTCCAATGAGCTTGTTGGGTCTCAGCCCTCAGCAGTGAACTCATTAGCAAAATCAGCACTGCTGGACACCCCCTGATTGCAGAGGTGTCATGTCTGAGCTGCCCTCCCTCTGCAAAGGCTTTTCCCCTTGGCCAGGCAGGGTCGAGTGTCAGGTTTATCTCGCTGAGAACAAACCGTGTCGTGCAGCACAGAGACCCCGCTGGGACCCAGCTCAGGTCGTGAGAATCCTCTTCTCCAGAGGCAGCTCAGCATCCATCTCTTGTACTGCTGTAAATCAGGAGCAGTGGGGTTTAATTCGATTGCTGAGGCTGTGTTCTTACAGTCAGAAATTACAGCAACAAGGGGAGGAATTCTCAGCTCGGCATCATGAAAGGGCCTGGAGTGACAGGACAAGGCGGGGTGGCCTTAAGTGAAGGAGGGCAGGGTTAGATGGGATGGTGGGAAGAAATTCTTCCCTGGGAGGGTGGGGAGGCCCTGGCACAGGGTGCCCAGAAAAGCTGTGGCTGCCCCTGGATCCCTGGCAGTGCCCAAGGCCAGGTTGGATGGGGCTTGGAGCGATCTGGAACAGTGGGAGGTGTCCCTACCCATGGCAGGGGGTGGCACTGGATAACCTTTGAGGTCCTTCTCAACCCAAACCATCCTGGGATTCTGTAGTTCTGTGACAGGAAGGCACAGCAGAGTGGTTAGGGAGGGGCAGGGCTGCCTGTGAGGGTGCATGTGCAGGTGTGTCCCAGGAAGGTGTGTCCCAGGGAGGTGTTCCAGGGATATATCCCTGTCCCAGGGAGGTGTCCCTGTCCCAGACAGGTGTGTCCCAGGGATATGTTCCTGTCCCAGGGATGTGTTCCAGAGAGGTGTCCCAGGCAGGTGTGTCCCAGGGAGGTGTCCCAGGGAGGTGTCCCAGGGAGGTGTCCCAGGGAGGTGTCCCAGGGAGGTGTCCCAGGGAGGTGTCCCAGGGAGGTGTCCCAGGGAGGTGTCCCAGGGAGGTGTCCCAGGGAGGTGTCCCAGGGAGGTGTCCCAGGGAGGTGTCCCAGGGAGGTGTCCCAGGGAGGTGTCCCAGGGAGGTGTCCCAGGGAGGTGTCCCAGGGAGGTGTCCCAGGGAGGTGTCCCTGTCCCAGGGATGTGTTCCAGAGAGGTGTCCCAGGCAGGTGTGTCCCTCTCTGGGCCAGGCTGTGTCTCTCCTGCAGCACCATCCACACCAGAGCATTCTGTGCTGCAAGGCTGAAGGAGCAGGACTGCTGCAGGTCGAGCTGAGCTGATGAGGCTCAGCATCCCCTCTCCTTGTTTCATGTTTAATTAGCTGGTGCATGAAGGATGGATTGGATAGAACAAGGAAGCAGCAGGGAGAAGGAAGGTTAATCTATCCTCCAGCCTTGCTATTCCTTCTTCCTTGTGATCTTGTGAAGCAAGGAGATGATGTGTCTTTTGAAGTGTAAAGTACTCCCTATCCTCCTCCTCATCCCAGCCTCAGTCCAGCTGCTTCCTGCCAGGTGCTGCTGATGGCCGAGGGGCTGGACCTCTCCTCCTGGGGGGCTGCACAAAGGAGCTTGGAAACAAAATGTCAGCACTGGCTCTTTTAAATGCCTCAAATACCTGTGCAGACAGTCCTGGAATCCTGGGGTGCTGCCTGTACCAGGCCAGCCGGGATGGGGCTTGGAATAACCTGGAACAGTGGGAGGTGTCCCTGCCCATGGCAGGGGTGGAGTGGGATGACCTTTAAGGTCCCTCCCAACCCAAACCAGTCTTGGATTTTGGGATTATGGGATTTATCTTGGGGTTGATGGAGTAGGGGGAAGAGCGTGGGCTGGGAGGATGCTGTGGAGCCCAAACCAGTGCTGGGCAGCCCTGGCATCACCTGGGGTCTCCCCAGGGCTCACAACCAGCGCTGGCACACCCTGAGCTGTGTGAAAGGAGGAGCTGGGCTCTCTCCTCTCAGTCTTCAGGAGCTCTGTTCCATTTTTCAGGAAACTCTTCGAGAACAAGGAGCAGGGGAATCGGGACAGAGGAGAGGGCTGGCCTGGCACGAGCAGCCCTTCCCCAGGCCCTGTGTTCTCCCCAAGTCACAGTAATTGAATTGTTTTAATATTAATGTCTTCTCTCAAGCTCTGCTGATGGGAGGGAGGGAGAGATGTTTCTTCCAAAACAGTCTTAAGCTAATGCAGAAAGTATGAATAAATCTCTCAGAGATTATAGCCCCTGGAAAGCTCCTGTGAATATCAGAAAGACATCCTTCCTGCTATGGGAGGTTTGATTGAATTACAAATTTGAGGCAACTCCAAAGCAAAACTGATTAAGTCTTTTCTTTCTCGCTCTCTTGTTGTAGCTTTTTAAGGCGCTAAAGCTTTTTAATAATTAGAAATCCCCCCATCCTGTTTGTAAGTGGTTATAATTGGCATCGCCCTGCCTGTAAGGAGCTCTAATTGGCATCATGTCCTCGTGGATGGTGACGCACCAGAGCACAGAACGTGGTGGGAAGTGTTGTCACTCCTTATCTCTGAGAGACCTGCAGCCAGTCCTACGGGAGGATCACCCCAGGGTGGGGAGAGAGCAGTGATGTCCCAGGGATGAGGCCCTGGGCGCTGCAGGAGATGGCTGAGGTGAGACAGGGATGGGGCTCCAGCTCTGCTCCCAGGAGGAACTGGAAGGCCCTGGGTATGGCCTCTTGTGTAGGAGACTGCTGTGAAAAGAGCAAAGGCCATGTTTTGGGAGGAAGGGGAGGGTCCTGCCCACGGGGCTGTCTCGGTTCTCCCCCTCAGAGGCACCAGAGCCATCCCTGTGCCCACGGCAGTGTTTGATTAACCTCGTCACTGCACTGCCAGCATCTAAGGCTTTGCTGTGAAAAGCATTGTCGAGGTAAAGACACAATAGAAACCACCTTATTCAGCTCTCCCCTATCAGAGCAGAGAGGGAAAAAAGGCAGAAAGGAAGCAAAAGGGAAAGCATTGTACCACAGGAGCTTTGCATGGGGCTGTCTGTACCAAGGAGACAGCTGTGGTCTTTACCAGCCCTTGACAAGTGATTTTTCCAACAATCAGATGGGAGAACATGCTCCGTTAGGCTTATAATTGATAATATAGCACTGTTGAAATATGCCTGTCAGTTCTGCGGGGAGATGAAATTATAGCATTGATATTTCAGAGCAGTTTTCACAGGCAGCTTCTGAAACCACGGCCCGGCCCTGGCACATGAAAGGTGGCATGGGTGGGTGTGTCGGCAGGATCCAGCCTTCAGCCTCGCCCTGGGGGTGAGAGGGGATCCCACTGCAGACCCCCAGCTCTGGGTGGGCTCTATGGAGCCTTTCCAGAGGTGCCTGCACCCCGAGAACCCAGTGGGGTGTGAAAATGTGTCACAGAAAGGTTAAAACAATGAACAAGGAAATTCAAGTGATCCAGGCCAGTCATAGTGGTGATTTTTTAAACAGGGAAGGCAATTAACTAGTGGAGACTTCAGAAATTGATCCCTCTGTCCCTGGGAATGTTTTGAAGAAGAGCACAGGCTTTGGGAATAATCCAGCAAAGCTCTTTGGTTGCACAGCTGGGGTGAGGGGCTCTGGCTGCTTTTGAGATCACAGCACTCCAAAAGGGCTCTGGATCCCTAAGGAGCTCAGTGTCACAGAGTTCCACAACATCCAGAAATCCAAGAAATCCGAGAACTTTTTGGATCACTTTCAAGAAGGCGCTTGGTGAAAGGAAAACCTGAGACAGGAAGGAAGCCCCAGGACCCACCACCACTTGCCTTTCCTTTCCTTTCTCAGCCCCACTGGTGTCTGCCCAGAATCAGGAGTGCCACATCAGCTGGGTTATGAGAACCACCAGTTGCTCAGCTGGGATGTCCAGGATCCTACAGGATGGGGGTGCAGGGGAAGGTCCTCACCTTGTCCAAACCTTTGGTGCATTTGCAATCCCTCATGGATGCTGCTACTGGAGAGACAGAACAGGGTTTATGGACCAGAGGCTGGAAACACTCTGAGCTGTGGGACAGATGGAGGAAGGGACTGCAGGGGTTGTTGGCAGGACTTGGCTGTGTCCATCTGAGCTCCAGATCTGCAATTGGCAGACAGGGAGGGGAGATGTTCCCAAGCCTGTGCCGATCCAGAGTCCTGCAGGAAATGAAAAGGTTTTGAAACAGGATAAAAACAGTCCTGGAAGCAAAAGGAATAAATTATTCTCTTTTTGCTGGTGACCAGGTGGAGAGCAGCAGGTGAGGCACAAGGTGAGGACGTGGCAGAGCTCATAGCACCTGTGTGCCAGCCTTGGCTTGGGGGAAGGATGCAGCAGCCTCTGCCCTCTCAGCCCTCCCTTCTCTCTCTTCCTCTCCTTCTCTCCTTTCTTTCCTTTCTAGGCACAGAACTCAGATTGAGTGCAAGAGCAGTTCAGTGAAATTTCTGACACCCCTTTGTTGTTCCCTGCTCCGCTGGGGGCTCAGCTTCCAGCCCCTCTTGCATCCCAGTGAATCCAGCAGTTGGGGTGGTTTGTTCATCCCCAGCCTCACCCCCTGCAGCCCCCAGTTAGCACCTTGCCCCAGGACACCTGGGCCTGGCATTAGCACACCTTTGTCAGTGTTAGAGACTCAGATTTGGAGTCAAATTAAAGGGGTGTTGCTAATAACGAGCTCCGGGTTCCCTTCAGGGTTGGCTGCGCTGAGTGAAATTAAAGTTCCCAACATCCCCGTTCCCGTTCCCCCTTCCTAATTAGCCCTCCCTAATTCTTAGAGGCTGACATTTAAGATGAACTCAGCTGAAATTAGTACTTTCGTAGTCGATTTTCAGTGCCGATAATGGGAATATGGAGGGGACAAACCCCAGCTTTGGTGGCAGCCCATGGAGGAGGTGACAGCTCCCAGCTGCCACCGAGCAGGGCAGGCACTGCTGCCACCCAGCCTGGGTGCACATGCCTGGGAAGAGGCCTTGAAGGTCCCTCAGATTGATGCATTAAGGAGACTTTTATTTCCTGACTCCCTGACGAAGGTCCCTTTCATCAGAGATTTCTCCCCTCAAGACACAAAAGTCAGTAAATTCTGGGCTCAGTCCGCAAATCTCCAGGTGACATTTGTGACTTAACTCACTCTGCCGAGTAAAACCCCGAGCACAAAGCCGTGAGTTGCAGCAGCACTGTGTGACCAGGCTGCCAGGCTCTTAAACCCCCAATTTCCTGCCTTTTGATGGCTTTGAATCACGATGGGCCTAATAATAATGATAGTTGGTACTTATATGCCACTTTATCTTAAAAGCACTGTACAAACATTAATTAATTATAGACACAGACAGTGTCTGCAAACGCAGAGCTGCAGATGCAGCCGGGTTCAGAGCCACGCACAGCTCGGAGCCAGGAGCTTCCCAGCAGGAGAGAGCTTGGATCACATCTGCTGCAGCCCCTCCGTGGGCAAAGCCACTCAGTTCTGGCAGTATCTGCCCTGGGTGGCCCCAAAAAGTGACCACAACCAACCTGTGCCCCTGTAAACACCTCACTGCACAGGGTCTCAGGGTGTGCTCACAGCAGGCAATTGGTATCTCCCCAGTCCAGAGCAGGCTGGGGTAGTGATGCTGTGGTGTCACACATCCCTGGCTGCTGCAGCCTCCACCTGGCAGAGGGCTGAGCGTGACACCTTCCTCACCTCAGTGCCTGGCCAGTAAAATGCTCCTGTTCCCCAGTCCTGGCTGGACAGGTGGAGAAATCTGGGGGTTGGCTCCTGGTTTGGAGCAATTTGCTCTGGCCAGACAGGACATGGAATGAGTAACCTGGTCCTGCCAGGATGTTTGGCCTCCTTATGGCTGTAGGTGTTGCTTTTTTGGGGGATGCTGTGGTCCCTAAAATTTACAGGTGATGCAGAGATGAACTCTGCCCATCTCCTAGTTCCCCAAATTAAAATGAGCACTCTGATACTGCAGGGAAGCTGGGAATGCTCCGTGCCTGCCTGGGAAGGAGGGAGGGAAGGAAGGCAGCAGCAGCCATGTAGGAAGGCAGGCTCTGTCTTCACAACCTTTCTCCTTCTCTGGCCACATGCTGGACATGCAAAGGATCCCTGTTTCCTTGGAAACGGGCTCGTTCCGCGTGTGCTGCAGCGAGTTGGGAAAGTTTGCCTTCATCAAACCCCCACGGTGAGGAGAATAAGCTCCAGAGAAGCTGTCCTGGGGCCGGCAGCCTGATTGCTGCTGCTTCCCTTATTTGCATCCCTTTAGGAAAAGGAACTCGAAATTCTCCCTCCTGCCCCTTGCAGAGGAGATCCCACCTGGTTCCTTGCAAGCCCTGTCACTGTCTGAGGGCAGAGGAAATTACTTCAGTCACTGGCACAGGGCTGAGCACCCCAAAAGTGCCTGTCTCCCCCTCAAAACTTGGGCTGCAGATGCTGCTCCCCCGGGCAGTGACAAACTGGGGCCAGTGGAGGGACGTGTCCTCTCACTTTGTTCCTCTTTCCAGTAAACTCAGCATCGAGTTAGGCTTGAGACAAGAGGCCCAGAGGCTTCTTGGAAGATTCCCTTGATAGCAGCATCTTTGCATTTGCCCCAGCTTTACCCCACTGTCCCTGCACCGGCCTGCTCAGGACACAGCCAGGGCACCCCAGGGTGGTGCTGGGGTGATGCTTCTTGTTCCAGAGCACTGCAGAGCCTGTCCCGGGGTGCTGGGCACCAGGAAGGGATGGCAGGAATCAGAAGGGGAAAGCACAGAGACATACCAGAGCAGAAAGTGAGGCTGGAGGGGCAGCAAAGCCCAAAGCCCAGCTCAGAGCGGGTGTGTGGGTGTTTAACCCAGCAGATATAAATGCTCCAGGCCTGCAGTTTAGAGAAACCTCATAAATATTTTAGCTCGGGGACGATGAAAGGAAGACAAACAAATATAGGTTTGGGCCTTTGGGGCATTGCTGTGATCATCTCTTCAGAGAAACAGAGGTTGTGCTGGTGCTTGGTGCTGCGGCGTGACGGGGAAGCTGCTGACGCATTGTCTGACAAGCACTGCCACCAAAATTCTGACTTTGGAGTGAGGGAAAAACCAAGGGAAAAGGTCCAAACTTTTCTAACGAGGCAGTTTTGCTCCTATTATTCCAACAGGATTTGCCAAACTAACCCAGTGATCAAAGCCTGGAGTTTTGATCTGAAATGGGTGGGCAAATGCCGTGAACGTTTGTGCCGTTCTCGTACGCTTGTTTTGACTGTCTCTGCCTCTAAAGTCTTGTTTGAATTTGAGAGCGGAATTTAATTTGATTATTTTTACAGCTAGAAAGCAATGAAGGATGAATAAATACTCTTTGCTGAACATTTCATTTGAAAAATACACTAAAAACCACCGAATTAACGATTCAGTGATTGAGGCTGCGAATTCTGGTTGATCATCATTTTAAAAGCGATCCTGGTAGAATTTTGCAAGCTGAGGAATATCATAAAGTGTTCCAGTTGTTTTGCTGCTGTAATTACACAAGGCAGACTGTGTGCAGATGCAGTGGTGCTGGTACAAATTGCTCTGGTGCCCACAGTGGAGCCAGGAAATGCAGATGTGGGGGGTGGCTGTGGTGGAGCTGCCACAGTTTTGCCCAGGGAGGTGGTTCAGGTGCCAGCCTGCACGTTAATACCAGGCATTATTGGTATTAATTACCTGGGTCTGTTTGGAACCTGCTCACTGCGACTCTGTAAATATTTGTGGCAAAATTCAGCATCCACAAAAATCTCTTTATTCTTGGTTATTCAGCCCTAAGACTTGCTGTGGGTTTGTTGGAGGCACTGGCAGCCCTTCCAATGGTCACCTCCGCTCTCTGGCTGCTCCTGGGTTTATTTTGAGAAGAATCCACTCCCTTTTTTAGCAAATATGGATGCAGTTTATGGAACTGATGCTCAGCTGATTCTCTCGGTTTCAGTATAAATCCCAGGAGAGATCAGCATTTTGCTTTAAAATCTCTGAGCTCAAACAGAGGGATGGATAAAGGGAAATGTTTGCACAATCTCTTTGCAAATCAAATCTTTAACGTCGCGCGTCGCTCTGGAGAGGCGGGGAGGAAAGATAATCCCAGATTTTGACTTTGAGCTTGCAAGGCAAAGCTGCCCTTCATTGTAAAATCAGTGGGAGCTTGTCTTCAACTCCCACGGGAGTTTCTGGGATGGAACCGGAGGCTCCAGGGTCCTGAGACATCAAAACGAATTACACCGCGATCGCTGTCTCAGCCTGGCTCCGGGAGGGGCTGCCCTGCGCCGAGCGCCAGCGTTCCAACCTGTTCCCCTAATCCCGGGATTTACTAAAGCGCTTGGCAACGCACACGGGGGTGATTCATTCCTGCAGCACGGCCCTGCAGCCGGGATGCAGCACGCAGAGTGGCCCTCACCTCTCCCAGCAAAGGCTCCCCAATCTGGGGCGTCTCTGGGGTCAGAAACATCAGGACCATCAGTGCTTCCAGGGCTGGGCTTGCCACGTTCTGTGCTCGCTCTTGCAGTGTGGAGAAGGGAAGGACGTGCCAAGGAATGGACCCAGGAGCAATCCTGGGGTCCCAGCCTCATCTATGCCACACAAATCTGGGGTATTTCATTTTCCTCTTTGCAACCTACTGTTTCCTCAGCATCTTAAAATTCCCCAAATATCTACAAATTTGAAATCCAGACCCCTTCCAAATGCTGAGACACGCTGCTGTCCCAGGCTGGAGAGCGATTCCTCGGGCAGTGAATAACTTCTGGGGCTGTCCGGGTTTGGGCTGAGGTTTGGAGGTGTGGATGTGCTGCTCAGTGACTTTAGGACCTTAAATGCCTCCCCCAAGCTGGAGTTTGGTCAGCAGCCAGGAGCTGCACCAGCAGGAGCTGGGAGCCAGCCCGTGGTGCCGGAGCCGGCGGAACGCGCTCATTATCTCTACCTTGCTCCGAAAGGAGATTGTGATTTTAATAACTTCTTGGATCCATTTTTTCCCTGGTAGCTCTCGTTGCCTTGGATACAGGCTCTGGAGAGGCTCAGCCCTGCTAAAGATGGTAGATCATTTAAATGGAATAGAAGATGAGGTGTGGATTTGCAAAGTGCTTTTGCGCTCCCGGAGCTGGCTGGGAGCGCTCCGGCGAAGCCGAGCTTCCGCGGGATGTGCGGAGTTTGTTCGACAGGGCTTTGTTCCTGGGGATGGGACACCAAAGCTGCTTTTGTACATGGTGCTGTGTGCTGTGTCCGTGTGACAGCGCCAGGCTGGGAAAAGCAGAGCCCCGAGGCTTTGGTGATGGTGTTGAATCAATTCCCGGGGCTCCTGCGAGCAGGAGCGGAGCTGGACCTCGGCACCTTTGGAATGGGGCGTTCCAAAAACTTCAACTCTGCTGCCATCCTCTTCCTTCTTAAGCAGCACCTCTGCCCTCACTCTGACTTCCCAAGGTCGCACAGGACCTGCAGGGTGGTTTCAGGCCATAGGCTCTTCCAGCTGATGCGTGTCCATGGCACCCCAGCTCTCCCGGCTGTTCAAAGCTTGATTCCCATCCCTAGCATTCCCTCATTCCCTTTCTCCCAGCTTACACATTCAGCTTACCTACGGAGAAGCCATGCAAACAGAGAAATTCTCATTTCATGACAGGTTGCCCACCTCTAAAGGTCACCAAAGCTATTAAAGAAAGCCCCTCGTGCCCAGGGCTTTGGACACCTCATTTGACTTGCTTTGGTCGAATTTCACGCTGCTGCAGTTTTTGATTTATGCCCTTTGAAAGTCTTTTGCTGTGCTGGAGGAAGCCCACTCGTGGTGCCTGTTGTAATCAAGTAGCTCTGGCTTTTTGCAGCTGACTTTTCTTCTCTTAACAGCTCCAGGGTGTCTGGGCCCAACCTGATAAAAACAAACTAAACAAATTGCTTTTTCTTCCTGGTCCCCATCATAAGCACATTTGGATCTATGGTGGCTGTCTGGAAAATTGTTAAGATCATTTGATCACTGCCAGAATAAATCATCCTGGAGTCACTGCCCTGAACCTGGATTTGCTGCTGGGGTTACCAAGGGTGAGATGCTCTTGACACTGGGCTCAGAAATTAGTGCTTAATTGCTTTAGAGGAGCTGCTGGAGGTCACAGCCCTGCTGTGGTGGGTGTCAGGGTGTGGCAGAGCTGATGGAGGAGCAGGAGGAACTGAGGGAGAGCTCCTTTCCATCAGGGTGTCAGAGCACAGGAAAAGCTGCCCAGGAAAGATGTGGAGTCTCCTCTCTGGAGATATTTAGGATGAGGAGAAACATGTTTGTATGGGCTCACCTGGGAGCTCCAGCCCTTCTGCCACCAGTGCAGAGGCAGGGAGCTCCTGCCATTGCCTCCCAGCTGATTTCCCCAATTTCTGCCTGTGGATGGTCCTGTGCTGGAAGGAGATGCTTATCTCCTTCTGTGCCAGCCCTAACTTCAACCCATTGCCATCCACAGCCCATGAGAAGGACCCCATGAGCCCTGGAACTCTTCAGAATTTCACCCTTCATGGTGCTTCAGGGCAAGGTGAACAGGGGCCTGGGAGAGGAAGGAAGAATCACTTGAGGAAGTAGTAGCAGAACGAAGAAGAGAAAAAAAACCCCACTTTTTCTTTGCTTAAAAAGAAATCTCAGCTTTCCTGGAGTGAATAAAAGAAGAGGAGGGAGGGAGATGCACCACACAAAGGGAAGAAAATGGGCTGAGAAACCACAAGACATTTAAAAGCTCACCCAGGAAACCCCACTTTGATATCCCCTCTCATTGGAAGCGTTTGAGGCCAGAATAATGCTGCCATGATTGATCACACAAAGGCATGAGAAAGGGAGTGGATCCGAGAGCTCCTTTCTGCTCCTTAGGACAAAAAGAAAAAAATAAAAAAACCTTTGTATTCAATTACAATGTAGGAGCAAAGAACCCTTATCAAGTGTCTGTTTGCAGGGCTGTGTTTGTCGGGAGCGACGCGTGGGCCCTGCCAGGAGCAGGAATGGGAGTGGGGCAGGACAGGAGCCACTTCCTCAGCCTGTGGGGACCTCTCTGCTCTGGCTTTCCCACTGCCTTCTGCCCTTGGGAAGTGGCTCAGCTTGGTTCATGGCCAAGGAGAAACTGAGTCACATCCAGGGAATTTCCCCACAGCAGATGTGTGTGGGCACAAGGTAACTCATGGGAGAATCCCAGAATGGTTTGGGTTGGAAGGGACCTTAAATCCCATCCAGTGCCACCCCTGCCACAGGCAGGGATACCTTCTACTGTCCCAGGCTACTCCAAGCCCCATCCAACTTGGCTTTGGACACTTCCAGAGATCCAGGGGCAGCCACAGCTTCCCTGGGCACCCTGTGCCAGGGCCTGCCCACCCTCACAGGGAACAATTCCTTCCCAATATCCCACTCAAATCCCCCCTTTTCCAGTTTGAAGCTATTCCCTGTGTCCTGTCACTCCATCCCTTGTAAATACTCACTCCATCTCTCTTATAGCTCCTTTAGATCCTGGAAAGCCACGATTAAATCCCCCCAGGCCTTCTCCAGGCTAAATAATCCCAATCATCCAAGCTGCAAGCCCCAGCACATTGCCTGGGACTTAATTCCACCTCCCGTTTGTCCAACAGTTCAGCTCCATAGACTTCATTTTATGCTTGTTTAAGTTAATTTTATAATGAGTGCAGAGCAGAGGCGTTTTGGCCAGGAGGTTGTTTGTAGCTGGTGTGTCCAGGGCAGCTCTGGGTCGTGTCCGATCCCGGGGGATGAGCAGATGCAGCAGTGCCCACATCCAGCTGGTTGGGTTGGTTGGAAGAGAATTGCTGACTTTCCATTAAGGCAAATTGTTCCTGCTCCTTCCCTAAATACAGACTGGATGTGACCCAGGAGAAGAAAAATCTCAGCAAACTATTTTTCCTTAAATTTCATCCCTAAACGTTCATCCAAATATCCACCGGAGCAGTTACTGCTGAACAAATGAACTATGGAGCTGCATCAGAATCAACTTTTTTAGCAGGGAAATGTTTATTATATGCTGTGATTTTATTTCTTTTTTACCGATGGGAAAAAGAAAATGTTCAAAATGAACATTTTTTAAACTGATGAAAAAATCAATGTTAGGAAAATAAATGCTTCATTTTTCATTGGGTATGTCCCCAGTTTTTTAACTTCCAGTTTTCATTTTCAGCAATTTGACTTTTCTGCCTGTCACGAAGCAGCTGGATCAGAGTCCCTGGCTGGGGAGCCTGTGCTGGTGTCAGTCTCTGCCTCTGCCTGGGGGCAGTGCAGCAGCTCCAGAGCAGGACAAGAATGAGAAAACCTCAGTCCACAACTGTTGGAGGCCCAGGTCTTCTCCCCTTGAACAAAGCAGATTTTTGCATGGCAAGTCCCTGATTTTCCATCTGGGACATATTTTGTGTCTGTCCACCTGAAGCTGAGAAAGGGAAGGAGATCCTCAAAGGCAATTTGGTTTTTAGGTATTCCAAATCTGGCCAAAAATGAGGAAAACTGAATTCAACCTGGCAGACAAGAGGGTGAGTGACTCCAGAGCCACTCCTTGCCCCCCACACCACCACCAGCTGAGGTTTGTGGTGCCTCTGGTCTGCGATTTTGGGGGAGCAGTGCTGTGTCCTGGCTTTTGGGAGGGGCATTCCCATGGGCACAGCCTCAGAGTGACAGCCAGGAATTGTCTCTGCCTGGAAGCAGCAGCTGAACTTGCCCATGGCAGGGAGCTGGAACGAGATGGGCTCTGAGGTCCCTTCCAACCCAAACTGGGATTCCATGAACAGCACCAGCCTCTCCCACTCTGCTCATCCCCTGCCCCGAGCCTTGGCATCCTCTCTGCTCCCACTGGAGGGACAGGGATGTTCCCTGTCACCCACACAAACCCTGCTGGCACCCAGCAGGACCACCCAGGACGTTTGGGGCCTGCCATGTCGGCCACTGATTTTCCTGTAGGTCTCCCAAGCCTGCAGAGCAAATCTCCTCCCAGTGCTGAGTAGCTCCTGCCTCTCCCCCATCCCCTCTCTGTGGGGGTGATCTGGTGTCTGAACACACGCTGTGATCTCTGTTCAATTGATGATTGATTGATTGATTGATTGATTGATGCATCAATCCTGCTCCGGCAGCTGAGGTTGTACCCAGTGCTCCCAGCTCCTGTGACTGATCTTTGTCCCCTGCAGGTGGGATGAGGTGCAGAGAAGCCCCCACCACCCTCAGCACCACCTGGGCTCCGTTTGTCTCAGCGATAAAAAGTTATTTTTCCTTTTATCCTAAGAAAAATACATTATTTGGATGGGATTAAATCTACCCCCCTTCAGATGGTGAATTCTGACTGGAATGCAAACAGTCCCTGCGGGCCCAGGCAGCAGTGTGGGGATGGCAGTTGTGTTACGCTTCGAAAATATTTCCAATTGCAAAACAAAAGTGGGAAGAGAGGCCTTAAACGATGTGAAAATAAGACTGTTTGAATTAATGTGTCAGCCCTGATGGATGCCTGTGCTACCCAGAGTTTTGAAAGGGCTCTGACGGGTAAGATATTACCAGGTGAGATTTACCTACAGCCCATGGCTTTTAGTCAGCAAAATCTGAGATGAAAACCCATCCTTCACTCCACACTGACTTCCCAAGAATATTGAATCAAGATAAAGACCTAAAGGGCCACGCACACAAAGCTATTTTGGCATCCAAGTCCCATTCATTTTGATGCAGGTTTTGACATTTTCAGGCATTATCTTCAATTTAGTCAAGTAAAGGAGGGTCAGTCCTTATTCCCTGCTCACTCGGTGCAGGAGTATAGGCCATTCCCAGTGTCTGGAGCCAAAGGAAGGGAGTGAAAGTGGGTTTCACTGGAGATCCAGGCTTCAATCCCCTCTCAGCTCTAGCCATTCTCACCACAAACTTTTTCAAGTCACTAATGACTGTATTCTCCTCTTAATTCGCTGATAGAACTGGGAAGGAAATTGGGTTTTTAACCCTGATGGTTTTACAGCAGTGGAATTTTTTCCTCCCCTTAACTTTTCATGAAAACACAGCCCAAAGCTCCAAGCCTCAGCAATGGCACAGTCAGAGGAGAGAAAGAAAGAGGAAAATGTGTTGTCTGCAATGAGGAAAGAAAATCCTAAAAGAATATTGATAGAGAATGTCTTTTATTGCAAGGGGGGAAAATCCCCGAATCAGAAACAAGGCTGTGTGGTGTGCAAAGCCCCTCAGGGGCTCAGATGAGTGTTTGCTGTTTGAACACACAACATTTAAGGCAGCACTCCCTCCCCAGCCAGATAAGGGAGAGGTTTTTTGGGAACTTGCAGTATCTACACTCAGCCAGCTCCATCATCCAGAGCCCAGGGAGCTCTGCCAGCTGCAGCAGCCACAGCTCCTCCTCTGCCCATCCCCAGCTGCGAAAAACTTGGATTCAAAGAAACCACGGGAAGGAGCATCCTGTGTCCAGCCTAGTTTGAGACCAAAATGAATCTGAAAGCAGCTGCCAGTCCCTGGCGTTGGCAGGGCGTGGGTGGAACGTGGGAGGCCGCAGGGTCGCGATCCCCGCCTGCATCCTCATGTTTCATCCCGGAGCATATCAGAGCATTTTCCATGGAAATCAATAGCAACAGAGGTTTCTTCGTGGACTTTAGAGCATCGAGGTTAAAAGTCAGCTGTGTACTTTTCGATTTTTTTTCTTTAATTTTTTAGCTTGCCTTTTTTTTTTT